>WAEK01000001.1:3372500-3685000 GCA_011634665.1 Mortierella sp. BCC40632
GAAGAAGATGGCAGATGCCAACACGGAGATTGCTATTGGTTTGCAGGCATGTCTCCAGGTTGGTCGCCTCAAGGACGAAGGCAAGATTGCCCCTGAGATGATCTCGATGATCAAGCGCAACTCGTGTGGCAAGGCCCTCGATATTGCCCGCACCTCTCGTGACATGTTGGGTGGCAACGGTATCAGTGATGAATACCACATTATCCGTCATGTTATGAACCTCGAGGCTGTGAACACCTACGAGGGTACCCATGATGTCCACGCTTTGATTTTGGGCCGTGCTATTACCGGCCTTGCCTCCTTCAGTGCCACGGACTAGAGAACGAGCTATTCTCCTTTTCATCTCATATCCCTAGTTTTGTCTCATAGTTTTTTTTATTGATTCATCTGCCATACTCTCCCTCTCCTTAAATTCCATATAAAGTGTACAAAAGCCATATGGTATAGAATATTACTAAGTTCTGACTGTCAAAGGTGTGCTTGTGGGTATGTCAATTGGCAAGGGGGAAAAAAAAAAGTGAAGTAAAAAGAGAGAAAGAAAGAGAAAAAGAGAGAAATATGAATTCTAAAGTGCAATGTTTTCATAAGACTTGAGGCTGAGTTGAGGAGCTGGAGGAACAGCACCACGGTCCCTGGAGCGAGGGAGAAAACTGACTTGAGGTCGGTAGCCATACATCCTGGTCAGAGCTTTGATCCAGATCCACTCTGGCATACGGTTGATCATGAATCGGACAATCAAGTTTACGATATTCTAGAGGGTCATACAGGAGGGTGAAAGCCCAAGGATAAACGTTAGTATAGTGTCTCATAAACACCACCTCCTATACTGGTTGGGACGCTCAACAAAATAACTATTTGATGGTTGGTGGAACAAACCTTGCCGAGGACACGACTCATCTTGTGGCTCGTGTCCCAAGAGACCTTTGCGAGCGGGTATCGTTCCTGTCGGTAGACTTCAAAGGCCTTTGTGAGGTCATTGCAGTCTGTTGGCGAAGGGAGGTCGTAGAGCACGTTGGCCAGTGCCACGGCATCATGGATTGCACTCACAGCTCCCAATCCAGCAGCGGGGTGTAGTTTATGGCAGGCTATAAAAATTGACATTTAAACAATACAGTTGCAAGGACCAAATATGTTTTAGAGCAGTGAGTCTGACGAGCTTACTCTCTCTCTCTCTCTCTCTCTCTCTTTTTTTTTTTTTTTTTTTTTTTTGTTCAACATTTTAACGCCTCAGTTTCTCCACTTACCATCTCCCAACAGGACGACACGACCACTATACCAAGTCTCAAAGAGTTTTTCTTCAAGCATGACCTTGGAGATTAACTCCTTGGGTGTTTCTTTGACAAAATCACCAACAGTCAATCCAGGGTAGCTGGGCAAAGGGAAATCCTTGACTTGGTCACACATTGCCTGAGCAGCCTCGGGTCCCCATTCTGAATTGCGGAAGCTGTCATGATCTTGGAACGAGGCCTTATCCAGATGTTGAATCACCATCCAGCAAAGGGTGTTGCGTTTTGTAGTGAAAGTTACCCACTATATTTTATAGTATCAAAGAAAAGAAAGATTTAGAACAAGTCTGGATTAAATGGGGAGACATAAAAAATGAGGGGGAAGGAACTTACAGTGTAGGGTTTGTCATGTCCAACAGTAATGTCAAATCTCGAAAATGTCTCTTCCATGACCTTGAATTTCTCGGCACTCTGTGGGGCTGTCTGACCCACGAGACAAATGCTCGAGAAGGGGAGTTGATGTTTTGAGCCAGTCTCTTCATCTGTACGATCGTTCTCGGGTAAAATGTCCTTGGCTGCCAATTGTTTGTAGAGTCCCTGCCGGACTGCACTGTAGGCACCATCAGCACCTACAAGGACGTCACCCTCGTACACAGATTTGTCAGAGCAAGTAATTCGGACATGACCTCGGCGACCCTCCTCACCATCTTCGCGCTGGTGAATGGCGAGAACTTTTTTGGAGTGCAGGATCTTGTGAGGCGGGATCTGCTTTCTCAAGATGCTATAGAGATCGGGCCGTGCTATAATATGAGGGAGATAGCCGGCACTTTTTTGTTCCGAAGAAAGAGCAGAGAGTAGAGAGCATCGAGAAACGAGAAGGCAGATTTAGATACAAAGAAGCGCAGCATGTCAGTTGGTGCAGTTTTTGCAGGGGCCATTTGAGGGTACTATGCATGAGAAAAAGACGAGACAATTTACATTTCGTTGGCGGGAGAGTAGTCGCGAACACGGACTTTGTCATCTGTCTCGCGGTAAGCGCGCGTCTGTGCAAAGGGTTTTGCCTTGGAGTAAAAGTCGTCCAGTAAGCCAAGTTGGGCGAATACAGGGAAGACATTGGCGCCAAGGCTCAAAGCCGAGCCTAAAGTTACCAAGAGCACAGGAGGGGGGGGAAAAAAAATACCCAATGGATGGAGTGAGCAGGGGATTAGTGTTGATTAAAGAGGAGACCTGTTGACATGGGAGCAGTTGTATGAAGGACGGAGAGTCAAGAAGGCTTTTGGTTGCGGAGACAGTGGAAGGGGATCAGAGTGGGGGGAGCGAGTGATGGTGATGGTGACTATTCTCCTGTGAGACAACTTGATGTACTGCACCCCTGGTACCGGATACCAAACATACCAAGGGGTTTTGCTTCGATGGAACGCTCAAAGACTGTATAGTTGATTCCTGCGCGCTCGAGGAGGACTGCAAGCATCAGACCACCGATGCCACCACCAGCAATAAGCACTTTAAAGTCGTGACTCGGAGGCATTTTAATAAATAAAAAAAAATATCCAATCGCGCAGTTCCTGAAAAAGGTGTGGTGTTGTCACTGGTTTTTTGTGGGCTTTTGGAGTTGGAGTTGAGGATGGGAGGGATGAGAGGGAATGGGATGGGATGGGATGGGATGGTGGGATGCAGAGAGGAATTGAAATGAGAAAGAAGAAAGAGACAACACAAGTGGTGCAAAGGTTGTGTTTCCACAACAGTTGTTCCATTGTTCATCCCGACAGACCGGGTTCTGCCGCCTCTTGCAGCTTGCCGGTTTGCCTGCGGTTGCTCACTTGTCTTTTCTCTTCAAATCGCCTTTTTTTTTTATATAAATTATCTCACTCTTATTTTTCCTGACCGATTTGGCCGATAGCAGGCAGTGAGCCTTCTTTTGTTGCACCTCTCAATCGCTCGCATGTCCCCACCTGTGTTGCCCCACGCCCACACGCAGCTGAGCAAAAAACGATGCCCCCATTGGCATCAACACATTTCTGCGCTTGTATGTCTCCCAATTGCTCTCATCTTTGTGTTACTCTCGAACCCAGAAACGAGGCAAAAGCTTTTTCTCCAGTTTGATGCGCCACATTCGACACGGAAGCTGTTGCACATACACTCTTTCAGCCTCCTCTTTGCCATTCATCAGCGTCTGCTTCTTACATCTACGAGCCTTTAGTGCCTACTGTAAACACAAGTTAGCTGTCTGTGTGATCCATTGATCGCTCGATGTATCCGTCTGTAGATGGGCGTTCCTTTTCTCATTGTGCTGTAGACCTGTCCAAGGACTAATGCTTCTTGATGCGTATGAGCTGGAGAGATAGTGTTTTTCTAAGATGTTTGAGAATAGTGTAACTTGCAGATGTTACTCAGCCAGCATGCCTCATTGGGCGGCATACCTTTTGCACATGGAAAAGGAAAGGCGAGGGATGTTAGTCTGGGTTGTAAACACTTTTCCATATCGAAAATGAGCGGTTTCCAAGATTCTGTGCTTGCATTGGTAGAACGAAGAAAGGACGCTAACAAAGAGGGGATTCAGAAGGACCGAGTTGTCCGTGCCGACTCTCTGTTTGCAAGCATGCCAAAATATGGGTGCTGAAGAAGGGACATCAGTAATTGTGGGTTTCGGTACTACTGAAAAAGTGGGAGGAGGTCAACCTCATTGATAGGGTAACCCCGTCAACAGCCAAGGAGCTGTGCGAGTGTTCGGTGGCTTCCGATACTAATAATGGCAAGCTTCTTTTACTCCACGAAGTCTTCTGCCGTAACCTTCTGTTGCAACCTTCTGTGGCTCGGGTCGACAGGTTCTACAGACACAGAGAGTTTCGATGGGGAAGCAATCACACAATATGTCCAACCACTATGTTAGAGAGCTGCTTCCTCTGCATCCAATCTCAGAATAAAGCTTAGTTTAAAAAAGAGAATGTCTCAGAACCGAGAGTCAAAAGGATCCTGGCTAAGAAGTTGCGGTGTACCAAGTGATTGCCACGCTCCATAGCCAATTGACGCAGCGCAATTGGAACTAGCAATCATTCGGATATTAAATCACTGGAGTAAAAGGACGATAAAGGAAGAAGCTGATGCCTTATTCACACGGGATCCGCTCAGACCTAGTATCATAGAGCTTGATCAAGAGAGTCAGGACATATAATCTGTATCGCACGAGAGACAGCCAGGACCTGTCGTCGCGCCAGCTGCGTTTTGACTTAAGAACAATAGACGCACTAATCCACCTTTTTTTTTTTTTTTTTTTTTTTTCTTGGATCTTCCTCGTCCCCCTATCAACTCTTAGGTCAAGCTCAGCATACCAGACCTGCCTGAATAAACTTATCCCTATAAGACGAAAAGTCGAAGACTGGTACAAGGAATAAGTACCCAGCTGGCCCCTCCTGAAGACTTCGGTGACGTAATTTGCGCCAAAAAAAAAAAAGCCAAATTGTTCAGCCCATTCGAATGGACTCGATACGCGGCTTCCCATACTGTTGCCACGAAGCTCAACTTTTTGCCTATTTAAACTTGCAGTATACTTGCACCGGGCAAAGCAATCTCTTCTTTCTTCCTTCTCCCGACAAGCATTCCAAGATCCAGATCAGAACCATGTCAGGCAAGGACATCAGCAACAACAACAACAAGGGCAAGGCTCCTGCCAACAATGCTGCCCTGAGTGCTGCTCGGTTCGAACAGGAACTGGCGAATGCACCCGCAGATGTTCAGGAGAGACTCAGGGCATTACTGCAACAGATGGCGTTGAGTGCTGGCGGTGACTCGGCCTCGGCCTCTTCAGGCAAGACACCAAAGTCAATGGAAGAGCACAAGTTCTGGAAGACCCAACCCGTTGTCAAGCATGGTAATAATATTTCACACAAAGTCCAATTCCTTACTCTCTCTCAGGAAGTGAGGAGGCAGTGTTTTTTATTTTATGTTATTATTTTGATCTGAAAGCGCCAAGGATGGGAATGACATGGGGGGAGGGATCGCCAAAGCTCGTTCCATTTTCTTATGAGCTTTAGCATCTATTGCCTTCACTACATAGACGAGGTCGTGGAAGAGGAAGGCGCAATCGAAGCGGATATTCCCCACGATCAGATCAGGGCTACACCATACCCTCTGCCCAAGGAGTTTGAATGGTCTTTGATCGATGTCCAGGACGACAAGGAGGTCAAGGAACTCTACGAACTCTTGACTCACAACTACGTCGAGGACGACGATGCTATGTTCCGATTTGATTACTCGGCCGAGTTCTTGAAGTGGGCCTTGTTGCCTCCTGGCTGGAAGAAGGCCTGGCATATTGGTGTTCGCGTGGCGTCGAACAAAAAGTTGGTCGCCTTTATCAGTGGTATCCCACAGGATATCCGCGTCCACAGCAGGTAATTCCCCTTCTCTCTCTCTCTCTCTCTCTCTCTCTTTTACTCAAGCACCCTTGGGAATTTCATTTGGATCCATATCACTCTCAGATCCTAACGAGCTGTATTCGCCTCTTGTACATCCCCATAGTGTCAAGCGCATGGTGGAGATCAACTTTTTGTGCGTACACAAGAAGCTTCGCAGCAAGCGTTTGGCACCAGTCATGATTAAGGAAGTGACACGCAGGACTCATCTTGAAGGCATTTTCCAGGCTGTTTATACCGCAGGTGTCGTCCTTCCCAAGCCTATGGCTACTTGCCGCTACTTCCATCGGTCGCTTAACCCCAAGAAGCTGGTCGAAACTGGATTCTCACATCTTGGCAAAGGCATGACCATTGCTAGACTAACCAAAATGTACAAGCTGGATTCGAAGACGAACACGCCTGGATTGAGACCAATGGAAGAGAAGGACGTCCCCGAGGTTGCCGTGTTGATGAACAAATACATGTCGACAATGGAGCTTGCACCCATCTTCCAGGAAGAGGATGTTCGTCACTGGTTGATCGCCCGTCCTGGAGTCGTCTGGGGCTATGTTGTTGAGGTAAGAAATGTTTTTATAATCCAGCTTTCCTGTTGATTTGAAGTCTCATTGATCCTTAACATAAATTTGGCTTGTGATTCTGGCAATTGGAATTCGTACAAAAATAGGACCCAGAGACGAAAAAGATCACAGATTTCTTCTCGTTCTACGCATTACCATCGACTGTCATCAACAATCCAAAGCACTCCACATTGAATGCCGCCTACTGCTTCTACTATGCTGTTCAAACCCCAGATGAGGCCCTTGAGAAGATCACAGACGCCGAAAAGAAGAAGGCTGCACGCGAAGAGGCTATCAAGGAGCGTTTGTGCGGACTCATGAACGATGCTCTTATCCTCGCTGTTCAGAACAACTTTGATGTCTTTAATGCTCTCAACCTTCTCGATAACTCGCTCTTCACAGATGATCTCAAGTTTGGACCAGGAGATGGATATCTTCACTTTTATCTCTACAACTGGAGGTGTAGAGACGTTGACAGCCAAAAGGTTGGCTTGGTCATGCTCTAGTCCATTTTTTGTTGCACCTTTCTTAAAGTGCTCAGGATGATAGGAATCTCTATTGTGCTTCAAACATGCATTCCAATGAAAAACGACGCTTTTTTTTTTTTTTTTTTTTTTTTTTTTTCAATTGCAATTATTCTCGTCAGCAACAAGCTCAGTCTCCTGACGGAGCAAATTTAATGTCACTTTCTAAGGAGGAGGGTAGGAGGGGGGGGGGGTACGCTGCGGTCAAAACTGAGGGTAAATTGATTTGCTTCAGTTCAAATGCATCATACTTAGGCGGATTGGGTAGAGCCATCCTTCTTGCCAGAGGCTGAAGTGCTAGCAGAGCTAGTCGTGCTGACAATAGTGGTGGATGAGGAAGTTGCTGCAGGATTACCGGCCTGGAGAATCTTTTGGCGTTCCTCTGGTGTTGGGATGACAACATTTCCTTGTCTAGCCCGGTTAAGGATCTTTTCAGCCCACTTGACGACAGGAAGATCAATTCTACAAGCGAAAGGGATGTAAGGTGGAGATTGAAAGGAATCCAGACGGCTATAAGTAACTTCTTATTAAGTCAATCTTACATCATTTGGCTATTGTAGTGTATCTTAGTGCCTTACACTTTGCCATTGTAGTTGAAAGCTCCAACACCTCGCTTTGCGTGCTCCTGATAGCCCTCGCTAATGTCGGCGGCCCTGGCGATTTCTTTTGAGACGGAATTTGTATAGAGTTTGTATTGTTAGTACACAATCAAGGACATTCAATGATTTGCGCAACGAGCAATGGCGTGAGAAAACATTTACCATGTTCAGTAGGCAAGAAGCAGCGTTGAATAATTTCAATTTGGCGGGGGTGAACAGCCTGTTTGCCCAAAAATCCCATTCTGCGACCAAACTCGCATTCGTCTTTCAAAATTTCATCGTTCTTATAGTCCATGCAAACCTAAGCATAACAGAAATAACGGTTAGACTTGGTAAGATAAGGGCAAAGACGTGTGTCACAATTCGCCTTTAAGAAAAATATTTAGGTCTCCATAAGCTCGTAGTGCGCTTGTAACTAACCAAGTCAATTGCTTGAAGTCCGTAAGCGTGTGCCGCTGTGACAATAGCCGATCGTCCGTAAAGCATCTCTGTACCTTCCCGTGTTCGTGTCAGGCCAAGATCTGCACAATAGTCTTCGGCTGCAAACTATTAGAAATGGAAAAATTACGCGTGAGATCCGTGGATCAAACAATTATACCATCATTATACTCAATATGGATTTGTACAAATAGTTGGTTGGGACTTTACCACTAGGGCATCAACACGTGGATCGGCAGTAGCAATCTCCTTCAAGTTCATGATTCCAAGTGCGCTCTCAATTGAGGCCATGATCCTCACATTTCTGCGACTAGAGTTGATAGAAGACGCACATACAGTCCAGACCATAGTTGAGTTTAAAATCCATATTGGGTCTATACTTCAAACAATGCTGGTGCCGAGTTCGAGTAAAGACGTGACGACTGAGTTACTTACGTGACGGAAGGCGCGACACTATCGACCATATGACTAACAAACTGGATATCCTTTGCAGACTGTACTTTCGGAATCACAATCGCCTGAAGTCTGCTTGAGCGGAGCTAAGACAGACACCATCCAAAGAAACAAATGTTTTTCACAAGAGAGACGGCACGTTTAAGTAAAACATACATGAACACGTAATGGGAGCAACAAGAAACCTGAGAGAAAGGTATTTATACTTACGACAACATTGAGATCATCAAACTCCAGTCCCGACCCGACAGCATTGATCCTGACAGCCTTCTCGGCCTTTCTGTGTTCCGAAGCTTCTAATGCATCAAAGACCATCTCACGAGCAATGTTCTTTCGATTATGGGCAACACCATCCTCAAGATCATAGACCAGACAGTCCGCTGTTAAAGACAGCGAGGACTTGAGCTTGCGTTCATCGCTTCCAGGGACTGAAAAGGGCGAATAGAATGGCAGCGCGTCACACAGTAAACCCAAAAAAAAAAGTCTCAGTGCAATGTTACAATGACTAAGGCGCTCACTTGCATACCCGACCCAACTTGTGTCAAGGAGAGTAAAGAGATAGGAGGGGATGGGAGGGGGATGGAAGTAGCCACAATAAAAAAAATGATTTAAAGGTAACAGGAGATATCCATACCATAAAAGATAGACCTTCGGATGCGTCGTTCCGGCTCCTGTCCAAAAATGAAGGTAGTCGAAGATCCATTTGAGAGAGAGGACGATGCCGATGAAGTTGTCGAGGGTGATAGGGCCGAGGTTGTAGAGGAAGGAACGACGCTGCTATCATTCGCCTTGGCTGTTGTGGATGAGTTAAGGTATCGGCGCCCAACAATGTTGGTGGCTCCAAGGGCTTTGAGCGAATATGGCGTTGTTGGAAAACAGAACGATGGTGTCCCGAACGCGACAATAGCCAAGAGAATTCAGTGAAACCCGTTCAGTCGCGTATAGAAGGAGGCGGGAAAGGGTCACAAGCAGTCAGTTAGTAGCTCTCTATCGTGGGAATGTGGGGAAGGATACTCCATTCATGTGTAATAAGCGCGAGCCGTTGACTGTCGGGTCCCGCCGGTTCACAACGCTTCAACTAGGGAGGGGGCGGAGGGGCTAGGTTTATTCCCACAGGTACTTGCTTCCAGAAGTAAGGGCTACCATGCAAGCATTACCTCTGGTGACGCCCAAAGCTCTAGTAAGAGCGCTACGGTTGACGGTTGTTCGAATGTGTGCTGCGAGCATGATTTCGAGGCGGGTTGATGGCCCTGTTGAGAATCCTGGGACTGAAGAGTAGGCAATGAGGAGATAAAGGTGAAATGGCTTCGAACGCAGGCCACCTGGTCACTTCCAGCCACACTTTTTCCTCTTTTGTAAATGATTTGTGACAGCCATTTGGATATTATGGTGATCTCGGACGAATCTCACAACGACCTTCTTCATTCCTCCCACCTTCTCCGAGCTTGGTCATGGCATCTCCACTTCGCCATTCTGTTCGCTACAGCTCAACAGGCTATGGGCCATCTCACCTGTCTGAGTTGCTGGTATCTCAATTTGACCGAATGAGTCTTTCTCCATTTTCCACCTCTTTCGCAAGAACCTGCCATGCTTGTCGGACTAACCTCCGAGGGAGCCATGCAATCCGAGGATATGCTCGTATGTCGAGGGCAAGACCTATCACTCCTCGGCTACCTGGTTCTAGAGTTAACAAGGAATCTTCTCAGGAATCGATGCTCAACCATTCATTGGCAGAGAGCCCTCGACCAGGAAAAAAATCGTCATCATCTCTGGATTTACCATTTGATATCAAGCAGTTAAAGCCTGCCCCTGAGCCAGTGTATGACCCCAACATGGTCATCTTTCTCGACAAGCATGGAAAAGTAACCATGATACCTCACGACGATCGAGTCAGAGAAAAATCACTAGTTGAAGAAAGTGATCTGCTGGCTGATAGCAGTGAGTCGTTTCAGAGAGGATCCAAGGAGATGGAGTATGCCAGAAAACGGATCGGTCAGGTCGAGCTTCCAAATGATATCCAGGACGTTATCCGATCTATCGTGGGAGGTGAGTACTCCGCTGAATATCAGTCATTGATGCTCCAGCTACCGCTCGATCCGCCCTTTTGCAGCTTTAAAAATTTCATCAACTGAAACTCTAACATGATATTCGCTAACATGTATAGATAGCGACAAGAAGAAGATCAGAATGGACGCACTCCGACTCTATAATTCGTTGAGGTCAACGGGAGCCCTCGATGAGGATGATACTGAGCGACCAACAATCCGTAAGAATTAATCCTTCCTCAGCAATAGCGAGTACTTTTGAACGAACGATACCTCGATACTTGCCCGTTACATCCTAACCCCGTCCATTTCCATTATCTATAGGTGTAAAGAGTGGCGCAGGGAATCTAAAAGCTAAAGAGGACAAACCAGTACCTGCTCATATTCTATCATATGGCCCCGACGAATCGGTTGCATACATTGCAGCTATTGCACCGACAACCTACAGCGCCATCACTAACGTCCTCCATGAAGTTAACCGAAGAGTCCCCGATCTGAACCCAAAGACATTCCTTGACTTTGGAACGGGTCCCGGAACTGGTATTTGGTATGAATCTTGGCAACGCTCGGCTTGTGTTTTCATGAGATAAAAATGGATGCGATCGATCATTTTTTGGCTCATATACTCTCTCTCTCTCTCTCTCTCTCTCTCTCTCTCTTTTTTTGCTTATAAATAGGGCTGCAAACAATGTGTGGAATACATCCACCAAGTATACAGGTGTTGACGCCTCTACAGACATGCTGGCGACTGCAGAGGATATTTTACATGATCTATCGAAAACAAGAACGCCTATTAACGACGTTTCTCTCAGAGCATTCATGTCTCATGGATCTAAGGTATATGGCGACTTGAGTTGCCCTGATCTGTGTACAACCGAGCCTATGGAGTGGAATGTAAATCCCCATCTGGTTCATATGCTAACTTGCAACCAAACTCATTTGTTCATACAGGCTTCAAAGTACGATGTCGTCATGAGTGCCTTCACATTGAGCGAGATCACTTCTCCCGAAATGCGAAGATCAACTTTGGAACAGCTATGGGACTCTACAAACGATATGCTGGTAAACTTTAACCCCTGTCTACAGCACTAGATATTTCGTTCTTGGGTTTTTACTCGCTGCACGACTATACATTTCAACAGATCGTAACCTGGTAATACTTGCTATTTCTATGGAAATAGATTCTTATCGACCGTGGTACACCTAGTGGATTCAAAATCCTTGCTGAAGCTCGGGAACAGATCTTGGGATTGGATGAGGGCTTGGCCGACACTCGACCAAAATATGACCCCTATGGAAATTTGCTCCCTGAACCGGAGCCAGTTCCACGCGCTCCTGCCCATGTCCTTGCACCCGTAAGAGCTCTTGAGATTTTCTTTTTATTTGCTCCGCTGGCATTTTTTTTGGGATCGGTACTAATGGTCAAGTTTTTTCTTTCTTTCTGGTTATCCCATTTATCTGAGTAGTGCCCTCACGATAAAGTATGCCCCGTGTTTGCTAATTTGCACAAGGATACACTATGGTGCCATTTTTCACAGAAGGTTCAGAGACCAGATTTCGTCGTAAGTTTCTTTCTTTTTTTTTTTTTTTTTTTTTTTTGTCTACACCTTCGAGAAGAATGTGAATCTACCACTTGCTGTTCTTTTCTTTTTTTATATATATGTGCGCATAAGTGTCTAACTTCCCTATGGCCTGGGACCTGCTCTTTCAAATTTAGCGCAAAACGAAGCACTCCAAAGAGAACTTTGAGGATGCCAAGTATTCATACGTTGTTCTCCGCAAAGGACCAAGACCAGTACTTACAGCACCAGTGACTACTGTCCTCGAGGAGACTTCCTTGACACTAGATGAATTGGATTCCAAGTCAATTGAAGGCAAGAAAAAACGAACAAAATCGGTACCTCCTCCTCCTGTCACATACGACAACTTTGATGATATGTACAAGGCCTCTCACACTTGGCCACGACTTATCGTCCCACCGATCAAAAAGGATGGACATGTAGTGATGGACTATTGTGGTACTCATGGATTCCTGGAGCGGATGGTGATCCCAAGGTCCCAAGGCAAGATCCCTTACCGTGATGCCCGAAAGGCCATGTGGGGTGACTTGTTCCCACATCTGCCTAAGAACAAGTCTGTCCAAAAGGAGATTCGGGATGGAATGGGTGTCAAAGCAAAGCTTACGGAAGATGGTCCTGAATCGGACACGCCCACATCGCCATCGCTACGGAAGCGTCGGACTAATATGAGTTCCAAACAGTTGTTGGAGAGGTCCAAGCAAAAGGAGAAAAAGCAGAGTCGCCAAAAGATCACATTGAACGAGATGGGAGGCAAATCCTCTCGGCGGAAGGACGATAGTGAACAAGATATTGTTCTAAACCTTTAGGCTACAACATTAGAGGACGCAATGGTGCCATATTTTGTTCTCAACCAAGAATTCCGTATCCTTTTTTTATAGATTTTTTTCTTTCTTTTCATTTCCGAAAAGATAATGCGATTTTTTTTTTTTTATTATTTGTCATTATTGCTGTGCATGTGGCCTATAGTAAATTTGCTCCAGATTTGACTTGTTGTTGCTCTTGTAGACTCTGAAGATGTTCCAGCTGTTGCTGCTGATCATTCTCTTTCATAAACTCGGTCACTTGTTGAGCAACCGTATCTGCCGAGACCGTTGGTGTGGCACTCTGAAGTGATGTGAGCTCTGCAGGAAGCTGAAGCAAACCCTTTCCATCCCCAGCAAGAACACTTTGCACAATGCTAGGTGGTAGTGGGGAAGTATCGATGCTGGTCGAGAGAGGTAACGAGATTGCAATCGAACCTCCTACCAAGTTTTGTTGGAGAGAATGCAAAGACCCGGCAGCGGCAGCACTGGAAAGTAAATGTTCCACTTGTTGCTGCTGCTCAGTCTGAGGCTGTGGTGGTGATGTCGTTATTTGTTGCTGTTGCAAAGATGAATCCTGTGACTCTTGCTTCAATGGGGAATCCGATGAACTTGCAATAGAATCCTTCATCTCGCAATCTTCAGGTTCTGGTGTGACCGAACTACTGTTGCTGTGTGTTGGCTCGTCTGAACCGGATGCAGGGGACTCTGCATTGGATGGACCCAACTTTTTGAAATAATGGCTCCAGTACCGGACCTGGGCCTGTGTAATTCCAAGTCTCGGGTTATTGGCCATCAGCGTCTCATACAACAATCGTGGTGCCATTCCCAGGTTCTCCTTGACAAAGGCCCGCACATGATCAGGACATTTGCGGTTATCATACTTGGCATGCCGCTTATGAGAATACAGGATCCGAACCTGGTTCTGGTTGTGATAAAAGGTCATTGTCAAATTGCCCTTGCAAGGGAAGTATGACTTTATCGATGGTCGGTTCCGCTTTCTGCTCTGTGTCTTGGGAGCTGGTGGAGCCCTTCGGTCCTCCCGCTGCGAACAACCATAGATTTTCAGACGGGTTTTGGACTGAGTCTCATCATTGGTTCGTGAATGGCTAGAATTTGACAAAGAAAGAAAGAAAGAAAGTAAAGAAAAGAAAGAAAAGGAAAAAGGAGAAAGAACCACAGGTTTGGCGTCGATTAGTCAGCGAACAAGAAAGCAATATTACAATCGTGACTTTTCATGAAAACAAGCGCCTTTTTGGATAAGAAGGGTTTGTTACTTACGAGAACCAATATCCTGTAGCGTCATACACCTGGGCAGCAATCTGGGCACCTCGGGTCTTCAATGTCTCTGCATCCATCTCGACAGAACCCTCCTGCCGAACCATCACGTCCAAAGTCGTCTCTTCCTGGGTTGCCTCAAGATCCTTGAGCTTTTGCACAAATTGTTCCATGGATATTGACTCTCTTGTTGGAACAGCACTTGGCTTTGGAGTCTTTTTTGAGTTGATACGAGATTTCTGTCGACAGGCATTGCAGGATTTGAACAGGCGGTTTGTGGTTGGGCAGGTGTAATGCTCCACCGAGAGATTGCGGCAGCAGCCCAGACAGAAAATGTCGTCAGGGTTAAACCGCTTGGTAGAGTAGGTTCTTGTGGCTGTGGTCGTAGTGGAAGATGAAGAGCCCGAGGATGTGCTAGCTGCCTTTGTCGACGCCGAAGACGTCGTCGTCCGTCCAGTTGTGGACGAGGCAGTAGATGTGGACTTGGAGCCAACAACGACAGGGGCTGGTGTTGGGGTCGAGGTTGGCGCCGGTGTAGAAATAGGCGGGACAGCGACTGGGGAAGCAATCGTCATGGCCACGCTAGCAGTGACAACTGACACATCGGTGGGTACAGTAGGTATGCTTAGCATAGAAGCAGACGTGATTGGGAGAGTCGACCCGGCAGTTGCCTGAGCAATCACACCTTGAGGCATTAGCCTCTGCAAGAGATCGACCGCAACGGCCTGCGAGAGCGTGGTCGCAGGGAGGGTTGCGATCGTGGATGCTGCAGACTGGGCAAGGGGATTGTTGGGATCATTGGGGTTGAGATTCAAAGCAGCAAGAGCAGGATGATGCTGCTGGACAGCAGCCGCGGCTTGGATCAAGGCTTTGACCGCCTCATCGTCGGTGTTAATGACGGGCGCAGTAGTTGAGGCAGGAGAGTCAGGCGCTGACGACGTGGGAGTCGTAGAGGAAAGCATCTTGAGAACGGCCTCTGTGTGAGAGAATGGCAATGCGCAGGAAATGCGTTGATCCGATGGAGAGAGGATGAGAGAAAGCCAAACGATTTTTTCTTCCTTGGGTCAGCTTTTTTTTTTGGTCAAGTTTATCACGTGGGTTTTATTTTTCTAGCAACTCAATCTGGACATCAATGTGGGACGTATCATGGCTCCTGGATATTTGGAAGAGTAGAGTCCATAAGCTGACCCATTCCCTGTGTTGGAATCTGTGCGGCAATGTTGCAACCCTAAGTATCCAAGACACTGGATTTGTAAGCAATATAATCAATGGTTGTTAAAGAAAAGAACGGAATCGAGGTGTTGGCAACGCTACCTTTATAAAGTCGTCATAGGACTCGAGTAGCTCTAGTTTCAAGGCAGCCTGCTGAGCCTTTGACTGGTTCAATGAGTTTCCAAGTTTGCGGTTGTCTAGCTGGACCTATTTTGCAAACGAGTATGAGTACATTATCTCGGTTTTTAGCTGCATTTGATATGAAAGTCTCAAGAAGTCCTACGTACCTTATGGAGTTCTGCTTTAAGTCTCTCAATTTCAGCCTCTTTCGTCGGTACAGTTCGCGCCCTTACAGCGGCATCGGGCGTTCTATAGTGGGAATGAAGGCGATTCTCGGTTAAGTCTTGTGCATCTCATGCTTTTGTTGAAAAGCGATCAAAGTCGATCAAATCATATCATTGTCCATACAAGCCCATCATTGTCCATGTTCCTGCGGTGCGTCCTTTACTCCTTGCCTCGGCGATAAGTCGGTCAAGAGCGTTAAGCTTGAATATGACATTGCGCTCCTCAATAATCTGAGAAAATTCGTTCTACAGCGACGGAAGCGGAGTAAAAACCAAAGTGGTAAGAAAAGGCTGGACACTGCAGAAAAACAATAAAGAAATACATGTTGAGCGATTCACCATACATTGACTTCGGTCCTCAAGAACTCGCTGACTCTTCCATGGACTTCCTTTAACTCATCTGACTGGACTGCAGCGAGAAGTGGGAAGCATTCTCGAAGTTCTCTGTAGTCGCATGCTTTCAAAGTCTCTGTAAGCGATTTGTCCAGGATTCCTCGGAGTCGGTTCATGCGTGGGCCTTCTGGTTCCTCCTCTAATTGCTCCCTGAGCTCAACATCATCCTGGACCAGTTCCATTATTGTCTCCTGTTCCTGCGAGGAATGTGGAGCATGTGGCACAGAATCTCTCTGATGTCAACTCACATATTTGAGCTGCAAGTCACAGGTCCCTTTTTTTCCCCTTCTTTCTTCTTTCTATGGCAACACCTGTTTCAGGACGCGCGCGGGACTATACCACTGCTGGGTGAACAAAAAATATTGGTGAGATGTGATGTGTCTTTATTTTTTAGTTTTTATACTGGCCCTAGACAGCCCGTCTAAGGAGTAGAAATGATGTCTGTAGTCAAGCTGCAGATTGCCTATAAACGTCTCCTTGGCCGTCAAGCTTAGATTCCTATTATTTCTGCTAGACAGAAAATGTTGTGATCTACTAATACGAAGATACCTGACTGGGGACCATCGTTGTAACTGGATTCTCTTGGTAATCCCAGTTTCTGTTTCAGCCCTGTCCGGCCAGTCCTTTGCTTTCTCAAGTTCAGTATCGAGCTTGCGCCGGTAACGGTAGTCGTACCGCTTCTTTGTTTTACTCTTTTTTTGGTCTCTCGCATTAGGGCTAGATGTTGCCTCAAGAGGGCCCTCACAGCCTAATGCAGCCACCTGTTGAAATTTTCCTTCAGTGAAGATCCGACTCATAGAAGTGCTGTACTGGGATATCAGCTCTTGAATTATTTGTGACAGACCCGAAATGCCATTGACAAAGGCCTCGTGAATATTGCTGGATACTTGTATTATCTTGAATAGTTTGATCCACAATGGATGGGGAGCTTCATTCTTTGTGCCTCGAACCCCCAAAAAAGGAAAACATTGTCAGCAGGAAACAGTCCGAGAGCATACGACTCTGATCTGACTTTTCGTTGGAGACTATTTCAATTTCAGACGTGGGCCAGTCAGGAATTGTATAATTGAATGACAGGCGCGTTGCAACTTCAAATGTTCCATCATCGCGCGGATGGTCTTCATCTTTGTTGGCACCAGAGAGGATTTAAGCAAAAGCGTAGAAGTCAGAAAACAGTTCATTTGCCATTCTAGACAGTATCGATCAGGCTTGGCTTGTTTTACTCGCGATCAAGACACGTTTCTCTGCCAAAATGGAGAGCTGTTGGATAACCGAAGCTTTTTTTCACTGCAACTCTGTACATTGTTCTGACTCTTTTGTTTACTCCGAAAACAGTGGGCATATGAGAGTGTTGCGGATGAAGTGAGGAGGAGGTAATGGTGGAGGATCTGGGTGAGAGCGTCGTGGGGGCATTTAGATGGTGTAGTCTGAGAAAGAAAGAAATAAAAAAAGGTCAATGATGGTAAAAGTGTCAGTGTAAGGCAACCTGTGGCGCCTTGCCCAATGGCAGAGATGAGTGATGCAAGAGCAGGAATATATGTTAGGAAAAAGTACTGTCTATTCTATACCATTCTATATTGTTAACTTGGCTCCAATCTCATATCTCTTGAAACTATAGCAATTGTTAATGCAGTCCAAGGACACCAGTCGTTGAAGTTAAATAAGACTCATGTTCAGCGAAGCAAAATGTGATCAGGGGCTCTGACGAAAATAGAGGCATACTCGAATCTCTTTCAACTATCGCCCTCTGAGAGGTCACCCCCCTTAGGACGCTCCTGAGCTTGTGTGACTTGATTTTCGGACGTCCAGACACCAACCTAGTCAGGGGAACAATGCCGCGTGTCGTTTTGGCTTCCTAACATTACCTCCATCCTCATCAGAATAGCTTTCCTCCTTACTTTGGCATTCTTCTTTTCACTTTTAAGCTATCCCCAGTGCACACTCAATGTCTTTCACTCGTTGTAAGTTACACATGGTTCCTGCAGAGTAGAAGGGATGACCATCTGAAGCATTTGCGGGACTTTTCATTCCTCATTCCAACTCTCTTCACCTCTTGCTTGACGACTCTACAATAGCTTCTATTTTCGCCTGCTCCCCAGCAGCTACCCGAGGCGAGGGCGTCCATCTGGACGCTGACCCGATAGGTGAGAACATCCTCTATACTAGCGGTCGCTCGGTCTTGATTCGCAACATCGAGGTATGGGAATGCAGAACGTCACAGCATTTCATTCAAGACTTGTCAATGAATGATGCATCAGCTGACCCTTTTCTCTCTTTCTCTCATTGTATTAGAATCCTGCCTTTGCTAAAGAGTATACTCAGCACTCGTGCAACGTCTCTGTGGCCAAGTTCGCTCCATCAGGATACTACATCGCCTCTGCAGGTATGGGTTCAACATCGCGTTTTAAAAGTGATCAGTCATGGACTATAGTCTGAAGGAAGAAGGGATGGTCTCAAATTGGCGTGTATGATTGACTTCAGGGCTGCTTAAACTGTAATAGACGAGCGTGGCAATGTGAGAATTTGGGATACCGTTGGCGATGAGCAGATCCTTAAGCTCGAAACCCAGGTAGATTGATTACGCCCTTCTGACTATGATTAGGTATAGTTGCGAGTGCGGTTGAGAAAGACCTGTATTTTTTAACTGCCATTCTACTAATTTTCATAGGCTCTCAGTGGAAAGATCAAAGACCTTGCATGGGATGGCGAAAGCAAGCGCATTATCGCTGTCGGCGAAGGAAGAGACAAGTATGGATCTTGGATCGTGCTATGCGGGATGAATTCTATCGTGTTCGGGACTACAAGCAAAAAAAAAAAGGCGACTAATTAGTAATCTCTCAACGTAGATTTGTGCACGCTTTCTTTGCAGACTCGGGATCTTCTTGTGGAGAAATTGCTGGGCATTCCAAAGTCGTGAATTCCGTGGCTATTCGCCAGTCTCGTCCCTTCCGTGCTGTCACAGGTGGTGATGATAGCTCGCTTGTGTTCTCGAATGGAGTACCATTTACATTCAACAAGTTGATCCAAGAGCACTCGCGATTTGTCCAAGAAGTCAAATTTAGCTCCAATGGCGATATGTTTGCATCTGTTGGCAGTGATGGAAAGGTTGGTACATACTTAGCTAACACGCGTAATCCGAATAGAGGACAAATTCTTACACACACTTTTATGCTAACCTTCTTTCAAACTTTCTCTAGATTTTCGTTTTTGATGGCAAAACCGGTGAAAAGATCAAGGAGCTTTCGGCGGCTGAGCATGGACACAAAGGAGGAATCTATGCCTTGTCCTGGTCCTTGGATAGCCGCCGCTTGTTGACATCGTCCGCTGATCAGACGGCAAAGATCTGGGATGTGGAGACTTCAAATGTCGTAAAGTAAGTAGACAACCATAACAACTCCGTATTGTCAGGGAATAGACCATCTAGCGAATGTTGTTAAGACTAACATACCCGTCTATTGTTTAAAGCACTTTTGAACTTGCGGCTCATGGATCCAACTACCTTGGCCAACAGGTTGGAAATGTTTGGAAGGGCAACCATTTGCTGAGTTTGTCCCTATCTGGCGATCTTAATTACCTCGATCCCAGCACAAGCAAAACCTCTCGTGTCGTTCAGGTTAGTTTCCCTCTAGCTCATGAATTCTCTGGTCAATGTATTTACAGATGGAAACTCACACGACGCCCTGCGCATCCGTCCAAAATAGGGTCATCAAAAGGCCATCACTGCGTTTGCAGTTTCAGAAGACAAGAAAACCCTTTTCTCAGGCAGTTATGATGGCAGAGTTATGTCCTGGAATGGCAGCACAGGCGAAGCTCAAGTCCTGTATGAAGCCAGCCATACTAATCAAGTCATGCAGATGGTTACTAATGGCGCTGAGCTTGTCTCCGCAGGCATGGATGAAGCCATTAAGGTGTCAAAGGAAGGCTCGCCCAGTGATGTTACAGTAGTCTCCTCAGGTGCTTTGCCCAAGAGTGTTTCTACTAGTGACGACAAAACCATTGTTGTGGCCACTGAAAAGGAGATTCAGATTATTCAGAACGGCAAAATTGCCGACAAGCTGGAAATGGGATACAGCGCCACTTCAATTGCCATTAGTCGACAGGGCAACACGGTTGCTGTTGGAAGCGAGGTATTTCATGAATGATTGAGCAGCTTTTCGAGACGGCATTTCTTGCTCCGAGAGCCTAACAGTAGAGTATGCTTGGTTAAATGCATCGAATCTTCATGAATAGGATGCCAAGGTGTATGTCATGACCCTCAACGGAACCAAGCTTACTCCGGTGCATACACTGGGTTCCAGCAGCAATGCTATCACGACATTGTCGTTTAATCCTGAAGGCACACTATTGGCAGCAGGTGACAGCCGAGGCAAGATTGTCGTTTATGATGTTGCCTCAGGCGACACCAGTATCTCACAATGGGCTTTCCACACAGGTCGCGTGCTGGCCTTCTCGTGGTCTCCCAGCGGCCGCTATGCAGTCAGTGGCGCACTCGATACAAACATCTACGTCTGGAGCCTCGAGAACCCTATGAAAAGGATCGCGATCCTGAATGCGCACGTGTCGAGCGTATCGGGAGTTGCTTTCACGGACGACGACACTATTGTGTCGACTGGTGGAGATGCCTGTGTGAAGACATGGAAGTTGAAGCATGCATAGAACTTTTGGTAGCTCCTAATAGGTTACCAAGGACTCGTTGGAATAAAAACTGAGCCATCAACACAGACAAGGGGCAAAAAAAAAAAAAAAAGGATGTCTAGGCAGCGGATGCATTTCTTGGCCAGCTGACAGCCCGACAGCCTGACAGGAATGAGATGGCAATAACTTTATAATGTGCCCCTTGTGGACCACGCACACATGCACATTGTTCATCACCTGCTTCGCTCCACCTTTTTCTCTCTCTTTTTCATTCTTCCCACTCGACTCCCTACTTCTCATTTCTCTCTCTCACACACACTCACACTTCATTGTCTTACTGGCCGATTGCCTCTATACCAATACCATCGAGCGACCAGTGCTCCCAACCCTCATTCCTCTACCAATCATTATCTAGCCCGCTGCAATGCCCCTTCCTTCGTCCAATGTCCTCGACTCGCCAGCCAAAAAAATCAAAGATCTCGTTGATGCCTCCAAAGTACAGTACGATCCAAAGTTCACATTAAAGAACTATGTTCGCTCAGCCGTTGGCATCATTAACAAGGTAAGAACATCCCGCTTGGGCTAATTCTGTCTCCTTTTGAACGTCTCTTGGGATCGATGGTGAGGCTGAATAAAGGCAATGGCGACGTCTAACTCTCCTCAATGTCCTTGGCGCGCTTTTTGTATCTATTGGGTTAGGGTGATGTCTCGCGGGTTAATGGTGATATGGAGGACGCCTTTGTGAGCTATCTCAAGGCTACAGTGTGAGTACTCAGGGACATTTACTTTGTTTATACCTCTTCAGTAGTGGCGGCGGCCATAGAGTGGATCCAGGAAAACATGGGGCATATAGTACTTTTGGATATACTGAAGAGACGCTCAAAAGTGTGGCATGGATTGGCTCTGTATATCTTCCAGTAAGCCCGCTCTTAATCAGCTCTTCTTGCACGAAAAAGTGCAAACAGAGAGAGGATTGCATGGGGGTGATGGCATTTGGCTTATACTTTGTATCTGACTCAGACCGCTACCTCTTATTAAGTATCGTGTTCGAAATAGCCCCAAAGGACAAAGACTTTGAAAAGCAAAAGTTGGATCAAGAATACCTCTCAGTTAAAAAGGTAGAGCAGCGTCGACGGTCCAAGCCTAATGCAAACATGACTCAAATATTGGACATATACTTACATCATTCACCCACGGCTTTATACTAGCGTGTCATTGATCTGCTTCCAGACACGGAAAATCTCAGGGAGTTGTTGCAGCGAAAGTACCAAAGTATCCAGGACATTGAGAACTCAGCATTAGCCACTGCAGCAAAGGCTGGACGACCAAAACCACCGCCTCGCCCCGCAAAACCAGACTTCTTGTCAGCGACTCGACATGACGGGCAAGTACCGATTGTTGCCTCGAGTCAATCATCACTTCCTACTAAGACCATCAAAGAGCCGTTGACATCAGAAGTTACATCCTCCTCGTTTTCGAACTCGTCAGCATCCAGGACAGACCAAACTTTGGATACTCTACAATATGCTACTTCGCCGCTGAATGGAGGGTCGCCTCTTCCCCCATCAGTCCCTACTCTTTCTACGTCCCTTGCATCGTTTGTCCCACTAATGCCTACGGTTTACGGTGCAGGGCAGCCCCAAACATCCTCGAGCTCTGCTCTATCTGCTATGACACACCCCACAACAGGACTTCAGTATGATACCCCATTTTCTACGACCTTTACGCCCTCAGCACCAACAGTGACTCTGCCTCCGCCCCCACCATCGCCCCCCAGGACACCACTACCTACTGCAAAACCTACATCGGTCTCGTCGGGAGCAGGTTCTAGCATAGGTCACGGAGCAGATAAAAGTGAGCTTCAGTCTCGAGTCTCAAGCCCTGTGCCTGCACCACGGCCTGCACATTCACTGATACCCCCAATATCGGCTCCCGCTGCTATGGTCAGAGGAATCAGTAAAGATGAGGCCAATGGAACTACAAACCCAAATTCTCAGTCACCAATGACATCGATGACTCTGCCATCCAATGACGATAACAAGCAGCCTTTATCCGTTAAACCTCATCGGTTATTGGAATATATGCGACAGCCGAAATCACCTTCTATCCTTTTTATCGATATTCGGATGCAGGTCCAATATAATAGCGCAAGAATCAAAGCCAAGTCGATTATGAACATCGAACCGGTTGCACTTCGAGACGGGTGAGTGCTGTTTCAAATTCCTAAGTCGTCAAAGGGCTCCCGATTATAACAACTATACTTTCGAGAAGAACTTAAGCTGACCGAATGACTTGCTTATGCTAGAATGACAGCCAAGACGCTCTATGAACAAGGGCTCTTCAACAACCCACCATCCGAACGCGCAGTTTTCAATGACAGGGCAAGTTTTGACCTTGTCATTTACTATGACCAAAACTCGACTGAGAAACCAATGCAGGGACCGCTTTACAATCTTTTCAGGGCCCTAAGTGACCTCGAATTCGAGCGGCCACTAAAACGAAAGCCTGTTCTGCTGTCCGGAGGCTTTGATGCTTGGTTGGATTGCTCTGGGATGGGTTGGGTGGAGGGCGTCGATGTCGATGTAGTACGCCGAGTTCATCAGCCTACGCCACCCACATCGGATACCGACTCGACTTCAGAGCGCTCAACCCAGCTCAACCCAATCTTCAACAAAATCTCCAGGGGAGGTGGCATAAACCGCCATGATGGTCGTATCATCAAGATGAATATTGGCGACTATGTAAGATGGACGTTCTCGCCAGCTTTGAGCTAGTTTTTGAGTTTACAATCGTTAGATTATAGGAGTGTGGCTAACATGTTACTGTCCTATTTTCTTTCTTTCCCTGTCCTTTCTGTTTATCAGATCAATCGTGATGACGGACCCGAGTCGATGGTCAATCCCAAGACACCATCAACAATGCAAAGTATCGCATATCCACCTACAGCCACACCAAATAGCAACATCGGTACTCTGCCAGCACCGCACTTCCCTTACGCTAATGGAAATCAAGCTAATTGGGGCGCTGGATCCATGTCGAATCAAACTGGTGCTATGCATGGCAGTGTCGGTTCAGGAACTCTCCAGCGACGAATGACCATCTATGACGACCACTGGAACAACTTTGGAGTTCAAGAAAAGCTCTTTCCGCCGACTTCGACGATCTCCGCACCACCAATACCCGAAAAGATTCCTATCCCTGGTGCAAGCATGTCCTCCAATGGAGACTTCATCGCCAACTTGCCATCAGGTCCAATGTTACCTATGATCCCTACCTCGACAAATATAATGAGGCCACCAATCCCCGCAAAGCCTATGCGGCCGCTACCTCAACCTCCTGTGATGAATGATCTGCGTGGCTATACTCAGTTTGGTTCAGGATTCTCAAAGATTGGCGCGACGCAACTCGGAAAGACAGGCTTGACCAACTTGGGCAATACCTGCTTTATGAACTCTGTGATTCAGTGCCTGATCGCGACCCCACCTTTATCACGGTTCTTCCTGGATGGAAGTTACAAACGCTACATCAACATGCGAAATATCCATGGAACAAAAGGCAAGCTGGCAGAAGCATTCTCGGATCTTATCCGAAACATGTGGAGTGGACAGTCATTGGTTGTATCGCCGACAAGTTTCCGATACGCTATTGTAGAATTTGCTCCGCAGTTCAAGGGAACAGAACAACACGACTCTCAAGAATTTTTATCTTTCCTTCTGGATGGATTACATGAGGATCTGAAAAGCGAACCGCAGTCACCACCTCCAGGCGATGATGAAGGATCTGAAGCTGACGAAGCTCGGATGGAAACTCTTCCAGACTATGAGGCGTCCCACATTGCATGGATGAGGTATCTGAGACGGGACAACTCGATTGTAGTGTCTCTATTCCAAGGCCAGTTCAAGAATCGCATGTGTTGCACCAAGTGCGGAAAGACATCGACGACTTACAACTCGTTTATGTACTTGGCGCTACCCATCAAGGCCAGAAAGCATCCATCGCAGACTTTAATTTCATGTTTAAATGCATTCGTGGAACCAGAAACAATGGAAGGCGATAATGCATGGAATTGTCCCAAGTGCAAGAAACCTCGGAAAGCAACTAAACAAATGACAATTAGTCGGGTCCCCGATGTTTTACTGATCCAACTGAAACGTTTCTCAAGCGAAGGTCCTTTCAAGAACAAGATCAAGGCAATGGTCCAGTATCCTATCCAAAACCTTGACCTCACGCGATACTTACCCAAGAGAACTATCTTGAATAGCACCGGCATGGCAACAACCGTTCAGGAGACGGCCCTCTACGATCTTTATGCAGTTTCGAATCATTCGGGTGAAGTGAGTAGTGGTCATTACACCGCCTGTGTTCGAGCCGAATCGTCCGATAGTTGGACAAACTTTGATGACACACGTGTTTCGCCTTGCGATAAAAGCGTTGCAGTGGTAAGATTTCTTTTTCTTTTTCTTTTTTTTCTATTTTTGCACTGGAGATATTGTGTTTGCCACTTTTCGCGCGCATCAATTGACAGTAATCCACCATCTGAATTTTTTTTTCTTTAGTCTGAGCATGGATATACCCTTTTTTATGTCCGCAAGAAGTAGTGAGGACTGAACTACCAAGGCCCAATAAAGCACAAATTGTCTCCTGATGAACAAGCAAGCCAAGTCAGGGGACATAACATATTTCGCGTCAATCAAACAACCTAAAAATCTCTATTTGTCATAAAATTTGGCGAATCGCATCGGATATGGTTCCCTTCCATATAGGGACGTTTATCAAATTGCCAAAGTGAGTCGCTTTTCACCATTGGTAGTACATTTTATTAGCAGAGAGCAGTACCGATTGAGTACAGTTATATACCGATTGAATAGGAGAAATGATCCAGCCGTGGCTTAAAAAGTTTTCGCCAGCTCATCTCCTATCTCCAGGGGAAAGCTGAAAACAGCCCTTTGGAGGAAAAATAACACCACTGCCATTTTTAGCCATTTCCTCATCTCATCATGACCTTGGAGGCCTCCATTTCTGAGGAGTTGGAAATGGGGCAAGAAACTAGCTCTCATCCTAATCCTTTCGTGTTTGTGTCCACGCCTTGTCGCGGAGAGTCATCAAAAGCAGCATCGGCAAGAGCAAGAGCAAAGACATTTGTGTTCGTACCATCACCCTCATTTCACCCCAGAGAGTCGTCAACTACAGCACCAGTGGCAGCCAAAAAGAGAGGACGGCCTAAAGGATCTAAGCAAGCAGCGATCAGTCGAGGGAAAGGAAAGCAAAAGGCCACTGAATATGACATCCTTGAAAGCCATAATAGCAGCGATACCAATACCAACAATCCCGCTAGTAGTATCGCCACCAATATTCCCACCGACAATAACACCATCGACAATCTCGCTACCAATAATTCAACCAACGATCCTGTTGACGATAGCACAATCAATGACCCCGCCGTCATCAACACAGAGAGCCACCCACCCACTGTTAGTCAAACAGACCTCTATTCTGTTCTCGGACCAGGACGTGTCGATCGGTTCTATGCTGATGGCTGTCTTTTTGGTTACAATCCCGATTACCTTGGAGAGCCATCAACTGGAAATTCGCGAGACCGACTTCCTGGAGAGAATGAAAACGAAGTCATTGTAGAGGATGAGCAAGGGGTTCAGGGAAGAGTGTCTTCTAGAAGAAGAGAGACTTCGGACAAGAGAGAGGAACATCAATGGGCCGATTCCAGAGGAGGATGACGAGGAAGAAAAAGGAGTCTCATGATGGACCCAGGTCTTTTGATGAGGCCAACTATCCCCCTTCATTTTTTTCTACGAGCGTTACTTCGCTCAGTTTCCAATGGACAATACGGCAAACGATACTGATAGCGACTACAGCGACAGTAGTGAAGAAGAGGATGAGGAAGAGGACACCACAGCTGAAACGACTCACCCTCATACCTCTGCCAAGCGGAAGGCCCATGGATGCAATCACTTATCAACGAAAAGGTCGCGATTAGACCAGCGCAAAAGATCTAGACCACAGTGGCTTGAGGATACCGAGGACGTTGAAGAGCTACAGCAACACCAGGATCAAGACCAATTTACCACAGAGACAACTTCGATGCAGAGTCCAGGAGAGACTTACGAGAGATACCTACAGCGCATGAGATGGAACCGTGAGTTTGAGAGTATGAAGGCGACTTTTTGAGCAAGGCCAAGGAATCCAACCCCAACAAAATCAAGCTCACTAAGAAGGAGTTGGAGACCATTCGCTTGAAACACAGGGAGAAAGTAGCCCTATACGAGTCGTCAGACTTGCGAATTCAACAGCATGCGCGAGGCACTAGGGCGGCATATGGTCAATTTCATCGACACTGGAGGGTAAGTAAGTAAGAACTCTCTCTCACAAAATTTAAAGACGACCGCATATTACTATTTTTTTTTTTTTTTTTTTTTGTTTTGTTGTTGTTGTTATTTTTACTTGTAGCGGTGGTGCAAGCGGAAAGGATACCGGATAGAAGGGACTAAGAAGGTTGATTTTCGAGTCGAATATGAAAGTTTTTTTTTCTCTGGCTGAAAGAAGGCACGGCATTGGAAGGAGATGATGGCGGAGGGAGGCGTAAAATGGCTGTGTTACCTTTTTTGCGACTAACTCTGTTCAGGTTTCCGAAATCAATGTCAATGGAAGAGGAAGAGCTGTATCCAGGCGTGTCAAAGTTCTGCCCAGTATGTCAACATTACTCCAACATATCAACGGCGTTAACGATCTTCGAATGTCGCAAAGGGAGCAGTGGGGTCTTAAAGGAAGGAGGCGGCCCCGTACATGCCATACGCGGAGCAGCAGTCGATGCAATCACCAACGCTTACAAAACACGAATTGCAGGCGACCCAAGGATGGAATCCAAAAAAATACGCTACTATCAATCATGCAGACGGAAAGGAGCTCGATAAATTGCGTGATGTAATGAAGGCGGCATGGATAGATCGATATCAGAAGCATGAGGACAGCAAATATGGCAGGAATTTGCCACACAAACTTACCAGCCTTCGTTCTCGCCTGATTGTTTCCTGGAAACACTTTATGATGATGCGTGGTGAGAATATCCGAATGGCCAAATTACCTCACATCAACTTTCACCACTTCGCGAACATGACTGGTGCGATTACAGGACCTCGTCCGAGCACTTTTTGCCATCGTCCTGATCATGACGCAGGGGAAAAAACTCTGCGGTATGGTGGCTGCACATACGGTGTTGCTGTTCGGAATTCTGATGTAGAAATTTGTCCGATTGGGTCCCTCGCATTCTATCTGTTCTATCTTTGGCAGACAGTAAGTCGTATCCATTCAAAGCCTCTTTAGCGCTCAACTCGAAAGTGTACTTACCTTTATCTATCTCTCTTATTTCCATTTCCCTTTCAGCACGAGGAGGGTAAACCGGATCTTCACGACAACCAATGGCGAGATATTTATCTGGTCCATGGAAATGGCAAAAAGAAACAGCATCAGCAACTTTCACCTAACGCGCATTTGGATGGCATGTCTCGACTATTCAGGGCGACAGGAATCGTGACTAATCAACCTACGCACTTCTATCGCCACTCAGGGGCCAACCATGCGCACGATGCTGGTGCCTCTCTTTCCGCTATCCAGATTCATGGCGGATGGCAACCTAGTGGCGGCAGTCGCCTCAATACCCACTACCTGCATCCTCTTCCAAAAGGCGTCGCATATGCTATGGCAGGCGCATTTCAGCCTGGTCTACCTCCATGGATCAAGCGCGATTGTGTAACACCGTCGGTTGAGCTTCAACGACAGATCTTTCCATTCATAGAGGAAGATTATTTTTACGGAATGTCCAGATTGGCTTCTCTGGACCAGAAATATTATGGAGGGCAGGAGCGAGCTCGATGGTAGAGCCAATCCCATGCCAATGCCAGATGAGTCAAACAGAGCTGGCGTTTTACGGCTCAAGTTTCTGCTCCTCCTTGTACACCTGAGAAAGGTATTACTACAAGATGCAGTAGCCCTTCTGGAACTCCAGCCCAAGGATGGAATACTGTACGGCCACCACCACATCTTCAACTTGCCAGTCTTCAAGACCCCTGAGTTTCTTGCATTCAAGGACCAGCTTGTAGCAAAAATGACCACCCTTGCGCCACCCCAATCGGATAGCCTTCGCCACAACGCCCCTTACTTGGAAGCAGAATTTCGACTATTAAACTCCACGATGGCGGAAAGTTTCCGAGCGATCAAAAGGACAACTCGACCAGGGAAGCAAAAAAAAGTATGACAGAGTTTAAAAGAACTGTTAGTGAGTAGCGCCAACGGTATCAAAAAATACTGTAAAAACAGTATCTTCCGTCCAGACGGCCGCCCTCAAACACTCTGTCGAAGCTTCTCAGGATCTACACGCTCAAGCCATGCTCTATGTACTGCAAGCGGCCCCAAGCCTCTATCTCCAGCGAATTCGTCAGTTGAGGCGGCTAAATGGCACAGCTATCCCCGCTACTGTATTAGCGCCTCCTCTACCTCAACTTACTTCTCTCTTCCAGCAACAGTCGAACCAAGCCTCACCATCACCAGAAAACTATCTGGATGGGATGGAAGACAATGGTGTGGAAACTATTGACTTGGAAGATCCATTGACCGAGCAATTCGATGCGATAGAGATGTGTGAGGATTTGGCACAGGTGACACTGGGTGATGCTTCTCAACCACCGTCACAGGTACAATCGATACCTCCTGGGCCATCTCTGAGCTTAGAGGAGCGTCTAGACTTGTTGGCGGCTGAGGTGGCCGAGAGTCGTTGTATCATTGAGTTTGATGTGTCTAATGGGTTTACGTATGAGATGGTTTCTCGATCAAGGCCGTTAGAGGAGCACTGGGAGGAGTGGTTCTATGGTTTGGTACGCGACGGCGTCCAACAACCCTCGATCTATTGGTTGAATGGGGAAAACAGGCGCCACACTTTTGCCAGCAGCCATATGGCCGAAACTGCCTGGAGATACGTAAACCCAGCAAAGGACAAAAACACTTACAACGCATTATGGACCTTCAAGAAAGCCATTGTGCGAGGAATTCTGAAAAAATGATGGTGGATCGTGAGGGCGATGTCATGCATAGAGAGAAGACAGCCCTCGCAGAAGTGGCTGCTTTGATCCAGCACAATACCCTATCACTTAACAAGTTCCAAAAATGAATAGAAAGTTGTAATAAATTGGCCGGTGTTCTTTCAAACACATTAGTCTTCTTTTCTGAGAGACTTCGCTCAACTGTCTTCATCAGGAATGGAGACAGCTAGAGGGAATAATATCACCAAAACGAAGAGCCATCCCAGTCTTGATGGACATCCTAACTTCCTATGGTCATCGACGGTGTTGCTTGAATGAACCTTTAATAACAGTGAATGCATTGGGCGTGGGGTTAGCTGCATACAAAAAGCTGAAGGGGTGTTGAACAGGAAACCAGCACCAAATACCCATTGTTTAGCTAATTGAGTTTAACTCCCAAGTTACTTGAATTTGTATAAGACAAATATGGAAATGCTCCTTTTTTTTTTAAAATTTGTTGAAATTTTCCATGCCCCGCAGAAAGTGAAACTTTTGGCCTATTCTTTCTCTTTTTAGTAGTGCTCATTGATACAGATGCTTATGCCTTGATCATAGAGTAAACGGGGGCCTTAAGGACATCCTTGCCGTTCAAGAACTCGAGCTCGATCATGAAGATGAACTCGAGGACATTGCCACCAAGCTTCTCGACCAATTGCTGAGCACCAGCAGCGCTTCCACCCGTAGCAATCAAGTCGTCAACAATGACAACATTCTGGCCGGGCTTGATAGAGTCCTGCTGCATCTCAAAGACATCCTGTTTTTGCAAATTACAAGAACATGGGGTGAGGAACTCTTCAAAAAAAAAAAAAAAAAAAAAAAAAAAAAAAGAAATAGGAGTATAAAGATGCGCCAATGGGCTCAGAACAGTGTGGATCAAGGTAGAACTTACAGTGCCATACTCCTTGACGTATGAAACCTGGGTGACCTGGCCAGGGAGCTTACCGGCCTTGCGGACGGGAGCAAAGGCAGCGCCAAGACGCATAGCCACCAAAGGGCCAAAAAGGAAACCACGGGCATCGAGGCCAACGATGACATCAACCTTCTTGTCAATGGTGGTGTTGATGTGGTTGACAATATGGGTGATGACCATCTCAACTGCAATTGGATCCTGGAACAAAGGGAAGATATCCTTGAAAAGGATTCCCTTCTTGGGGAAGTCGGGGACTTCCCGGATAAGAGAGTTGATGCGCTGAAGATCCATTGTTGATTTCGTGTTTTGTCCTGAGAGAGTTTAGAGAAGGTTGTAAAGGATGGGAGATTTTTTTTCTCTTCCTTTTTTCTACTCTCACTCCCTGGAGGTGCCTTCACTCGTCACATGATGAGGGCTGAGATCATTTTTCTCTTTGACTTGGACATCAAGTTGTCTATACTCCCTGTCGTCTTCCCCTGTTTGTCATTAACAATCACTGCCTACAGGACTCTTCTGGTCCAGGTCAGAGTGCACAGATATGGTCTTCGGAATAGCTCCTCTATGCCTTCCTGCTTCTTCCAGAGATAGCGGCCGCTTTGCATCAAATCAACTACAGTTAGTCGGGTCATTCTTCTGAGCCTCTATCCATCGCCTGTACTTGAACATTGACAGCGCCACTGCCTTTTGTTTGACTAACGTATTTATGGTAGCGCCTTTTCGGACCAATTGCTAGCATTGCTTGTCTTGTCGTCTTTGTCCTTGCGATACTTGTCGCACCTGCAGCTCTTCTTTCTGCTTTCTCTTCTCTTTCTCTTCTTCTTGCCTCGATTTTGGTTGAGCTCATGCTTTGACTGCTTATCAATTGATGCATTGCTGTAAGCAAGGTGGGTCCGGATCGGCGCCCAAGTGACCGATTCATACGATCTGGACACTGCATTAGTGATACAGTAGACAATCTGTATTGCGCACCTCGATCAGAGGATCATCGGTGTCTGCCGTAGTGGAGGTTGCAAGAAAGATGAGAGCAAAGAACTTGTTGAAGAGCTAAACTTCAGTTTGAAATGATGGTCATCTTGATTCAGAACCGCCTTCGACGGGTTTACCTTGTAATGATGTTCTTGATCCTGCCATACTACACTGTTCTCATTTTTTTTTTTTCGAATATTAATAATAATATTATTATTATTAAAAATGACAGCGCTGCTGATTACACATGGCCTCCCTGACATCCCCGCAGGAAGCCATGACAGGTCGATGCACTAGAAACTGTCAAGGCATAGTCGTACCCTTGTAGGCTGCATTGACGAGTTTACTTTTTTGTCTATGACTTTGCGCATTAGTGTCGAAGTAATGATGGGTAGATCGATCTTGGATGATTCCTAATAGCATCCTACCATAGGGCATTTCAGCCGATCTAGGCCGCCGCCTAACTATGGCCCTAAACACTAAGTCGCGATCTGATGACACTCGTGATAGAGCCCCCCCTAACTGTTTGTAACCAACCAGCATTGTCAGCCATGTGAATGGGTTGACATCACCATTTCAATGTAAATGAAAGATACAACCAAAACGCCCAAGAGGTCTAGGCTTGAAGAATGTGCAGCCGTGGCAAATTGATGACTAATGAGGATGAAAGAAGGTATAGGGGAGTACAAAAAAGAGGGCACACGGCAAGACAAATTTCATGGAAAGTTTACATTCCAAGCAGACCAAGGTTCTCCCAGCTGCATGGATCATTCTTGTCATACTTTACTCATGGAAGGCATGTGTATTTGTTCATTTACCTTTGAAGGCATCTCCATTAAAGCAGGTATTTCTGTCTATGTTGGACTCTGAGACAGCATCTTTGATTCGCCTTGTTATGAATGAGATATCTCCACAACCGACCTACTCATCTCATCTCAAGTCAGTCAAATGGAACAATTATTCTCTGTGCCAACGGATCAAATTCCTTGAAAAGGATGAGGATTGGAAAAAAAAAAAGACAAGTCCCCACAATGACGCCAATTTAGTGCAAGTCTCATGTATGAGTAAACTCCTAAGACGGGGGAAATCACCACTGGAGAATAAAAAAGGTGCCAATCATGTCATGGGGCAGAAGCCATCAATAAAGCCTTTCTATCATTACTCAAAGTCGCTTTTTCATCTTCATCAAAGGGAGATTACTGATTGCTAACCAGGCATGGGCCTGATGTTGTTGAATCAAGCAGGCGCCTTGACCAACGAACCGTAAATGAACTTGAGCGGGCGGAGCCATCTCAGAACGGGAGTATAGGGTTCCTTATTGCGATTTAATAGGTGGGTGTCATAAATGGATTCTAATAGCGTATCCTTGCTGTTTCCCCTCCTCCTCTCCTACATCTCCCCCCCTCCCTCCCTTTTTCTCCCCCTCGAAAAAAAAAAAAAAAAAAAATCTAAAAGGAGTCCACGACAAATGTCGCAGCACCACTTGAAGGTGCTGAGGCAAAGATGGCACGGTTGAGGTGCTTGTCCTTCAAGTCCGGATAATGTTTTGCATAAAACTCCTCCTTCAGTCGGGCAATAAACTCGTCCACTTTGTCCTCTGCCACTAGTGATACTGTTGCGCCTCCCCATCCAGCGCCTGTAAGTCTTGATCCATATGCACCTGCACGACGAGCTATCACTGTCAGCTCCTCAAGTTCCTCGCATGAACAGTCGTAGAGCGTGTGACATGACTCTTGTGAGGCATTCATTAGCCTGCCCAACTCCAAGAAGAGTGTCTCTGCCTCAAGATCCTTTTGATGAAGCGCCTTTTCGCAAATGTCCCTAAACTGGACCACGCGCCTTTCTTCCGAATAAACATGCTTGGCTCGGCGGTAAAGATGAAAAACCTTGGCTCGGATGGGTTGTTGGATGCAAAGTCTCGTGAACTCTTCTTCGCTCAGCCCGGCCATTGCACACATCTTGGAAAACGAGACTCCTGACCGGACTTCGTCTGTCCCAAAGATACGCTCGACAATGTTGCCCATCTCTATCAGTTTCTCAATCTCGAGTTCTGCTTCAGATTTGCCCTCTTCCATGGGCAAACGGGTCATTTCGAAATACGCATCAAACACCTGCTTTAGATGGACTTTACTCGAGTCTGGGATAGAGACCCCCAGCTCACGGGCCAGGATCCGGGCAGCACCTCTTGTTTCAACGACTCGAAGGTTGTACCGGACGGGCGCCGTCACTGCTTTGTCAGAAGTCACGAGCGTGTTGGCGATAACAAAGGCGATGGATGGGCGAGTGGAGGGGAAGGTTACAGGCGTGACCTTGAGTGTTGGATGGAACTCAATAAAAAGCGCGGATTTAGGCTTGGACAAGATGGAGCAGGCTTGGTCCATGCCACCGCCCATTGTTCCAACATAGCGCTCCGACCGGATAGAAATAACGGCGAGCTCGTGTGCCGAGGGCATGGACCGGCCTGCAGCCTTGAGTTTCAGTTCCTGGGCTTTGACGGTCGCATTGACAGCACAACAAACCAGTGCGGAAGAGGAAGAGAGTCCAGCTCCTGTCGGTACAGCTCCACTCATTAGGCAGAGCATCCCGTTGGGCGACTCGATCTTGAGCTCCTCGATCAGGCCTCGGTATCCTGCTGCAAAGTAGTTACTCCAGACGTGGTTCTCGGGGTTAATATCAACAACTGGTTGGTGTCCCTTCAGGTTTGGATGGAAGATGGCGGACTCATATTTGGGGTTTAGGTTGGAGAGCCTAACTTCGGCCAGAGGCGCGTCTGTGGTGGCGACAGCGATGAGGCAGTCGTCCTCGATTGCCATGGGGAGCACTCCGAATCCGGCATAATCAATGTGTTCGCCAATGAGATTCACACGGCCGGGTGAACGAGCAATGAAGTCGGGGCGCCTGCCATACAGGCACTCGAACTGAGCCAAGAGGTCTGCCCAACGAGCGCGAGCGCAGGCGATCTTGGGCCCGGAGTAGAGGGGGGAAATGTCGTGAATGAGTGGGATTGTGGATGGAGTCATGGTGATGAGAAGGGAGAAGAAGACTGGAAAGGTGGAAAAGAGAAGCTGGAGACGGCAGACGACAACTTTCAAGGAGCAGGAGCAAAGGTTGTGTGAGAGGACGGATGCAAGGGCGCATGCTTATTGGCGGGAGACAGCAGACTGCCGCCGAAGCAGGGTTGTCATGCAGGAGCTGGCTGGCAGAACGCGCCTGGCTCTCTCTCTTTCTCTCTCTCTCTCTCTCTTCTCTGTCCAAGCGTTTTGTTCTCTTCTTCTTCTTCTTCTTCCTCTTCTTCCTCTTCCTCCTCTTCCTCCTTCGTGCGTGCACGGTCTGTTCGGTGTTTGGAGCAGCGAACCGGGCGCGCACCGGGCCACAGGTGCACTCTTTGACCCATCGATAAAGCGGCTACTTGTGCACGCGAGTGAAGGGAAAGGGCCGCAGGCTATTCATTCGATTGTTCTGGGGTGGGGGGGTGGGGGTGCCTCGACAAGGGCCGGGGTCTCTTTTTGTGCGACCAAATTCTGTGGAGCCAGCATCAGAAAGTGCATTTCCCCCTTACTCTCGACAAATGTACCAAATCGTAGATAGAGTTCTTTCTCGCTCTCTTTCTCTCTCTCGTTCTCTCGGCTCCGTCTTCCTCGACTTGTCAGGTACGCGACAGTGGGTTGGAACAGGTAGCGGTGCGGTGCATTGACGCTCGAGAGTCCACGCCCCTTGATCGCTCCGGGCTGTGGCGTACGACCGCATCACGCCACCTGTGCGAATAGCCCTCTTGGCCCACACATATAAAAGGTGAATGCAATGCGGTGCGTGGGAATGCAATCCTCTTCCCCATTTTCTTTGCTTTGGAATCAGACTCCATTGACCCACCCTTGAACATGGTTACGCCTACTGAATTTACTTGCAGAGTTCAACTCTCGGACTCGAACAAGTCTTCTGGGCCAATTGCCCTAACACTTGATCAGCACGAGATGATTCTCCATGAAAAGCCGTTACTGCGAGGTAATTCCTGCTTGGTGCTCTTCCCCTGAACTTGCCGTGCCGAATGGCCGTCACTCCCCTGACACCACGCACGCGTAAAAACACACTGCGTCAACAATTATTATCAACAATTACAGACACATGCACCATTCTCTCTCTCTCTCTCTCTCTCTCTCCCTTTCTGTTTCTCGCTCCAGTTCTAGACCGCTTTGCTTACTATGACTAATAATCCGTCCTTCTTCCTTGGATAGTGCCATACTGCTCCATTTACGGTTACCAGGCTCCGGACCAACAAGGGCAGGAAGAAAACTCTCTCACAGTCGCTATTCACACAGTTGTCTGGACTTCTCCCGACTTGGCATCTGCCTCAGGCACAAAAACAGTGACACATCGGATTCTATTCTATAATCAGAGTGATCTGAAGCGCTTCTTGGATGAAGCCAAAAAACACGATGGTAAGGAACAAACACATCCTTAGCGCCGCTTTCGCCCACCGATTATCAGGCCAGGGACCTAACCCGCATCCTCGATTTCCATGACATAGTGTTCCCCAAACCCCGACGCATCTTGTTGGTAGCGAACCCTAACGGAGGCATCGGGAAAGCAAAACACATCTGTGACACGATTGTCAGGCCAATGCTGGAGAAATCTGGGCTCATTATCAAGGAGCAACGTAAGCCTGGACCTTTCTTTTCACGGGCTAACCTGTAATATCCACAGTAAAAGTGGGCTGACGCCTTTCTTTTCTCTTTTCTCCGGATGTAGATACGGAGTATGCAAGACATGCTGTGGACATTGCTCACAATCTCGACTTGGACAGTGTCGATGCAATGGTTGTCGTTTCAGGTGATGGAGTTTTGCACGAAATCGTAAACGGTCTGTTGTCACGATCAGACTGGGATCGTGCTCGACAGTTGCCTGTGGGAATTGTCCCTGCTGGATCAGCCAATGCCATTGCCACTTCATTTGGTGAGTTTACTGGTTTTTATGTAAATCTATGGTTGATACTCTTGAACCCCTCGATTTTTTTTTTTTAGCTTGCTTGTATTAAACTGGAAAACTCAATGGATCTATCACTACTAGGAACAAGGGACCCACATGTGGCAGTATTATCGGCAATTCGTGGAAGGACAATCAAAATGGACATTTATTCGCTGTCGCAACTGAACCGACCTCGCAAATATGCATTGCTCCTCTTTAGCTGGGGCATGATGGCCGATTCTGATATCGAGTCTGATAAGTAAGTTCGCCAGAGACCGTTCATTCAGAGTCGAGTCTGGGCTGCATAAATCTTGCTACCACTGACAGCCTCTCCCCTCCCCCCCCTCTCTATTATTATGTTCTCAACAGTTACCGCTGGCTCGGGGCTTTCCGATTCGAGATCGCTGGTTTTATTCGCATGATCCGTCTTCGACGATATGCAGGAAAAGTTTACGTTTTGCCTCCTAAACGCCATGAAGAGATTGATTCCACGACCTCATCTACCCCAACCTTGGCTACACCACCAAACTTGTCTAGTAACTCAGCATCTGTCACCGAAACTGGACCCAAGAGCCAGTATCAGTCTTTGTTGGAAAAAGTTGATGAGGAGCCTCCAAAGCCCTGGAAGCTGTTGCGTAACATGCCATATTACACCATGTTGCTCCTGCTCAATGTGCCAGCTGCCGGCGAAAACATTTTCTTTACGAACACTATCCGGATCAATGATGGCGTGATGCGACTCTTTTACTCTTGCGAAACTCAGTTCCGAAAGATCTTTCTTCCATTTGTCCTTGATCTGGCCAATGGAAAACTATTGCGGCACGGATTGTTGCGTGATATCGAATGTGGGGGAGTTTTGGTCATTCCAGGTGTTGAAGGAAAGCCATCTGATGAGTCAACGCACGAGGTTGTTAATCCTGAGTTAGTCACCTCCCCTTGGGCCAAAACCCGCGAAGTCTATACTAAGCCTGGAGTTTTTGACATCGATGGTGAAGTCATGCCCACAACTCGGACCTTGATCGAAGTGCTGCCAAGCTTTATGAATTTAATCGTTCCAGAGTGGTATTCACATGAGCAGGATAAAGGTGCCCAGGCTGAGGCAGCAAGAGAACGCACCAAACTGTTGGCAAAGGCCGCCGGTAATTCCTCACCTGGTTCACAAGGGTCGGTGGTTGGACTGGCAGTCTTGGGCATGATTCTGCTCTATGCTACTTATACTCTCGTTTTTTAACTACACGAATAAAAGTGGAGATCTAAATGCACTGACCGCTGTGGCAGGCACAGGATAACCCAGTAAAATTTACAAGAGCTTAAAAAACACCAATTCCAGTCCACCAGAGCCCAGGATGTCAGCATGCATTGGACTTGGTCATCGCTCGTACCTTGGGCAAGGAAAGCAGTCTTACGAGTATTCTTAAATTCAAGTTTACTCACAGTTAGTTTATCTTCCTTTTAGCCTCGAGTAATAATGAGTATCCCAAGCAAGATAATCCCACTTGTGATTCTGGTCCGGAGAGGCCAAGCTAACACTTCAAGGATACTCTTCCGTCAACACACTTTTCTCAAGACTAATACTACACAGTCTATCCGCTATCCAGCTCTCTTTTCAACTTCTTCCTATGCAAACCATGCTCACAAGTTTACCAAGGATCTCCACAATCCGCAGCAGATTACCCACAAGAAGACCGACCAAGAATGGCGCACTATCCTGAGTCCAGCACAGTTCAAAGTACTCCGCGAGAAGCACACGGAGCGAGCATACACTGGGGAGTATGATAAGCATTTTCCAGCTGGATCTGAAGGAGGCAAAGAAAACGGGGTTTATGAATGCGTTGGATGCCACACACCGCTCTATAAGGCGAGCACCAAGTTTGATTCTGGCTGTGGATGGCCAGCATTCTACGATGCAATTGATGGTGCAGTGGGTCGACTACCTGACGAGGATGGGTATCGGGTTGAAATTGTTTGTAATGCCTGTGGAGGTCACCTTGGCCATATCTTTGAAGGAGAAGGGTTTAAGACTCCAACCGATGAACGACACTGCGTGAATAGCATCAGTCTCCGCTTCAAAGATTGAAATTAAAAGAGAGAAAGGAGATGAAATGGTCCATACCAGTGATTGGTGATGGACGACATGCATGTAATTCTTCTTTCTTGGCTCAATCCAAAGTTGTGCTTTGCTCAGCCCGGTTCTCGTCGCTTCTGTCATGCTGCATAAGCAACAACGACAGCGACAGCCACATGCCACTCAGCCATGTGTACTTTTTTTTCCTCCCCACCTTCCCTCTCTTCCCTCCCCCCCCCCAGAAATAGCCCGAGGTCCAACCGGGCGAACGAACCCAACGCACACACACCTTTCCTTCTGAGCCCTCACTTTTACTCTCTCTTTCTCTCTCGTTCTCCGCTCGCCCATCCCATCGTTTCCCCATCTCCAAATCTTTCAAAATCGTTCCATCCATTTTTTTTTTTTCTCCTCACCTCCATCTATCTTTGTGCCTTACAGTTTTCTATTCTTCTAGTCGTATACCCTTGCCTGCACCTTACACATGGATCTGCTTTTTGGCACCCGGCCCCAAGAGAGCGCCAGGCGTGCTGCCGGCTCGTTTCTCAGCCCACTCACGAACGCGATAGGCGAGCAGAGACGATTAGTCGAGAGCTTGAATGTCGTTTCGAAAGTGCGTATCGATGAATGCAAGCACATGATGGTTTGGAGCAAGTCTCAGGTACGAAGGGTCATCATTCATCTCGGGACATCTGGCTTTGAGGACTCGCCATGTTTCATCCTTGGATGGACGGTTTCTTTGATGGATACTCGTTATGCCAAGCTTGGATGAATAGCAGCCAGCCATGCTCAGCTCTACAGAGCAACGGGCTGAATGAGTAATGACTAGGTTTGAATTAGCTGACAGTCTATTTTCCACTATCTCTCTCTCTCTCTCTCTCTCTCTCTCTCTCTCTCTCTCTCTCTCTCTCTCTCTCTCTCTCTCTCCACTGCGGGAACCAATTGAACTTGTTTGTTAACCTGAATAGACCGAGGACCTTGGGGTAATGGATACACATCCCTCCTTTTTATTGTTGTGACAACTGGTTCAGGAACAGGCGCTCCTTTTTCTTACTGTGCATACTTTTATTTTCACGTCCCTATCCTGGATTATAGGATGTTCTTTTGAAGCTGAATCTTTTGATCCGCAAAATCAGTGACTACGAGAACCATTTTGGAGACCAGTATGAGTCCTTCCGTGAAAAGATCAAGCATCTCCGTACGAAGGATGATTCTCTCTGCGAGATGGGCCGTCGTCAGGCAGATCTTCAACAAAAAATCATCGATGCCTCCAAGAGACCCCTTCGTAGCGCCAAGGCTAAGCTTCTCCAGACTGAGCTTGACAATGTCAAGAAAGAGAATGCACCTGCAGAGACCAAACTGCAGCGCTTGAAGCGCCAGGTGATTAAGAGTGCCTATACCGAGCAACTGAGTGCCACGATTGAACTTGGCAAGAAGATGCAGATTATTGGCGAGCATGGTCTACAGCTTCTCGAACATATTGACCTCCCGCTTCCTCAAGATGCTACTGTGGATGGTAATGAGATATAGTTTCTCTGTATCACGACTAGCTATTTGACTGAGGCCTGCTTTTTGTGTTTATATTCCATGTTAACCTCTTTTGCGATGGATCATATACTGCTACATATAGGCCGCAAGACTGAGGATGTCCTATTGGCAGCGCGTATTGCTTTAGAGGCTTGGGACCAGTTTATTTTGGTCCACCCAAGTGCAGTCGTTGTCCATCCTCCTCCTGAAGACGATGTCAGCTCTCTTGCTGTCTCTGAGGCTCCCTCGTCAGAGTCATCGTCTGACTCGGAGTCTGAGACCGAGTTTGTCCCTGCCCTTTCATCACCTCTTAAAGCGAGGCCCTCTATTGTGCTAACTACAACAACAAGTACGACGGAGCATATTATTAAAGGTACGGACGTGGCGACCCCAAAAGAACAGGAGCAGGCATCACCCAAGCCGGAATCAGTACCAGCAGTTCAATCAGAACCAGAAAAGCCAGCTGCAGCAGATAATGTGCCAAGTGTAAAAATCGAGCCTGAGATCGTGTCTGAGCAGCCTCGAGAAGTAGAAGCACAGCAAGTCCAGGAAACGGTATCCGAGGCACCCAAGTCGCCTGAGCCGGAACCTACACCCGAGCCAGAGCCTATGCCCGAGTCAAAGCCGGAGCCTCCCAAATTAACGGAGGAGGAGCCAGAACCTAAGCCGGAGCCAGTGCCAGCGCCGGAACCAGTACCGGAACCGGAGCAAGAGCCGGAGCAAGAGCCGGAGCAAGAGCCGGAACCAGAGCCAAAGCCAAAGCCGGAGTCAGAGTCAGAGTCAGAGTCGGAACCAGAGCCGGAACAAACCCCTGAATCGCCTGTGAGGGAGACAGTGCCAAAGCCTCAGAGTACAAACAGACTTCATATTGCGGCTGCATTCGGATCTTCACTTGTTCCAAAACTGACGTTGACCCCTAACCGGTCTAAATCCAAGTTAACAAAAGCCAAGTCCACTGTCAAGTCGGACTGGGCCTCCGAGGCGACTGAAGCATTGGCAAACGTCCGCATCAATAAGGCCGAGAACAAGAACAAGTCCAAGTCTGATGACTATGTCAAACCTGAGGAAGCAGCGGCAGCTGAAGCAGCAGCTCTTCGAAGACTTGAGGAGCTTGAGTTGAGAGAGGCAATGGAACTCAGTCTGGCATATCCACAGGCTACAGTCCGAGATGATGGATCGGGAAATCTTAAGCTCACTGCCGAGGAAATGAAGTTTGTTATGGAAGGCAGTGGCGTTGTGCCGAAGCGATCGACCAAGACCGTCAAGAGAAGACCCAGAGCACCCGAAACAACCGATGGAAATAGTGAACCGATGAGCTTCATCCGGAAGAAGACTGTCATCAAACAAAAGACTGAGAGTGGTGCAGAGGTATCCAAGACGAACCCTGAGCTAGTGTTGACAGAAGAAGAGTCTGAGGAAGAAGAAGAGACAGATGATGAAGAGGAAGAGCTTGCAAGACACAGAGCATCCTCCAGCACTGGCGGACGAATTGTCCGTGGCCCACAGGTTACAGACCCCAACGCTACTCGTATCTCGCAGCAAGGACCTCGACCATGGAATCCCGATGCTGACCATGCAGGCAACACATCATCTGACGAGGCATCAACCGTCGATATGGTCACAGAAGAGCTAGCTAGTCATAGCGATATTGCGGAAACTATGGCTGAGCAGCACGAACCTACAGTGGCCAAGAAGAAATCTGGAACGACCTCAAAGACTCCAAAGGTGATTGAAAGTATGGGACCTGATTCAGAAAAACCCTTGGAGAGTATGGGATCAGAGCCAGAGAAACCGATGGAGAGCATGGGAACTGAGCCGGAAATACCAATGGAAAGCATGGGTCAGGATGGACCGGACGATGACATTCCTATGCAACAGAATGTTGTCGTGGAAGAACAGGTCATGTATATGCCAATGCCTGAGCTCCCCTCATTGGACCACATCCGAGAGCAGAAGCGTCTGGAAAGACAGCAACATGAGCAACAGCAGCTTGCTGCATTTGGAGTTGCTTCACCCGAGCTGCAGTACCTGCAACTTCAGAGTTCGCCTCAGTCTGTACACTCGAACCTCTCAGGACACGGATCTCCGCAGATACCCTATGGAACTCTACCTGTTGGGTCGGCTTCGCCGGGTCAAGTCTATGCGCAGTTGAATAGTTATCAGCCTCAAGCTTCATACCGACCATCAACAACCTATGTTCCACAGACTCCGAAGCAAAAGAATCGTGTACCAGGATCGCAAAGTCCAGCACTGTCTTCTGCCTCCGCGTCACCATCCTTTGCTTCTTCCTCCTTGGCGCCTTCGCGACATAGCACTGTGTCACTTGGCATGACGCCTTTCATCCAACATCTCCAGCTCCAAGTGAACCAGCACAAGCAACAGCAGCATGGAGGCGGACCGACCTATCCAACTCATTACCAACAGCAGCAACAGCAGCAGCAGTTGCAAGACTTTTATTATCAACCCCACGAGCAAGAGTATCAACAGAAGCAATACCAACTATACCACCAACAAATTCAGGAACAACGTCAACAAATAGATTCTACTTCAACTTCATCCCCCTCGGCCTCACCGGCGCCAGCGAACAAGCGACTTAGTACTGGTAGCATTGGTATTGCGCCTTTGGGATGGAATCTCCCAGGAATGGCCCCTCCTCAGGTCACAGACCAAGATGTACGCCATTATCAAGGAGTAGGTCATGTCTCCCAATACGGCCAACAGCAACACCAACAACAATTGCCACAACAACCAGGTTCGAGGCCAGGATCGAGACCAGGATCCAGGCCAGGATCAGTGTATGGTGGAGTGGATGAGTCTCTAAAGTCGGGAAGTCTTGCACCTTCTCCGAGCCCATCTCACTCCTCGTTGAGGACGGACAGTGGCAGTGTTAGTGGAGTTGATAAGCCCCTACCACTTGCGCCTAGCCCTGACGACTACAAAGTGGAAGTCAAGTAGAGCCCCCTTTTTTTTTTTCATCTTGAGGGAGGGAGAAGGACATATCCGTTGGGGATGGAATGTAGCATCTTTTTTTTCTTTTTTCATTTTTTTCCCTCCTCACTTCAAGAGTACTGAATTAGAGTTTCAATGCGATTAAATGTACGTTTTTTCAGATCAACAGTGTTGACTCCTGGTGGCCATGTGAAGCTTGTAGACTTTATGATATCATCAGAGGAAATGAATGGATGCCTTGTGCTACCCTCTCTCCACTGATTCTATTCACTGTCTGCGGGCTTGACGAACTCTCTTCCATTAATCGATCCTGTCGATCGAGGCGTAGGAGAAGGGTGGGGGTAGTGGAGGATGGAGGAGGGGAGACGGAAAGACGGAAAGGAGAGGGAGGGGAGACTGTTGGATATGAGTGACTCTACATAGTCAAGCTGTTCAATGACAACCACTACAGCAGAGGGTCGAGTCTTCTTGCTTTGTCTTATCCTTGACGAAGACTATGGTCGTACGTATCTAGAAGGAAATATCCAGAGTCAATATTATTTTAGTCTCTTCAAACAACAATAGTTCGTCTCAGGTGACAGAGGACGAAGAAGAAAGTGGTACTTACTGAGCATCGATTTGCTTGAGCTGAGGAAGCATGATCTTCATCTTGAGGCGGTATGTTGTGTAGTTGTTTGTCTGAACAGGGTTGCCCTCTGCGTAGACAGTCTCGAGATCTGGACAGTTGTTCTTGAGTTCTGACTCAAAGTCCTCAAACGAGTCTAGCATGTTGTTGCTCGCCTGGAAGAGCACGTCGTTTGATTCAAAAGAAACAAAACACGACAGAGTGTTAGCTTTGAACGTTAAAACTATTTGACTGGTATTGACAGGTGACAGAGCTGGTATTTGTCCATAGCCATAGTTTTGCAATGATATGAAAAAAAAGGCGTTTAAAAAGTCATACCCAAAGCTCCACAAGCTCTTTGAGATGACTCAGATTCTCGAGCTTAGAAACCTTGTTGTTGCCAATGTCTACTGTTGTGAGTTTCAGCTATTGAGCGTTCAGGAGAAAAAAAAAAAAAAAAAAAAAAAAAAAAAAGTGAGAAAAAAAATACTCGAGAACCATCTGAGTCGGACCGAATTTAGTCCGCATCCCTAAAGACAATAATAAAAAGATGAAAAGCCAGGGGTGTCTCCTTTACATTCTTGTCTAGACCTTCGATTTTCTCGATGCCATTATGGCTAAGGTAGATCTCTTCCAAGTTCTCAAGCTCCTCAAGTCCTTCAATGGCTGTCAGTCGGTTGGATTGGATGCTCAAAATTTTCAGCCTCTTGAGATTAGACAGATTCTAGAAACAGTTGATAATTAGACATGACCCGAGTAAGTGGTCTGTTGGTCAAATCAGAGTGCGAGGGACAGGAAAAATAAAAATAGTAACAATTGAATACTGCTTAGGAGTAGGATAACTGGGAGTATCCTCCAAGTACCTACCTCCAACTTGGTAATTTTGTTTTTGCCTAGCCACAACTTTTCAAGGTTGACCAAGCTGTCCAGGTTCTCAATAGTCTAAGTGGTAAGAAAAAAGAATTGCAGTGTCAAACGACTGAGTACCATTCAACCGGCAAGTGTCATATTTACGAACAGAACGATTCAGGTTGGGGTGCAGGAGTGAATCCACATACCCTGATACGGTTTGAGCCGAGCTCAAGGTTGGTGATGTTGACTAAGGTGTTAATGTTCTCAATTACAGAGATCTTGTTGCTGACAAAGTACATATCTGTGAGCTTCACCAAGTGATCCACATTCCTGATATGGCGAATTCCATTGAAACTCAGGTCGAGCGATCTAAGGAACCAGGTCATAGTTAGTTGTCGTAATAATGGGGCTTTAGTTCTTGAGAGTATAAACAAAAGGGGTTAGACTTAAAAAATCAGATCGTTACTCTAGGTTGGTCAAGTTATCCAGTCCTTCGATTTTACTGAACCGGTTATCGTAGAGGTCAAGCTCCTGAAGCGATACGAGTTCTTCCAGACCACGGATTTTTGGGATCAGATTTTGTCGAAAAGATAATCTCTAATAAAAACACGGAGTAGTGAACCTCAATTGTTAGGGTTACTGGAAATCCGATACCAATTTGGAGTAAGGACCTCGCCTAACGAACCTGGAGATTCTTGAAGCGGCCAAGGCGCAGAGCAGGGATGTCATTGATCCTAAGGTGAGTTAGCTCAAGCTCCTGGACGTTTTAATCACCGCGCAGTTAGGGCGAGTTGAACGCGAGGGATTGACAGGCAAAGATATGATCATGTTAGAAATGGTCATTGCGCAGCAATTTCACTCATCTATCCCATGGCCAACTGAGAGGATTTTGTTGGGGTCAAATACCAGCGGTCTACAGTACCTCTGTGTCATCTGGAAAGTCTTCTAAGAAATCTATAATAGTTCCCAGGTTGTTCAACAGAATAACCAGCCAGAGCACTCAGTACTTTTGCTGTTGTTCCCAAAAGGGGTTCACCCCGGATTCTGTGGAAAGAAAAGAAACGAATCATACGCGAAACAAGCGCAGATGGGTAGGATACACTTTGAAACGGCCAAGTGGAAAAGGACATACCTCCACCAGAGGTCTGGTTCTCTTGAGGTTCATCAGTGGGAAAACCGCGTTGGACAGCGCCACTGTCTTCGTCGTTACTTTCGTCTCCTGAGTCATGGGCATTCACATTGTTGGCAGAGTCATTTGCTGCATTGTTGGTAGTTTTAGACTCCTGGAAGAGCCGATTGGCTTCATCGGCATTCAGCTGGACTCGGCGTTCAGTCATGGTGCATACGAAGAAGAATAAGAGTTTTATTTGCATTGAAAACCCTCACGAGGAATATCCTTTACTCACAGGCTAGGCCAGCTGCTGTGACTGTCCTGCACCAACCAAAAAAAAAAAAAAAAAAAGCGGTTTGGGTTCAAAGGCACCATTGCTATTCGACCAACTAATTGACAATCCATTTCACCATGGCCAGAAAACCACCATGTCGGATATGCAGGACTAGAAAGTACCGGAAGAATGCGATGGGATTCTATGTCTGCGAGTTTGGACACCAGCTCGAGGTAGATCCACTCAACTCTCCTCAACCTGTGGCCATGGTTACACCGCAACGGCAAAGACACTTATACTTCAATCTCTCCACTGGACAAATATCCTAGGGCTTCCAAGAAGAAGAGAGTGAGATAGTTTTTGACAATTCAGGACTGAGACACAGGAAACTGTCTAAACTAGGCAAAAAAAAAAAAGAAAGGAAAAAGGATCGCCAAAGGTATGGTCTCTTTTTTTTTTTTTATTATTATTATTATTATTATTATTATTGACTTGCATTTAATAGTGAAAAAGGTGATTATCGACCCTAACCCAAATTGTAATTTTTGAACACTAGTTCTTTATGGAGCCAACGCAGAGAAGCTCGTAGTCCAAAGTTTCCAACTCATCCTACGGAAGTACGTCCACACCTTGATTCACCAACTCCACTTTCCTCCAGAGTATGAAGTGGTCGTTCGGGAGTACTGGATGATGTATATCAACTCGATCTGGCGAAAGGGCACTTCAACCTTGTCTATGAGTAGCAACGGAAATGAGGTCCCAAATGACAATGACAGCTCAGACGATGAAATTCATGAGACTGGTGCCGAGGACAGGAAATCATCCCAGAAAGACCTTGGAGATATTCAAGAAGATCGGAAAGTACTGAGCGAAAGGGGGCCGGATGGATTTAAAGACAAAACCGCACCAGAGATCCCTGTCCAAGATGAAATTGATAAAATGAAAGAGTTTGCTCATGAGTACAGCAGTAGCAGCGAGAGTTCAGCCAGCGAAGAAAGTGACGCGGAAAGCAGCGGCGACGAAGATACAGAAAAAAAAAAAGTAGATGATAACGAGGAAGATAGCGATGAACTCGAGTACGAGGATGTGGATATTTCCCCGAGGAAGAAGAGAAAATGGGCAATGGAATTCAAGGAAAACCAACCCCATATCCAATCATTAGTTGGAATCTGCTATATCGCGGCAAGACAACTGCAGTTACCAGTTGTTCTTGGTGATTTTTACAGGTACTTCATACGTGGAATGTCCCGAAGATGTAAACGATGGAGTCGTATTCAGTGATTCTAATATTTGCCATTAGATGGACCATGAATGGGACCTTGCCATACTATCTTGCATTTTATGCGTTGCCTCAAGAGATGCGCTCTCGAGCAAGTGTAGGACTTTTGGCCTCGCTCACTCCAAGAGTAAGTAACCCATGCTCAGGAAGATTGGAACCTTTAATACCTCCTAGAGTTTATAAAATTAAGATCGTGCGTCTCGTCTTTTGCTCTTGGATCCGGCTCAATAGCACAAGGGCTTGCCAGAATTTCATCTCACTGTCAAAAGATTGGTCTCATTTCTTCGAAGCCAATACAACTGGAGATTAAGGACACCGTCTTTGCAGCCTTATTTCTACCGATTTATCAAGGACCTAATGCTCCCAGGTAGGACCAATGGCACTTATTGCAAATACAAATCGATTGAAAATCAAACATCTTGGTGATCCTATTATTCAAACAATTAACAAATTTGATTGGAAACGACTTCCTTCAATAGTCGAGTTTTATCCGTGCTCTCTCTTTATTGCAGATGTACTCTTTAGCCCAGCAGGCTTAAGAGACAAAACATATCAAGTCTTTCAGTTCACCAAACGAAATGCAGCCACAATCAACTCATCACTACTGAAATCACTAAGTCTTCATAATGCCCCTACTGGTGCCATGGCCATCATTATTTTCTTAACTAAGCTTTTCCTTGGTTTCGATGGGAAAGAGAGGTATGCGGATCAAATTCATTTTACAGTGTATTTCTTTGGTGTTTTTTTTTTTCTTTCTTTTATGAGCACAACGACTGACCATTTGAAATTGTGGTTGACCCGAGTAGGAGAGTTCAGGAGCGCATATCTTGGGTTAACGCTTTACCAGACGAACAGGATTGGGTGCGGCATATGGACGCCTATGACCAGCTTCGGGCTCAGACAACCATACCAGGGCAACTTGGGTAAGTTTTCCCATTCCAGTAGCTATTTGTTAATTTGGGCCCTTTAAAGGCTTGACTTTCTCATCTGTGCTTTCTCCATCGGTCGATCTTAATGCCACTATTTCTAGTGAGTTTGAAGAATTGATTCGGTTCAATCCTGATCTTTACCTAAAGTTTCTAAAGGGCACTGCAAGCAATCATAATAGCAGAGGTATATTTTCTTTCTTTGGCCACCATTTTTAAACACACCCTCTCTTGTCACTGTCTTGATTGCAATGTACTAAATGTAGATGTTTGACGCTATCTTTGGGATTCTAGGCTTCTCTAAATTTTTGGATGCTTTCGAGAACACAGACTATCGAAGAGAGAGCTCCGAGGAAACCGGCAACGCTCAGGACTCTGGAAAGCATACGCCATTTATTGAGATCTTTCTTCGGCACTTGTACAAGAGTGTTCAGCAGCCCACAGCAAGCACAAAGCATGACGAGATGGCCAATGAACCACCCCCATTACGAACCGGAGATGGATTCGTCTTTTACTCGGGTTATGAGGACGGGGCGTCATTCCTCGGTCGATACGAACGACTATTGGCTTATGCTAGTAACATTCTCTGCATTTCCCCTTATGAGATTCAGATGTTAGTAACTCGGATTGAGGAGTGTCTTCTTGTATAGAGACAGACTAAAGTGAGAGAGAGAGAGAGAGATAAAGTGACTGTCTTTTTGGGCGTAGTGTTGTGAGGTTCTCCCAACGTTCCTGTTTTTTTTTTGTTCCTCTCTGGCATCCCTCTCTCTCTCTCAACCATACGATCATGCTGCAACCACCATTGATGACTCGCCAGCATAGGCGCATTCGAAGAGCAAAACTGCGAGCTCGCTCAGGTTAGTGAACTCTACGGTTCTGACCTCGACTTTTTTTTTCCTTTGTGGCTGTCAGGAGTGTTCTCATTCTTCGAGCCCCTGCTCCTTCATGTCTTCTTGCCAGGTCCAATGTGATCTTTGACTTAACAAAAAAAAAATGCCACTGGAAATGGCTCTCCTCTCCTTTTGGCTTACTGCAGAGCTAGACATATTTCAATGGGACAAGCACCAATTCGCTCAGCAGGAATTTACAATTCCCGAGTCGTATGACACTCTGGAGAGGATCGACTATGACAAGGTTTCCCGAGAAGAGTTTATTGAACGTTTTGAGGAAAAGAATCAACCTGTCATTATCAAAGGGGTCACAGAAGGCTGGGGATCCTGCAAGAACTGGAATATCGAGGTAGGTCAAAGTCTATGGGGTTAGTGTTTCTCTTAAAAAGACGACTCTACCCATTGCAATTGAGGATCCATGGAGACTGACCGACCTGTCGTTATTATTATTATCTTCTTCTATGGTGGCACAATGGAGTTTAGACATTTCTCAAAAAGTACTACTCTCAACCATTCAAAGTCGGCGAAGACGACGATGGCAACAATGTCTATGTGAAGTTGAAATACTTTTTAAAGTATGCGCAAACAGATGGCCTCAAGGACGACTCGCCACTTTACATCTTTGACTCGGGCTTTGTGAAACGCAAATTAACCAGTGTGCAAAAGAAGCGAATGAGAGGCTCGTCACCATCTTCGTCGTCATCTTCATCTGAACGAGGACCCTCACCACCACCCACTTCACGCAAGGGAAAAATGGACTCAGGGTCTAATAGACTTGATTCTGACAGCGATGACAGTCTCAGCGAGAGCGACAACGACAGCGACGCTGATAAAAGGGCTAACCCTGTTGGAACGAAAAGAACTCGCTCAGGCTCACCAAACAGTGCCTCTCGAAAGATGGCCCGAGTCTTTGGGAAACGCAGTATTGGTAGTACAGAGCGACGTCGCTCAAAAAGAGAGGAAGAGCATGCAAGCACTCTATTGAATGATTTCACAGTCCCAAAGTATTTCAAAGATGATCTGTTCCAGTAAGTTGAGTGCCTCTCTCTCTCTCTCTCTCTCTCTCTCTCTCTCTCTCTCTCTCATACTTCACTGTGTGCTGATCCTTGCTGTGGACTTTCTTGCTGACTCGATCGTTTTCTTTTCATCAGGTTGGCAGGAGATCGAAGGCGTCCACCATTCCGTTGGTTTGTCGTCGGTGGGCCAAGGAGCGGTACTGGCATCCATATTGACCCATTAGGTAAGATTACAGAAAAGAAGAAGACTCTAGACTCTACCAAAAAAAAAAAAAAAAAAAAAAATCGATATTTACTCAACCGTTTTGCCGTGGTTGTTCTGGCTATTATCTTAGGCACTTCTGCCTGGAATACGTTGACTACTGGACACAAGCGATGGTGTCTATTCCCACCTGGTATCCCAAAAGACGTGTACGATCCACCCATGAAGCCGTTTGACCGGGAGGCTGTATCCTGGTTCCATCATGTGTACCCACGCTTTGCTGCCAACAACTTTGAACTTGGTAAAAAGTATGGTATGATTCAGGTGATTCAGCGTCCAGGCGAGACCATGTTTGTGCCGGGTGGATGGCCCCATATTGTTATGAACCTTGGTAAGGACTCTATACCTGGTCTTTTGTTTGTGTGCTTTCGTCCAACAATTGGATCATTTCAATTGACTGTTCTCTCTTAATAGATTTTACGATCGCAGTGACGCAGAACTTTTGCTCGCCAACAAACTTTGAGACTGTCTGGCTGTTGACGCGACATGCACGGCCCAAGTTGGCTAAAAAGTTTCATGCAGAGATCGAGAGGATGTACAAAAAGACCGGGCGATGCTTTTACAAGGACTTACTGGATAAATGTAGGTCTTTGACATATGTGCCTATGCTTCCAATGTCCACTGATGATAGTAGTTCCAGCAGCAGCAGCTCCAGCTCGGACTCGGACTCGATCGAGGTGACTTCAACAGAAAGCGAGAGCGATATTGGCGAGATCTGTATGTGTCATAAGTGTAAAAAGAAGCGACGGAAAGAATTGCGCCGTGCGAGCAAAGCCAAGGAAAAAAAGTGAGAGCGGGGTATATCTGTTACAAGCAGTCAAAAGTTCTCTGCCCTGACAAGAAGTCGTGGCTGGCAGTCAACTGAGGATGGACGACAAATAAACTATTTTTTTTTTTTGTTTCGATTGCCTCCATTCCCTCCCTCCCCTTTTTTCATTTCTCTGCCTCATTTCAACTTCACACCCACCCTGGAGACATCTTCAACGCACAATGTCTTCCAGCAGTCAAAATTCAAAACGAACACCAGAACCCAACATCAACCTTGTAGATTACCCCATTGCCAAGGTTCACCGACTCTCTTATAGGGACAGCGATGCGCAAACTTTCTACATCTACCCCGGACATAACCTTCTAGGCCGTCAGGCGGAGGAAGTCGCGGTTTTTTATCGCGGAGGGTATGTCTCAAGGAAGCACATGGATATCCGTAAGCACCTTCCATTCTAGCGATTTTATTGAGCATGCGATCCTGAATGAATAGGTAGAAGAGATTGGAACAAGCCAACGTACCTTTGTTTTGTCTGACACTTGTTTGAATCCTCTCATTTGTATTATGAATGAACTATCCAGAGGGGAGTGTAAATGGCAAGATCTTCATCATGGACATTGAAAAGCCGCCGGTAACACCCCTAATCCTCTGTGTTGCCACCACAAACCACCGCGCAATTTTCAACCGTGGAAAAAAAAAAAAAAAAAAAGAGCTTTTAGTAGAAGTCAACCTTTAACTCGTAACTCGTGACACATGATAGGATTTGACTGGTGCTAACATTTCTCAAATATTCTGTACGGGTACTCTAGGGTCGGCCATGTTCGACTATAGGCAAATCTGAAATGAAGCCAAATTACTATTATGAGTGGACCGATAAAACGGTGTGTGTGGCATTTTTTTTTCTGGAACTCTGGATCGCCCTTTTTTTTTTGTGGTAACAATAGCCATTACTCAAGAAGAGATAACTGAGCAACACGACCATTGTACTTTTTCGATAGAAAGTCAAGGTATCAAATCAAGTCATCTTTGTGCTCGAAATAATTAAAACTGAAGAGGAACGACAAAGATCGCCAACCAAGGTACTATCAATGAAGTCCAGTCACTCTTTCTTTGGTGAAATCCTGCTATCAATCTTGCTCATTGTCTTTACCCCACCTCCCACCCCTAAATATAGAATCAAAGACACCAAGAGATCCAAGGAGCCCTTGATGGCACGTTTAATTATTATCGTGAGAAAACCCTTGAGCCACCAGATTCCTCGGAAACCCCTCGGATTACAGGAAATACAGCCCCACAACCAGTAACAGCACCTGTACTAGATCATCCGTCGAAAAGCTCTGAAGACTCTTCACAAGATCTAGCACCTGGACTTACGTTACCAATGGCCGAATTGACTGCTCCTTTTCAGATGGATATGTCGGGGGATGCTTTCTCAGATGCGCCGCGCCTCACTCAGCCAACAAATAGCAACATGATACCTTCTTCTCTTCTTAGGCCTGGCCCGCATTCGAGGCTAGGTGGATCTGACGTCTACCAGGCCAGCGATTCGCAGGCCTGCGATGAGCATGGATGCGATCTCCATGATGCACCAACTCAACTATTGTCGGAGATGGTTCCAGAGATTCGTGATCAGGTACCATCAACACCAGAGGATTTACTTGGAGAACGCGACTCGACTCGTGACGCGGATCCAGATGTTGTGAAAGCGACGCAGGAAAAGGAGGATCACGAAGCGGCAGGATCTGAGGAACTAACCAACAAACAGGAAAAGCGCAATGCCTCTCTTTTAGACAACAAAAAGTCTACTTTAGAGCAGGAAGACTCTACTAGAAGCGGAAATGAATCACTATCACCTGCAACAGACTCTGATTCAGATGTCCCTCTAGTCGCCTTCAGGGATAAGGGCAAGTCTATTCAAAGGCGCGTTTTAGAAGTAGAGAGCGAAGATGAGGCCATCTCCAGTACCCCACCTCTTGTTGCAACTGATGGTGCACCCGGCAGCCCCTTATCGGGGCCTGTACTACTGGCCATGATGAGCAACCCAGTCGATATAGAGCACCCACAACCAGATTGGTCTAAGCGATCTCCGGTCCAGGTAGCTACTAATGATGTCGAGGCAACATTATTATGGTCAAGGAAACAGGAAACCCCACGGCAGTCACCAGACCCTGAAGATGCGGACCTATCACGGCGTCACTCAAGGTCACCCAGCGTTGAAAGAACGGACGTGGCAGATACTACCATGCCCTTGTCAACAACGGATGATCCTTCCGATGTCACGTCCGGTTTGGATCAAATGAGTGTAAGGACAGCAGGTTCCAGTCGTAGAACCCGATCGAGATCATCCAGCAGGTCACATTCGAAAAGTATCATGCAAAACTCGCCAAAGCATCCGGTAGACTATGGTTCAGACGACGAGGCTCCACCCAAACCCACGAAATTGATGAGAATGGACAGTGTGGGCGAAGGTAGCGTTTCAGGATCCTTTACTCAATCACAGTCGCGACCCACTCCTGTACGGACTCTAGGGCGGAGAGCCACCCAGGATCTGGAACTTCGAAAGCCCAGTGTGCTACTCAGCCTACCCAAAACTAAAGAGAATGAGAAGGTAGATAAATAGCCTCGTTATCAGAGAGTCGAGTTAGCTATGTCACTGAATCAAGTATGTCCAGCTCTATGCAGTTTATAGCTAACGCCGACTATGGGACTGAATGGCCTACTTTCTTTAATAGAAGAAGTATGCTAATCATGTAACAAGATTGGGCGGCACGGCCAAAGAAACTGTCAAGGAGTCGACCGTTCTAGTGTTTGGAGGCGGGGTGCGGACTCAGAAACTGATCTGTGCTCTTGTTGAAGGCATACCGATCGTTTCCACCCAATGGCTGATTGATTCGAGCACTCGAGGAAAATTTCTCCCATGTAAGGAACGAGTTGTTTTTGGCAATGACATTTTACTTCTTGTGTGTGTGTGTGTGTTTTTTTCTTGGAAAGTTCATTTATGATCTTTGACTGATATTATCATGATTATGAAATAGATGAGGACTACCTCTGGCAAGACGATGAGTTTGATCAGAAACATAACTGCGACTTTCTAGAGGCAGTCCGACGAGCAAAAGAGTATCGAAGCCAGAAAAGGGATGGATTATTTAAAAACTACGAAATTTCGTTTGCGATTCGACCCGGCGGTCACTCAGGTTCTGAAGAAGATGTCACTATAGACACAATCAAGTATATGGCGCCCATGATTGAGGCCTGTGGAGGAAAGGTATCTTTTTTTATTTTTTATTTATTCTTGATCACACAGTCCTGCTCGAACTTGGCAGTATTTCTTTCTTTCTTTCTTTCTAACTCGTCATTGGAACACTCCCCAAAAATCAACAACAACAAAAAAATAGGTTCTCAAGAAAGAGCCGAAATCACCTAGGCCTTTTATGTTTTTCGTCGGATCAAATGCTCAATGCGAAAAAACTATAGAGTTGATCGAACGTGGCTTTACTGTGGTGAAGAGGGAATTCATTCTTAGTACGATTTTGCAACAGGATTACGAATTGGACTTTGACTCTTTCCGTATTGACATCTCAGAAAAAAGTTGAATAATTAAGGAAGAAAACAAAAACGCTCCCCTCCCCCCGGCTCGAAAGTATGGAGTGCGAGAGAGAAACTGTTGAGAATTATCACTCAAGAAACGTCCTCCCTCTCCGTTTCTCTCTCTCTCTCTCTTTTTTTTTGTATTACTTAACATGAGATTTTATGATTGATTGCATTGCGCAAGGTTTTTATTTAGATGAGATATTTTACAAGAGGAGTGGAGAGTGAGGGGAGAGGAGCTAGAGAGCACCCAATACAACCACTGTCAGAGTTTGTTTTGGATATCTTTTTTTTTTTTTTTTTTTGTCTTGTTTTGTTTTGTTTTGCAAGATGAGATTCAAGTCATGGCATGAATTAACAGACAAGGGGAAGGGAGGGATTAGGAAGAAGAAGAAGAAAAAAAAATACAAAGTGTTGAATAACGTGGTTTGGAATTAATCGGTATCTTGGAGGGTGAAAGAGAGTTACATAAAGGCCAATTTAAAGAAAGTGGATGAATAGGATTCTTCTTAGGCAATGGTGTAATCTCTTCTCCGAATATAGCTATTCGAGGGGAGAGAGAGAGAGAGAGAAAGGAATAGAAAGAAACAAGGAGTGTGATTGCACCACATTAGTAATAAGGTATTGCACCAGACACATAGAGAAGGAAAGAAAAAGAGAAAGAGAGGGAGACGCGATTGGCCCAGGTTGTATGGGCTACATACCTGCGTGTAGGAGGACGGCATAATACTGCCAAGCAGTTGCCAAGGATGCTGCCTCGATCAAATGGGTTGTCCACAACATACGGTCTCATCATCGAAGCACTCAGCTATGATAAGAAGAAGGAACATAAAGGGTGAAATAAAATGAGTATATCAGTAACCAGGGCACATTATCCCAAGGAAGCTTTTGGAAAAAAGTTTTTTTTTTTTTTACCTGTTCATGAGTCGTTCTCTGTTTTTTGGTGGCAAGCCAGTAATGATACACCGCGAGAGCACCCACAGCCAAGCCCATGACCAGTCCGTAAATCATCAATAATGCCGATACTGGGGCCTTGGCAAGTGCATCAAGCTGGAAAGAAGGTTTGTGCTCTCCACTGTGATCGCCGTCACCACTTGCGAACTGGTCCTTTCGATCATGGTACAAGACCAATAGATGGGTCAAGCAGAGAGCTGAAGTCAACAGGGCATAGGCCGATGCCATTGTGACAAAGATCAAAAAGTACTTGTAGTTGCGGCGGCCAATGCAATTGTTGAGCCATATACAGTGGTGGTCTTCGTCCTCTACATTATTTTGTAAAGTCGGGATTCATCGGGGGTTTTTTTTTTTTTTTTTTTTTTTGTGGTTTGCGGACGAAACTCCAATCGAGCCAAATGAGCACTAGTTACTTCAGGAGTACCGAGGCTGCACTCCGTCGCCAAAACACACTGAGAACAACAACTTACCAACACAGTTATCACACTGGCGACAATGACTGCATCGTGGAGGACGATAGATTTTACAGGTATCACAGTATTTGAGTCGAACCGTGTACATTCCCACTTGGATTTCTTTTTGTCTGGGGAGTCCCTGGGGTGGGTAAAACATGGATGTCTCTCCATCCATGGTCAACGGTGCATCAAGAGGAGGGTCTCCATCAATTCCTCGAGGGAGTACACCTGGATCCGTCCAGGAAGTCTTTAGCATGGACGAGAACGCAACCACAAACAGGTAGGCGTGCACGATGGGCGCTGCAGGACTTAGTCGATGCCAAAGGTATGACGAGCTGAGGACAGAAAGAAAGTAGAAAGAAAAAATATCGCGTCAGAATAAGTATCTCCTGACAACGGATCAAAAAAAAAAAAAAGTGGACTGTCAGTCAAGTTGGACTGACGCCACTCACTTACGTGAATCCAAAAAAAAGTCCTGTAGGAACGAGAAGCAACAAGATAGCGACAGAAAAAGCCGGAAAGTCTCGACTAGTCATGATTCTTCCTCCACAGAAAAAAATATTTCGACCTGGGAAAATCTTGTAGTTTCTCACGACTTCTCCTTGATCCGAGAATCGATCATCCTCATCCTCTTCCCGTATTTGACCTCCAGTTGTTCCAGCGACACTACTAGAGTTGAATCCGTCTTGACTCAACTGCATTCCTGCTGAAGATGTATGTCGGGCAGTCGATGCTGTCGAGATGGCAGTAAGGCCAGTCGATTGCGCTCTTGAGCTTTTGCCAGCCCTGGATCGCTTATTGTGATGGTGATCCAGGGCATCGATGGGTGGTTGGGGCTTAAACATTTGGAATCCTGAAAAGTCGCCATTCGCAGCCGTGATCGGGACCCTGCCAGTTTGGTTAGGAAGAAACATGGTCGGTAGAGGAGGCGATGAAGGTGGACTGTATCTTCGAAATCCTACACCGTAGCCTGTGTTGATCATCCACCCATCCCCATGAACCCTGTTGTCATCAGTGCTCGACTCTCCTCCAGAATGTTCCGCAGCCCCATCTACAGGTTGAGCCAGGAATTCTGACAGCGGCATCATCTCGGATGAACGACGACTACCGAACTTCGACTCGTATTCTTGATCTTTCGAGAGTAGGGTGGCTGCAGTTGTGGCCGTGGTCGAAGTCGCAGCAACATTAGATACAGGTGTAGTAGAGCCAACTAGAGTACTGGGAACAACAGGGTTGACCGCAGGTGTAAAAGGAAGAGGCTTCATTCGAGCAGCATCTTGTGGACTTATCGCTTCGCCCTGATTGTCTCCTAGACGGTCCATAGATACACGTTTTTCGCCTTCTCCTTGACTGCCTCCTGAAGCTGCTGTCCAGCCATTTGCTCCAAAGTCAGCAGAATAACCCCTCGATACACGCTGACGACCCTTTAACCGGTAATCCAGACACTCTTCTTCAACCTCCTCGCGCGATGTCCCAGGGATGTGTCCCACCGCAGAAAGGATTGTCTCGATTGACGCAGGGTCGCTGCTAGGCGAGAAAGACCCTCTATGATGACCAGCCTGGTTTGGAATTGGATTGTTATCCTGGTCCACCACCACAATATCGCTGGCAGAAGCGCCTGTACTTGGGGATCCACTGGACAGTTTGAATTGTGAAGAAGGAGAAGGAGAGGAGGAAGGATGAGAAGAGACGACAGAATCTCCCGTTGCTCTGGATATGATCGTAGTTGATTGTGGTGCGTTGTCCTTGTTGCTGAGGTCGCCACCGCCCGCACGGGCAGCAGCAGCGATGATGGACGGTGGGTTTGTGATTCCGGTTTCCATAGACAAGGATCGTGGTGTGGAAGAGACAAACCCGGGATGGGTGTTGTTGCTAATATTGCCGTCGTTGAGGTGAATAGGAGTAGAGCCAGAGCGAGAAACGGTGGCGGTGGAAGGATCGCGTGGTGATGGTGATGGTGATGGTGATGGGCTATGATGAACGGTATTACTGATAGCCGAGTTGGCAGCTAGCATCTGCTCAAAGCCGATACCACGCTCAGCAGAGGAGGAAGGGACAGAGAAGAAGGATTGGAATGAGAGATATGGTGATGATGACGGCTCTGAGAAATCGGGTTTCAGGTACACGCCGTGGCTGTGACTATCGCCGTCCTTGTCATCGTCATTGAGAGCACCAGCAGCACGCCTCTGAGCCAACAGCGACTCAGGGACGGCATTCGCCTGCAAAGTCGTTGTGGGGACGAGTCCGAGCGAGGCCGAGGGCAAAGGTGGAGGAACATGCACATCTGCAACGCTCTGACCGTTAAGGCGGCTCTCGTTGTGTTGGCGATAGATATCTAGACCCTTGATATCAAGGGCATGACTCTGGGCAGGATTGTCGATAGGGAGGAGGTCCTTGCTGCTACTGCAGTTATTACTGTGGTTATGGCCGACGGTGAGAGCAGCAGCTTCCTGCGCAATATTAGAAGGGGTCGAAGGATAAAAAATATTGTTACAGTTGACCCTTGTAGAGTCGGAGACCACTGCTGCTTTGGGCGAGGATTCGATGTGGATGGTGGTCATGGTGTCGTCTGTGTGTGCAATGGTCTCGATTTCGGAGCTGGCAAAGCTTCCCTTGCTGGTGGTGCTCGCTGTGCTGCTGCTGCTGCCCCGTCGACCAGAGGCAGACATGGATATGGAAGGATGCAGTAGTGACATGGGGTCCTGATTAGGAGGCAAGAGCAAAGGGGGCATCAGGGTGCTGCCAGCATGGTGGCCATTCCTGGCAGATTCAGGCGAGCGATTGACCACGGCATCCATGAGCCAGTTGCAAGTTGGATGCTAGGAGTGAGATCGATAGTGTGAGATGCTGAAGGTCCGGAAGAGATGAGGATGATGGTAGTGGTGGTGATGGTGGTGATGATGATGTAGACAAATAATCAGGCGAAGACAACAAGAGAGTGGGGAAAGAGAGATAGAGAGAGAGATATATAAAAAAAAAGAGAGAGAGAGAGAGAGAGAGAGAAAGAGAGAGAGGACAGCAGGTGAAGCCCCGCACGGATGCGGATGCAGTCGAGATGGTAGACAAGGCACGGTTGGAGAGAAAGTGCAACGGATGCGATGGAGACGGGGGGGCCCAGGAGTGGGGAAGGGAGGTAGGGGGTAGGGGAGGAGGATCAGGGCCACAGGAGGATTTAAGGGTTGAGATAGGTTTCTCTGGATGGTGGTGGTAGACAGTTGTCTGGTTGTGGGACAAGAATAAGACAGTGGGGTGACAAGGTGAGAGTGGAAGTGAGAGAAAGAGAAAGAGCAGAAGGAGAGAGTGAAGGAAAAGAGGAAAAGAGCAAAGATAACCTTGTTGTTGTCCCCCTCCCTTCTGTGCATGCGAATCAATTCGAACCTGCGTCTGAGCTCTGATGCCCCATGACTGACTGACTCCCAACTCGCAAACATAAAGCTCATTCCAGACCCCATGGTTGACGCAAGCCCCTGCTCTGGAGCCGACCTCTCTACTTCTTCCTGCCTATGCTGCCCACCAGTCACTCTACAAGCCAGACCAGGCCGAACCCAGCCTGTCCCAGCCTATAGCCATCAACGGGTCTCCTCGCCTTTGCTCTCTACTCGAATCCTCTCCACCACCTCACCCCTTCCCGGCTGACAAGCTCCTGCGAACCCAGCCCCCGCGGTTCCCGCACCCTTTGGTCATGGGCCATCGGAGGCCTGCAGAGCGACATGTGGAGGCACTACATTGCGCACATGCACACACACACGCACGCGTGTGTGCGGGCGAGCGAGCGAGCGAGCGGAAAATCTCATCCTAGGAAAGGCCAGCCTCTCGGCAAAGCCAAGGACGAGTGCCACGCAAGGAGCAGATAAACAAGCTGAAAGACCAGGTCAAGGAGAGTGGGTTTGGAGAGAGAAAAAATAGAAGCGAGAGAGAGAGGAGAAAGAGTAAAAAAGAGAGAGAGGAGGAGCAAAAGAGCAAGGCCCAAGAGCATTGGTTATGTTTTCAAAGCCATACACGTGTGCGGGTTCCCCCCTCCGCTGGTGAAGTGTGCCTCTATTCATCCACCCATGGTGCAATGATGCCGCGATCTGTGGGATCTAGGACAATTGGAACCGCAGTCACATACTCGCTTTTTGTCTGTAGTAGCATCTTAAGAACCAAAACGGTCGTACACTCGCTCATCCGCCAACATCCATCATCCCTTCATCTCCGCGTACCCACAGAAACAGAAAGATGACGACCTTGCTTCATCGGCGCACTGGCTTCCTGGCCGCTCTGATTGCGACCCTGCTCAGGTACCATTTCAACCTACGGAGAGTCATCTGTTGGGGATTGCCTCCTATCTCATCATCAGAACGGAGACGAAGGATACAGAACGAAGTTCACCGATACCCCTGAGCGCCGCGTCTCCTAGTTCGACAGAGTTGGAAACCAACAGGATAGAGAGGTCCATGGCAACAGACATCGCATGGAATATCCTTTTGGACTTTTAAAGGATTCAGATCAGCTTGCATCATCTTTTTAGATCGCGCCGAGAAAAAACATGACGAAATGATGATATGCCCATGCTTGGACTCTTCCTCTCAGAAGAAGAAGAAGAAAAAAAAAAGGGCGCGAATTCTGTCTCTACTCCGATCCGTCTCTTGCCTCTGGATATATATCAAAGGATGAACGCATAGGAGTCGGCTGCTGACACCAATCGTACTGTGGATCATTTACTTCTTTCACTTGATAGCTTGCTGGCCACTGCTTCTGCTGGCCAGGTCTCCGGAACATTGCTTGCCTTGGGCGAAAACTCTCTCCCCAGAGGTAATAACCTCTTTCGTGCTGCATCCATCAATCTATTATTAATATTGTTTTTTTAAAAAAAAAAAAAAAAAAAAAAAAAAAAATTAAGCCGACTATCAGTATTTCAGCCAGACTTAGCGAATTCTTACTTTCCCTCACTCTCTTACCCTAGAACTTGCCGGCAGAACCCGTGTCATCCTTAGCGGTGGTGCCTACACATCCATGATTACCAAAGAGGGTAAATTCCTCTTGTAAGTATCCTTGTTGACATACACCTGCACTTTGAAAACAGATGAACTGAGATGCTTACAGATACTCTCACATGCCTCCATCTCCATGCCCTTTCCGATCTCCTCGATTTAGCCCAAATGTACCCGCGGGAAGCTATTTGCTCGAGGTCCAGAGCCCTCAGTTCATTTATCCAATGGTAAGGATTATTTTGTCCGACTGGGCCTATTGATCTTTCGTCAAGAGTTAGTCTAACAGCGCACGGGATCTCACTTTGCGTAAAAAATGAACAATAGGTCAAAGTCACAGTCTCGGATAAGGAGCCCAAGGCCTCGCTCGTCTCTCTTGGAACAGACTGGTCCAACAACGAAAACACCTTGCCCTCGCCTCTGGTTCTGTCGCCTCGTGGCCAGTCTTCCTACTTTATTGTAAGTCATTCCTAGAGTGCCACTTCGCCATTATGATTTTGGTCCGCTCCCCTTACACATGATGCTACTTTTTTTCCCCTATGTTTGTGTTGATCTTTTGAACTGATCTTTTGATTACGACATGGGAATCCATCTAGCCTCGCGAAGGATTCAAGTTGTCGCACCTCTTCGCCAACCCAATGATGCTTATGATGGGCTTTAGTGTTCTCATGGTAAGAATGAATGAAGTCTGTTCCTCTTATTCGCAATTAAGATGATAGGTATTTGTAAACGAGAACCGCTAACAATTCGCATTTCCCTCTAACCTCTCATTTTAGCTCTTCCTTATGCCCAAGCTGATGGCCAACATGGGTACCGTGGTCTTTCTACCTTGACGCTTAGCTTAATTCCCTGGTTCAAAAAAAAAGGAATGCTCAATGACTGATATTTTCTCTCTCTTTCTCCCTCCTTTTGTCAAATGAATAGACCCTGAGGCGATGCAGGAGATGCAGGAGATGCAAGGCTCTACACCTAACTTTGAGATGCCCGATATCGCAGCTACGCTAGCCAAGTTCTCTGCTCCCGCTGCAGGCTCTGCTACAGGAAAGAAAAAGCAATAGACCTTGATAGTAAACGTTCCCAACTACACTGCATCATTACCTCTCTCAACACCCCTCTTTTTTTCTTCACTTTATCTCCACACAACAGTAATGCTTGCTATTACCTGGTCTCGATTGCTCGTAGACTTTTTAAACACTTCAATTGTACAATCCGTATAGGCTTTTCCTTTTTTTTTTTTTTTTTTTTACCCAGACAAATGGGTCACCAACATAAATCCAGACTAAATTGAAAGGTGTGACAAAATGGAAAAAAAAGATATTGGGGTGTGGGGGCGGGGGTCAAGGTAAACTTTCTTTGAAAGAAAAAAAAATCCGGGGGCAGCTCTTTGTATCTTTCTGGTCTTATACCCTCTGTGGTCGAACAAGTCGCGTTGTCACATCTGGCTCGTGACCTTTCAAAATAACACTCTGTGGAATTGCCATCCTTGGTTCTTGCAAAACCACTTGATGCTGTAACTCAATGGGCGACTGTACCAGAACTTGAGTCTCTTTTTCCTCTCCTCCTTCCGGTTCTGGTTTGGTTTCTTGCTGCTTCTTACTTTCGTCTTCATTTCGACCCTTGAAGACCTTGCATGGGTCCATCACTGCGCCCAAGGCGCGTCGGAGTCTCCGGTCCATGTATCCCAATCCAACCTGGTAGCTGGCATTCATCCACCCAAACCCTTCACGTGGAATAAACTTGAAGTCTACACCAACATTGCCATATTCGACTTGGACCTTGTGGGTCATGTTGACCACATCAAACTTTTCGGGCACAACTCCATTAAAATCGACAAATGACTTGGTAATACTATCGGGGAGAGAGAAGAAGTTACATGGAGAATGGATAGCCCTTGGTCAGTCACTATAGCTCAAACTATGCTCCCCTCCTCATTTTAAAAAATAATACTAATAAAATAAAATATAGAATGCGACTTACGTGTATAGCCAGCGATAGCATGTTCGCTTTGCTTCTTCATGGAATCCATACTTTTCAAAGCCGATCCAAGCAATGATTTGGTGAGGAGCCCAACCAAAGGGGAAATCCCATTGCCGGTTCGGTCGTGCAAGACTGATCATTCCTCGAGATGACTCTGTTCCAGAGACGAGTCCTCCTGTTACTTCAAACAATGGTAGAGCAACCGACCTATGGTAGGATTACAACCACCAACCCAGAACAAAAGTTAGTTGCAAGAAAAGGGGGGGGATAGTGAAGCATGAAAAAAAAAAAAAAAAAAAAAAAGGCCTCTTAGTAGGACTTACATCATTCGCTCGGCCTTTTCTCGCTCGGCACATCCTGCCCACATGGTATAGAAGGTCGTGACGCTCTCATAGTTGCCCATCGTCTTTAACCGTGTATCGTAGTCAAAGTACATCCCGCGCTCCTCGTTCCAGCAATAATGATCCACTTTCTGCTGTCGACTCTTGGCTCGCTTAAACCATTCAGCAGAAGTGTGAATCACTTTTCTGTCCGAGGTCGAATCTTGGTCTTCTTCACTCTTTTCTGTATCGTGGACACTGTTTTCATAACTTTTAAAAAAAGGCGTCTCAAAGGAATCACCAAAGATGGACTGGATGGTCTCGGCAATATCCATCTCGTACTTGTAAAGTAACGCATTCAGGTCTACTGTTGCAATGTCTGCACAGCAATTGTCAAGTCGATAGCTTGTATCATGTCCAGATTCACGCACTGCTCGGTCGTGTTTGAAGTAATTGTCGAGAGCCGGCTCCTTCAATTCTCCTTCGTTGTATCGTCGACTGTATTCCTGAATTGACAACCCATTCTCGTCGGCGAAGGGCTTGATCACATGGTCAAAGTGCGATGCCTCGGTCTCTGGCGGCATTCCGATGCCTTCACTATAAAAGCGTGATAGACCGGATTCAGGATCGTATCGAGGCTGTGACATCCACACTGTAAAGTACTCTTTGATGGCAGCCGTCAATGTTGTCGCCAGCCACTGCTTGTTCTCTGACTCGAGTGTATAAGGAAGTCGCTCATATACTTTCAACATCATATCTGTCATGAACGGTGGCTGTGTCCTCAACAAGTAATAGCTTCGGTTGGCGTTCAGGATCTTGCCATAATGTTGGATCTCGTACACAAAGTTGTCGACCATTCCCTTGGCTAGCTCTAGTCGTCCATCCACCAACAGCCCCAGGGACTCAAAGTAGGAATCCCATCCGTACATTTCATTAAATCGGCCACCAGGAACCACAAACGGTACACCTTTCAAGGTCTCATTCCCTTCTTCGTCTTTGTGTTTGGTCATGGCTAAGGCCAGGATACCAGGCTTGTCGTTGATTGACTGCACATACTTGGGAGTGATCTCTTTGGGAAGTTCCTCGACAGAGAGTTTCAGTTCCGGTTTGGACAGACTCACTTTTTGATAGTACTCCAATGTCTCTTGTTCGCCAAATGGGACATAGATTTTGGGTGATGTGTTCTTGGATCTGTTCTTGGGGTCCTTTGAAATCGCCTCGAGACCTTCAGCATCGATGCGTCTCGTCAACCCATCCCAAAAGTGATGACGGATCATTCGAGATAACCGATCGACTGGGTTTTCATTCAATCGAGATTCATCCAGTACCACATAGCGTCGTCCATAATCCTGGGCCAACGCGAGCTCCTGCAAGAGATTGCTGAGCATGTAGGTACCCCGAATGTCGTACTTGTTGAACCCAGCCGAGTCTGCGGTACCCAAAGTAACCACCTTGGGTCCAATATCATTTACTGTGATCTGGAAATCGCCATCGGTGTCTTCTTGTTCAAGGATCAGCCGCTGTGTTTCTTCTACGTCGATCAGAAAACGCCTAGGTTTGCTCGCCTTGACATCTAGGGTCGACAGAAGGGAGAAGAGGAGTGTTTTAGCAACTTGCTGCGAGGAGAAACAGGAAAAAAAAAAGAGAGAAAAGAAAAAAGAAATGTATACACTACTAGTGCTACTGCTAATAATAATAATAATGAAAATAATGAAACCCACCATGGGAACCTCGCCGTTGTCTTCTGTATCGTGTACCCGACTCAGAATTAGGGTCACCATTCGGATAATGCGACAGTGGCATTTTTGTAGCCTATCGAAGGTTTCCAAGGGAAAATAGGGATATTTTTTTTCCAATAAGGATACATACTTGTGAAAAGATGGATGGAAGGGGACACTGAGCGTCTTGCAGAAGGGGGGGAAACAGGGTTTAACGTTTATCATGCGCCAATGCACCACCTCTTTCAGTCTCTTGTACTGTCGATCGGCTCTGCAGTGCTCTGTGGTGCTCTGTGTGTTGGGGCGTCATCCGTCCAGTAAACCACAGAGTAACTCGTCTACCAAGTTGCCCGAAGAGGGCTGTATCCCATTCTCTCTCTCTCTCTCTCTCTCTCTTTTCTAATGAGATGTTCAGACTCTGGACTAGCTTCCGGGCATATCTATCATCCCTGTTCTGACTAGGGCATAGTTCGTTCTTCAGACCAAGATATCCTAAATCCTAGTCTAGAGGAGAAATAGAAAAAAAAAATAGAAAAAAAAATAGAAAAAAAAAGGACTTACTCCAGCAAGAGTTCTATGGCGGTTGATGTAGCTAGCGTGTACATAATCCTCGTTTCCAGCTGCCTTGTTAATCCTCGGTCCTGTTGTCACTTTGGTAATTCCAGTAGCTGGTGGCAAGGTTGGGATCGGAGAGGCTGCTCTGGAAGAGGCAGCAGAGCCAAAGGAAAGCCATGGAGTCTCTGAGCCGCCATTGGCGCCTTTGGGTGAAGGGGATAAAAGGTCAGCCATATTTATGGGTGTCGGTTAGGCTGATGTTTGGCCGGTTGTGGGTTGTTGCGGTGTGGTTCCCAGGAGGGGGTGTATGTTCTTTGCTCTTTTGGTCCGTTCGCAGGTTGTTGTCGCCGTTTTAATTGTATACAAAAGAGTCCGTGCAACTTGGAAAGGGTTGAAGGAAGAAAGTGGAGAAAGTGGTCATGCAGAGTTCAATAAAAGAAAAAGTCCTGTTCTGATGGGAGAGGCGATGGATGCATGAAAGAAAAGGAAAGAAAAAGTCAAGGAGAACAAATGGAATCAGACGAATGAAGACATTCAAAAAAAAAAAAAAGTGAATGTGTGTGTCTGTGACGTGGGGTCTCTGTTGCAGCCTAGCCGAGAAGTGAAGTGACCTTGCAGGCACTTAGCGCCGCCCTGTGTTCTGTGCCATGCACCCGCATCCACACTATGCGGTCATCATGTCTTTGCTCGACCTCTCTCCAGCTTCCCTGTGGACACGCAGCGTACAAGGATCGGAAATGCGCGTACATGAGCTATCCTTCTCCCTGTCCACCCCAAGTACGGGTTCCTGACCAGAGTCATTCCCCCGTCCACAGCCTTCTTTCTAATGATCGCTCTTGCTATTTGCTACTCTTTTGCTCCTTTCGGACAGGCACCGACCCGGGGAGCAGGGAACCTACCTCTGGCGATTGAACTAAAAGACCGAGAGACGGGTCAAAAGGTCTTTCATCTCGGACAAAGTCAGGCTCAACCACTCTTCTCTCTCACTCTCACACAGAGCGCATGCACAATTCACATTTTTTGTCTTGTGTTTCTACTCCAAGCCAAGGACCTCATTGAGGTCATCATGCGCGCAGACCACCAGCTTTCTCGCTGGGTACCGTTGTGACGGCTCCCAGGATGAACTTTCTTCCTTCCCTTATTCGCTTATTCCTCTTCCGTGCCACCATTCATCGCTAGAGCAACCATGAGCAAAAAAAGGGTCTGTGGTATGGTTACCATGGCCATGCCGGGGCCTTTCTATATTGTCTATGTATTAGGGGCATTTTTTTGTCTTTGTTTTTCTCTCTTTGCACGGGATTGGACTCACAACTAGTTGCTGCTGCTGGTGGTCGTTGCGGATCCATAATGCAGTGCCCAGAATCCCACTACCAGAAAAGCCGTGCCAATCACATCAATCAGCGAGGTCCTATGTTCACAAACAGTTAGAAAATGCTCAAGTTAGTCTCTTTTTCTCCCTTTGTCGCGGATATTCCAAGATGCACATCCACACACACACACTCTCTCTCTCTCACACACACACAAGCGCACTCTCCCTCTTCTACCAAACAGATGAATATCAATTCTACTTACAGCAAAGGTAAAACATAGTTATCAGGATCGTAGCCCCACCTCCAGAACCAGTGTGTGATCGACTTGGCCATTAGAAGTGAGATGATTACCAAAGAAATGGCAACTAAACCATACACCGCCACCACGGCCACACTCCACTGAACATGACCCAACTCCAAGAGTCCTATCACAGCAAGGAACAGGATCTGGATAGGAAGATGGACAGCAAAGAGGATCCGTTCCGTTTCCCGATAGTTCTCCTTCATATTTGAGTGAAGTGAGGTACTGATACGACTCGCATAGATGGATCCAATGTTGCCAGTAAGACCGTTCAGGACAGGTGAAATGAGAGCCATTCCTGGATAGTCATTAATGTACCGTTCCAGTGTCAATCCGGCAGTACTTGAGATCACCATCGCTCCAAAGACGGGTACCCAGCCCTCCTTCACGACTTCACATACAAACTTGTTACGCCTTACAAAGACCGTCCATGCTGGAATCAGTCCCAGCAAGAACACTAGAAGCACGATTGAGATTGGCGAATCTAAGGCACAGGGAAAATAAAAAGAAAAAAGTTTCTTTTAGTAAGTCATGATTGTTGTCACCTTCTTTCTTGGGTCATATCAAATTGGACTGTTCAAACGTTAACTCTCTGAGCTTAACACCTTACTTATAATCTTCTGGAGCACAACAGCACATCCAGCCAAGATAATTAGAGTAATCAGATCACCAAATGAGGAAGCAAGTGGACAGGCAATGTTGTCTATCAAATTGTCGACAGGGGGTAGAGAAAAAGAGAGAGAGAGAGAGAGAGAGAGAGAGAGAGAGAGAGAGAGAGTTTAGTATCTGTCCATTTCATCCGAGAATGAGAACAAAGAACGTGTGTGCTCCTGGAGGAAGGGGGGGGGGGACCTGAAAATTGATGTTTACCTGGATTGACGTTGTACCGGCGACAGATGAGGACCAGCCCACACATAAAGCCGCCGAGGATAAAACTGCTCATGGCTGCACAGAGCATACTTGCCGTGATCATCAAACAAATCTCATTGACGTTGTTGTTTGTCGGATGAACCAATATTCCGAGTCCAAACGCAAACAGACCCGCTACCGATCCAACGGCCAAACTCTGCAACTGTAGAAGGGCCAAATTTCCAATAATGAATGCCCTCCTTGAAGCCTTTGAATCCAGAACTCCCATATTAGACTAGATTACCGATTTCAAGGGGAAAAAAAAATAGTAAAAATAGAAGTATTTCACATACATACATGTAGATCTCACTTTGATTAGACTCTTGCTTCAATGGCACTTGCTTTTCATAGCGATAGAAGTAGGTAGAGAGAAAAGGGACTTACAGCAGTTGAAAGACGACTTGCAAGGTTCATCTCCAAGTTTCCTTTGAGGTTGAGCAGAATCGGGATCAGGATAATGAGTTCTGAAATGTCAACAAATACTTGCCAATGCTATAGGATCGACAGCAATAGAGGTAAAGGTCAGCGGGAAAAGAAAAGAAAAACGAGTAAATAAGCATGGCCATCACCGCAACTATGGTGATGTGTATTATCAATCCTCTTGGTAACACGGGCCTGTCGCAACAAATGGAGACAATTTGATTTCCCCGAAAGCAAAGTATAAAAAAAAAAAAAAAAAAAAAAAAAAGTCAAATGCAATGCACCAAATCCCTGGTATATTGCTGTGCAAACCTTACTTGAATAACATCCAACAACCATCCTGCGCAAATTAGTCCGCTAACAGCAATGACCAGAGTCGTTGATGCCTATTTTGATTACCGGGGTTAAAAGAAAGAAGAAAAGAGTTTGGTCAGACAAAGGCTCATTTGAATGGTTGACAGTGGTGGCAACCATAATGTCTCAGTCCAACTCGCATTCTTCAAAATCCAGAGCTGCCAATCCCAAAAACAAATTTCCTGTAACCCAATGTTGGCAGGCAATGTCCACACGGCCGCTCTCCATATCCATGTCTCGTAAAATAAAAAGAACGCGAGACTTGACTTTTACATATCCTGGTGAGATAAACTCACGTAGGTGCTGGGAGAGTTGATCCAGGCTTCTACAAGCTCCTTTTCATGCGCTAAAGCAGGATGTTCTTCTTTCCATACTCTCCTCCTCTTCTTCCACCCCCACCCCCACCCCCCCGCATCCTGTAAACACCCAACAGAAAGAGTTTCGATCATCAACGTGCTCAAAGTCCATGGCGCGTACTGATCCAATCAGAAAATTCGCTCTTCAGGGACAGAGACAAAAAGAGAAAATCGCATGCAAGAGAATATCGCGCACACACACCACACACACACTCTCTCTCTCTCTCTCTTTTCAGTAAAATAACGCGACTTCAACCTTTTTTTTTTTTTTTTTTTTTTTGTTCTCTGTTCTCTGTTGGCCAAATTGCTGAGCCATTTGCGACATACCGTTCTATATTCAGAACGACATGTATGCTTTCACCTCCCATTCACAGCCATTTCTATGGTCATCTCCCTCTCCCTCCTCTCCTTACCTGCATCAACAGTCCATCTCCTTGACTTTCCCGATACCCTGCCAGGCCTCCTTCTTCATCCACTCCTCGTCCATGTCTTCCTCCAGTTGGCTCAGCAAAACTAAAGTCCTCGGTAGAGGTGTATTTTGGGGGTGGCGATGCTAGTGCTGTATCCGTGTCTGTATCAATGTCGGTGCTACTTCCAGAGGATGACCCTGATGTCGCACCGACCACAGGTCCTGTTGTCCGCGTTGCTGTGGTCACGGTGGTGGTAGTTGTGGTGGTGGTGATGAGTTCATGTGCGATTTCGGGGGATTCGTCCACCATCACAGGGATGACAATGTTGTTGGTCTGCAAAAGCGATTGAGGACGGGTGACACTGGTCCTTCGGGAAATAGTCGAAGTTGTCTGGGTTCCGCTCTGGGTCGAGTCCCGAGTAAATGATCGTGGGATGGGCGCATCACCTTCCGAATCCTCGCCTTCTGCGAAAGCAGGCATCGCTGCTGTTGTTGCTGTTGAATTTGGATTGGGTGATGGCTGCAAATCTCCAGTCATGATGACGGATCGAGAGCTACTCCTGCTATGAGATCGGTGCCGAACCTGTCGCGGGCTGTGATGAGGCTGCTGTTGGTGCAATGGATGATAATGATGGTGCGACTGGTTGTTGCTACCACTGCTATAGGATCCCCGAAACTGGTTGGGGCTGTAGTTACTACTGTCGGGATCAAGGTCGTCGTCGTCCTGACCAGCGTCTTGTGTGTTCCTCAGCGGACTATAGGTCGCCTTGGAGAAAGGCGGCGTAGAGGAAGAAAAGAGGTTGGACATCTTGGCAAATTGGGGTCTTGTGAGGTGTTGATATATGGAATAGTGTCCTGGATGAGGTGGACTTGGTGTTGTTTACGGACTGGTGATGGACGGGTACGATGGCTGTTCCTGAGACGGACACTGCTGGGTTCTCTCTCCAAATTGGTCACTTGAGACTCCAAAGTAAGGAGGAAGAGGAGGTGCGGCGAGGCGAGGAGGAAAAAGAGAAGGGGGGAGGAGCAAAAAAAAAAAAAAAAAAAAAAGCACCTCTCCGACACACACGGACAGGTTCCGATCGCGTTTCTGTTTAAAGACCCAGGGACCAAGGGTTGGGCGCAATCTCCTTTCAGGATGCTAAGGTACTTTGGCAGCAAGATTGTAAGAGAAGAGAGAGAGAGAGAGAGAGAGAGAGAGAGAGAGAGAGGGTTCGTCCCGGGGCAAGGGTGAGTGAATGCGGCAAGAAACAGAGGGGGAGGAGGGGGTCCTTCGAGGAGGTGAATGCAAGGAAGAGCAAGAGAAAGTGAGAGAGAGAGAGAGAGAGAGAGAGAGAGAGAGAGAGAGAGAGAGAGAGAGAGAGAGAGAGATAGAGACAGAGATAGAGGGAAAAAAAAAAAAAAAACGGGCAGAGACGAAGGACCAAGAACAGATGAGGATGGACAACAAGGGGTCAGTGAAACAACCCGGCGGGCAACGGGGCACCCAAAGCCGCAGGGTGGATAGAGAGAAATATGGGAGGAGAGGATAGCAACAGACAAATGGGAATGAGGGGACAAGGACTGGACAGGAGGAACGCGATGCAGATGAGCGAGGGGGTCGGGGAACCTGATGGGGTCAGGTCAACTGGCCTTGTCTGGCTAAATGGAGGATGGTGTGGAATCGGGAATGTCGTCTGATCGTTCCTTACAAAAAAGGATGACTGCAGCAGCAACAGGGCAGGATGCAAGGCAGCAATTCGAACAAGCACAATGGCACTTTTGGCAATAATGGCAATGGCAATGGCAATGGCAATGGATTCTTTGGTAAAGGCTAGTCGGATGGGGACAATGACATGAAGAAAGAGAATGAAAGAGCGCTAAGTTGCAAGAATGATAAAGGCTCGAGGAAACAACGCACCCCCACTCCCACTCGCCCACCCCCGCTGCTGACGACCAAGGACCAAGCAAAATGCGGTTTGCTCAATGCTCAACCAGAAAACGAGATTGAGACTGGAGAGTGTTGACAGTGGATAGAAGGCCAATTCTTCCGTACAACAACGACTCGGCTCGCGATCATAACCCAGCCAAGGAAAGTTGAATCTCTGCTCAGAGCAAAACAATAAAAAAAGGTGAGAGAGAGAGAGAGAGAGAGAGAGAGAGAGAGAGAGAGAGAGGGCTGCGAGGGTGTTTGGCCATGTCCAAGCGGACGACTGGTTCATCCTGTGGTAGACCCTTGGATTCGTGAGATTCGTGGACGGGATTAGCATTTTGCTCCGTGCAGAGAGCCCTGTCTGCGGGTCTGCTCACAAACAATATTATTGCATGGATCGTCCAGGTACATATTCTCCAATGGCCATCTGTCGGCCGTTTTGGGTTTTGGGTAATCGTTCAAGTCCATGTCCTTACTGCCTTACCTGGGGGTCGCTGAGCTCCTCCCCATTTCATAGCCCTCACCGTAGAGCAGTTGCACTTTGAGCTACGGGATCATTGTCATGCTGCATCTCTCGATAGTCGATAAGTCCCCCATCCTAATTTTGGCTAGTCCTTCCATATCAAATGCCTCGAATGGTTGCTCTGGCCCCCCTTTGAGCGACAACAGCAGACCAGAGCCAATTTACCAACCGCCCGCAAATAAACACCATGCGGATGATTGTAGTGTAACAGGATCGGCGATCGACATGACTGTTCCACAAGAGTGTTCCGTCGAACTCTGGCACCTGAGGGGTGTCTCTAGTGGCGAGCTCATTCACCGCTAGGGAATGAATGCCTTGGGGAGATTGTCTCGGATGGTAGAGAGAAAGCACAGGAGACTGAGCACGAGAATAACCCGTTTTGAGTACGCTACCCATTCTGGTCTTTACAGCCATAATCCAGAATCACTCTCAGTCCGAAAGCGCGATCGGGATAAGAAACACCCGTTAGTCACCAGAGTCAGTGGTATCGCACGCTTGGAGTATGTCTGGAGCGTACCTGGAGCATTCCTGGAGCATATCAAGAGTGTGCCTGAGGTGCACTCGATAGTCGCCACCAAGACTCGCCTAGACAATCATCACCAGGTTCTGGTTCACCATCTACAAGCCAATCATGACACGTCCTTCCGACTTTTGGTCTCTCTCCCCTAGACACCAGCCTGTCCATCGTAGTACACAGTGTGGGTCCAGTCCTTTGTGACAAACGTGGACAACTGTGGTGGTTCTTGGTCAATTACCATTTTTACCGTTCCTCTCAATCCATCTTTCATTTCTGGTCATTTCATTCTATCCACCAACTCGACAGTCCATCGTGATCATTCTCTCTTGGATCGCACGCAGCTTTCGGGATCCCCTGTAATCTTTCATCTTGCCAAACGGGCCAGAGGATCACAACATCGGACGCTCCTCGCTACCAATGGACCAGGATCAAGGACCCTTCGACAAACTCTGTCGAGGTGTCTTCCTCTCCAGCAACCATGGTAGTAATGACATCACCATCGATGAGACAGCTCTCAGCCTGCTGTCCCGTGCTCAAGTCTATGGGTTGCCAAACTCATTCACCATCACGCCATCAGCCCCTTTGACCCCATCAACCCATACTATTGAAGACCCACCAGACCACAGGACATGCTACCGTATCCATCTCGAATCAATTGATGACCCAGCACTCTACCAAGGCGTCTTTGACACTCTAGTCCGGGCAATTGACCCATCTGTACTGATGCAACTTCCTTTCGACCGGAACCTGACTGGACACGGCTCAGTTTCCAGGACAGAGGCATGCGAAGCACCTCTGGATGCCAATGTTGTTCTCGACATGACTGGGTTGGATGAAGCCGCGACCACCTCGGCTGCCTCTGCAGAGGCAGGACCAATGAACGAGACACAACAGGGTCCAGGGTCACCATCAGTGATGTTGTTGGTGCCTACAAAGGAATGGCTCCAGCTAACAGCTCGGATCCGTTTCTGGCGTGCAGAGTCCCACAGGATTAAAGCTGTTGAAAGAGAAGAGACTCTTGACAGACTCTTGAGCGAATGCTGGACGCCATCTATGACTCCACTATTTTCAACTACCACAACCACTGTTCAGGCGTCTTCCCCGGCATCACCCACAATTCTCTTAGCCCCTATTTCATCATCACCACAAGGACTCGGAACTCGAGCGTCCCCTCTCAAGCTCCTTTCTCAGGAACAACAGTTGTCAACATTGGCTCAGTTCATGGCCGATTACGGAGAGAGCGAGCCTTCAGCTTCGTCCATTCTCCGAGGACTCTTAGACCTGATGCGACGTCAACTTACTGAGGCTCGAGTCCTATCCTGGACCTTTGACCGAGCCAACCTCACGGAGCAACGACCTGAGGTCACAGTCGCATTTTTAGATCTGATGGCAAAACTAGGTCTCGAGGCCGTGGTAGTAGCTTCCGGACAGACACCGATGGTACACTCTTCAGAGCCCTCCACAACCTCTATAAGTCCTGCATCGACCCTGGGGCCGGCGGCGACAGCCACACCAGCGACGACAATTAAAGAAGAGAATACAGTGGCTTCGACAGACTTGACTTGGACATTTGGGTTCAATATGGACGATCGACGGCTGCAGTACTGGATCCATTCAGTCCAGCAATCTAGCTTGCCCTCACTCAAGGTGGATGACCACACACTCTTGCCTACAACAGCAACAATCAAATCCAACGGGAATAGTAAACTTCACGAGAACAATGCATCGGCAAAAAACCCAATCCCGGTCGTGGTCCGAAAACGCTTTCTCCAGGATCGAAATACTATCGCTGCGGGAAATATCCAAGTGTGGACGATGGATGGCAGTAATAACGGCCCTACTGTGAGCCGAGACGGATCTCTTGTGCTTGCATCATCATCCTATGCCTTGTCTCTCACCGGTTCAAGCCCAAAGTCAGGATCATCAGGAGCAGCACTGTTTGTGGATCGAGTCCGAGCAGACGTAAAATACTATGCTCGCTGGGCGACTACATGTGGTGGACGATTAGATTGGATTTGGACTTGGTTGATTTCTTCCTTAGCACGGACACGGCGTCATCGTCGTCATGAAGCCGGCCATGCCAACCGACCAAACGATGAGAATGTATGATGAAAAAAAAAAAAAAAGAGGCATGCAGAGAGAGAGAGTTCAGGAGGAGGGAGAGAGGGAGGAAAGGGGAATGTCGTCATAGCTGTGGTCAATTAGGGTGAACCAAATGTTGGTTACTTTGAATTCAATATATACCTAGATTACAAGATACAACGAATGATGTTCGTTGACCTGGTAGGGATTGTGAAGAGGGATGAACAATGACGACAATGACGATGTTCCTACTGTTTTGTTGTTGTAGCATGGACCATGGTCGTTCTCGCGGGACGCCAGATATCTACCTCCTTTTGCTTTTAGCTCAAACTTGTGCTCGGATATCAATTTGGAGTCTCTATCCTCTCTACTTTTTTTTTCTTTTTTTTTTTTTTTTCTTTTTTTTTCAATTGATACTGTCGCTATGTGCATTGCGACCCCAAACAGCTTGCTACTGTACTGAGCTTACCAACCCCAATTGCACTCTGCCAGTTGATTAGCTCCAATGGCATACACCTCATTCCTTAAATTTTTGCCCCAGTGGTCTTTTTTTTTTATTTTTATTTTTATTTTTATGCCGCGTATCATTCTTTTTTTTCCTCTATCCACTGGATTATGCAAGACTCATTCGGTCGTTCGTCCATTACAACCCCCTCCCCTTTAGTTCAAATCATGGTCAGGTCCCCCCCTTCACCCTTCCTCTTCTCTTCTCTCCTCCTTTTCCCCTTTCCTCTCTCTGTTTTCTTTTTGCTCTGTTCTGTGTGTGTGGCCCGGTCCGTCTGTCAGTCTCTCCTCTGGCCTTTCCCCCTTGCATGAATCGATGCGGAGCAGATCTTGCTGCAGATTTCTCTCTTGCTTGCTCTCTCATGCCTCTCACACTGTTTGCGTCTTTTTTTTTTTTTTTTTTTTTTTTTTTCTTCATGTGTTTTGCCGTCCTCTCTCCGATTTTGTTCATTTTGTCTATTTGTGTATTTGACATTCATACAAAACGGCAAGAAGGAGAGAAAAAAAAGTACACGCCACAAACAGATTCATTTGTAGTACGAGGAGGCAGTAGAAGAAGGAAGGAGGAGAGGGAAGGGAGGGGATTGTGTTGGATGCCAAAAAAAAAAAACTCTGGTCAGGAGGAAATACAAGAATCTGCTAAAAAAACAGGAACAATAAAAAAAAAACAAAAGGGGAACTTATGTTTTTTCTTTCTTCCTCCATCTCATTTATCAAAAAAAAAAAAAGTCATTGACTATTTTTCTATTGTTAGAACAGTTGTTGACTGCTATGGCTGCTATGGCTGCTATTGCACTGGATGATGGTATAAAAAAAGTGGGCAAAAGGGAAAGAGAACAAGAGACCAAAGACAAAAATCCCGGGCAGAATGCAATGCAATGCACAGGGACGCACGTTTGCATTTTCATGCATACAGCACGTTGTCGTAATGCAGTCGTGCCCAAATCTAACTTGTTTTTTTTTTTTCTTCTTTTTTTTTTTTTTCTGTTCCATGGGCTCCCATTCCCCACCCCCACCCCCTCGCTCAACCTGGCGTACTTGCAAGATCAGAGTCAAGTTCGAGTCGAAAAGCAACAGTTTTTTTTTTTTTTTTTTTTTTTTTTGAACGATGAACGATAGATGATATTATGAGGTGCAAGAGTTGGATACGAAAAAAAAAAAAAGAAAAAGTGTGCGAGAAGAGGATGCAAGATGGTAATATGACATGGCCTTCCTCCCTCCTCCCCCTCTCTGTCCTTTCATTTACCCACCCTCTCTACCAAGAGTCTCTCGATCTCCCTGATCCGGAACTTGGCTCGCTTCATCGACTCGTTAATCCTTTGCTTCGATTCCTCAGCCTCAGCCTTGTCCCTTAGTAGCTGAGAGAGGGTCTGTCCAAGGTCATGATGTTCATCCTCCAATTTTTTGATCCACGCCTCAACATCCTTGTCCTCAACGACTTCCTCAGATAACTGCCTCGAATGACCATACATTGCCTTGTCCTGAACGGAGCTGCCTGCCTCGTTTCCTACACTAGCGCTGGTTTGTCGTTCATGGTGCCATGGTGGAGAGTGCTCATTCTGCTCCAGAGAATGTGATGACTTGTGCGGAGGTGGGAGTGGAGGTGGCGGCTTCTGTGGCATCCCAGCGGCCACGGAGGATTCAGCAGAGTCCTGCTCAGGGTCAGGCAGCAGGGCAGAGTCCATAATTTGCTCTTTGTTATGCTCGGGTGTCCCAGGTCGGGCAGATGGAACAGCCGTGCCCTGTGCTTCCGAGGGTATTGTTGAATTTCTTGCTGTTGTTGTTGTTCTAGAGGAGAGCGAGGGCGGCTGTTCCACGGTCTCGGCTTCAGCTGCGCTCGTCCACGCCTCTGAGTCCCTCTGTTCAGGCGCCTGTGCTTCTCTAGCCTGGCGGGGTGATGATAGTACGGTTGATGGTCCTGCGGATCCAGAGCCTGCGATTGGTTCTGCGGTCTCCCTCTTCGCCACGATTGGTCCAGTAGAGACCGCACTTGTGGTCGTTGTCGCGAACGACCACCACGGTAGAGGCGCTGCTATGACCTGTGGCTGCGTGGCTCGGGAGTCTTCGCCTTCACCCGAGCCCACAGTCGCCGTGATAGCAGACAATGAGGACAACGTAGGCAAGATAGACGGCCTTGGGGAGCAGGGCACGGATATCCCCGTGAACGTTGACGTTGGGGTCATTGTAGTGAGTTGACGCGCTTGCATTAGCCTCTGCTTCGCCTCCTGGACCTGGGCATGTGTGGTGAGGACCAGCTGTTGGAACAGCTGGATAGACGCGTGCGCAGAGTCATACTCGTCTTGACGCGCCTCGACCTCTTTTCGAATATTCTCCAGCTCTAGCTTAAGTTCACGACGGCGCCGAAGACGCTCTTGCTCCTGCTGCTGCTGCTGTTGTTGTTGTTGTTGTTGTTGTTGTTGCTGTGTTTGCTCCTGCTCCTGCTCTTGCTCTTGCTCCTGTCCAAGCTCCTGCTCTGATTCTTTTGGACATGACTGTTGGTGTAGACGTGGTTCGTATTCTTGAAGAACTGTTTGAGCATCGCTGCTCGTTTGGGACGTGGTCACTTCATATCCCTGAGAGGGACGTGAGTCTCGGACAGCAAGGGAATAGATAGTGAGGTTGCTGGGCGACCTGCTGGTGTCATCGAGACCAGGATGTACCTGCTGGTCCATCTGGCTCTGGTCCCGATCATAAATCTTTTCTGGGAAAGCTGTGTCCCTGTGTTCTTCAGATGGTGACTGTAGCTGGGTGAAGGTGTCTTCGGAAGAGGTACCGGTGGCAGTCGCTGTGGTGGGAGAGATGGGTGAAGGTGGAGTACATCCAGGGCATCTGGAGACTGTGAGGGAATAATGTTTAGCACCGAGAGTGGCTGTGGAGATGGCAGTCGAGGATGGGAGAATACTTTGTGCTGTGCTATTGCTATTGTGTTCAACAGCACCCTTGAGCTCGAGGGCCTTTGACATGGGACGGCGGGGAGAGGGAGTGAATTCAAGAGAAGGGGCGAGTAGGAGGAAGAGGAGGAGGAGAAGGAGGAAGGAGAAGGAGGAAGAGGAGAAGAAGGAGGAAGAGGAGGAGGAGGAAGAGGAGAAGAAGGAGGAAGAGGAGGAAGAAGATGAAGAGAGGAGAAGAGAGAGAGAGAAGGAAAAGAGAAGAAAGAGGAGGCGAAGAAGAGAAGAAAAGACAGCAGACAGTGTGCGCAACGACGACAAAAAGCCCAGGTAAAGTGACCGTGAAAAAGGGCCAGTCCATTCAACTCCACTCCACTCGATATTCTTTGTCCGGCGGGCGGGGAACACTGAGCACTGTACCCGTTGCAACATCAACACTTTTCTCCTCTTACTCTGCCTTTTCTTTCTCTCTCTCTCTCTCCCTCTGCCTGTCTGTTTGTCTGCCTGTCTGTCTCTCTCTCTCTCTGTCTGTTTGTCTCTGTCTTTGTCTCTGTCTCTCTCTCTCTCTCTTTCTCACTCTCTCTTGCTCTTTCTCCACCCCAACCCCCGCTCCCCCTTCTTGTTGCTCTCACTCAGCAAAAAGCACACGTCGCTCGTTCAAATCCGAGGCACTCCCACACACCCTTTTCAATCTATATAAGGCGCCCCCTCTTTGCCACCTGGCCCGTTCGCCGATACCTCCCTGCTCGACCTTTCCTTTCCCTTCCCTGCATTGATCTCGGTCTGCGTGCACTGCTCTGGTTGGTCCTTGGCTTGTCACGACACTGGTGTTGGTTGGTTTGCCCACAACTCCAACAGGGACACTCCAGAGGAAGACCAAAAGACTCTGGGCAATTCACCCGAGGGGTCACGCTAGACAGTCTGTATCTATCCACTGAGGGTGATCCTGCCTGCAAAAAATGCATCCTCGCACAGCCACACTTCGATTTGTCAACTCCCTTCCTAGGAAGCCCCAGTGAGAGGAGCAAGAGACAAGACACATAAACCGCTCCCCTCTCTGGGCAAAGACCACCACAGGTTGAATATCCGAGAGAGAGAGAGAGAGAGAGAGAGAGAGAGAGAGAGAGAGAGAGAGAGAGAGAGAGAGAGAGAGAGAGAGAGAGAGAGATCTCGTCTTTCTTGTATGTAGATTTATCGAGAGGAGAGATACCAACTCGGCACGCCTTGCGATTCCGTCGTGCCACCTTCGGTGTTTTGAACTCACGCAATCGGCGAAACCTTCGGGGCCACCTCGCCCGACGCCTGACGCAGAATCTCAGCAATCGCAAGGGGGTGGTCTATTCTCTTAGAACTCTCCTTTATGGGCCATCCCATCAGGCATTTTAATGCCTTAGCTCCTTCTCCTCTGCTTCCTCATCTCTGCTGTTGTCTTTTTTTTTTTCCGCCCTTTATCTTTTTCTGTGCATCGCCGGTGTATCGGGCCACTGCATACAAAAAAATGCCACAAAATCGGGTCAGTTCTCTAGAGCCAGAGCAAATATCCTGACAACAGCAGTCACGCACAAACAAAAAAAAAAAAAAAAAAAAAGGTCCAGCTCCATGCAGTGCGTGTCTGTTGTGTGTTTCTGTGTGCATGAGGAACCAAAGGATTTTACAGTCGCCAGCAAAACAACTATACGCAAATGTCAAAGCAAGCACTAGTCACTCAGGAGTTGCCCACCAACTACGAGAATGCAACCAACATTCTTTTGTCTTCATTAGCTGAACTCGAGGTGATGCTAGCACCACTCTTCGCTACCCGGAACTCACTCTCAGAGATTGTCGCCAAACTGGACACTGAAAAGCGGTGTCAGCTCGAGCTCCTAATCGCCTACTCTGTCAATACCCTAGCATTCAGTATGTTTCTTTGCTACGAAATCCCGAAGAGAAGGACGATAGACTGGACTATCAATATAGGGACAAAAAATGAAAACAACATGGATACTCAAGCTCACCACACCATTTACTGACACGCCGCCCAATCTCTTGTTTGTGTACTCGCTCTGTCATCTTTAGTCAACTTGAAGGCAAATGGCTTTGCACCAAAATCCCATCCTGTCATGGCCGAACTTGTACGATAGAATCTCCCCCTAACTAACTGGCTGCCCAACAATCCATCCTCTACGTTTCCTTGGCATGCCATTTGCCCTATCTCAGAATCATACGTGGTAGTATCATTAACACTAATACCCATCATGACAAAACAAATGCTTTTTAGGCCCGGATCAGAGCTTACACTGAAAGACTGAAAGAGGCGACTCAAGGAGCAGCAAAGCCAACCATGGAAGTCGACAAAGCAGCCGCCGAGAGATTCATTCGAGGCGCATTGGCGCCTAACATCTCTGCGGACAAAAAGGCTGCCGCCGCTGCCGCAGGGGCTGCTGCAAATAATAATGAAAACGAGAACATGGAATCAACACCTACGGGATCCACAGCAACATCAGCAGCACAAGACAATAGGAGTCGGAGAGGAAGGGCTCGTGCAGATCCTTTCCAAGGATACTCAAAGTAATCCTCTTCTAACAACAAAATGGGGAAAAAAGAGAAAGAGGAACGGAAGAGAGTCGTATGTACCAGAATCTCTATTCAGCGAACTTTTTTCTTTTTTTTTTTTTTTTTTTTCTTTTTCCACAAGGTCTGGGATTCCTTTTATCATTTGTAGCTCTCAGAGTGGCGGCTTTGAGATGGCGAACTACCTTCTCTTCCCTCCTCCTCCCTCCAAGAGTCTACTTGTACTTGATAGTTGCATAGTTTATAAACGCTTCGTTCAGTTGTTCTTTTTTCTTCTTCTTGTATTATTCAGTGCCAATGGTCTGTATCTTTTCAACAGTTGGTCAGGGCGGCGAGCTTTGCTGTCGAGAATATACGGACTGTATTTAAGACGAATTAAGAGACTAAGGTTTATATATAGAGGCAAAAGGACCCAAACTGCTATAGCACTGCACTGAAGAATGGGAGAGGGAGACGTACAGAAAAAGAGAAGCAAGGAGAAGCTTGAGAGTAATAAGGGCGTAGGTGGGGCGGGGGGAGGACGGACATGTAGAGTTGGCGCTATATTACGGAGACTAGAGAAAGGCAAAAAGGAAAACACGCATCGCATATTCAGACATTAACATGCACAAGAGAAAAAAGGGGAAAGGGGATGGATGGGGGATAGTATGCTGGCGCTAATTACTCAATGTTAAAATGACTGAGCTCTTCAGACACATTGACGGCGCACACCCCCGTAATGCTTCTGCCCCGCCTCTTTTTGGTCCTCTCCATCTCCTCTCTCTCTCACTCTCTCTCCCCCCCTCCTTCCTTCCTTCCTTCTCTTTGGTTCTCCCTTCTTCATTCCCTCTCAACCTCTATCTTTCCTCTCCCCACCGACACAAAAGCCCAGCTCCTATTCTTTGTTCGGCATCTCTGTCTAGAAACTAAACGCAAAAACTGCCGCTGTTGCAGCAATGCCAGAGGCCATCATGGCGAATTGACCCGCAGGAGCCAAAGAAGAGCCTTGGTTGGATTGGGTGACTGGTGTCTGTGCCACTGTCTGATTCTGCACCATGCTAGACGAGCTCAAGTCCACAGCAGGAGAATTGCCCGCAGACAAGATGTCTGCACAGGCGACGCGTGTGCCATTGTTGTGAATGACCACCGAGCGACCAACGATCGTCGTCGTGGAGTCAGCAGTGTCGAGGTGCAGGGACTTGTCCAAATAAGTCATGGTTTCTAGTGAGCCCGACTCGGTAGGCATCAAATTGCCGTGTTTTCCTAGATCCCCGAGAGTAACAAGAGCATTAGTGGTGAGTGAGAGATACAATCCAAGTCTGCTTAGTCTCCCTTTTTTTTTTTTTAAAAAAAAAAAAAAAAAATGTACCTGAGAGATCCCCCTCCTGGCACTTCTCTGGCTTTTGTGGATTGCACTTTGCTGCACCCACATTGCCTGGGTCCAAATGTCCACCGGTTGCTGCACAATCATTGTTGGGACCGACGGGCTTGACATGGATATGATACTCAAATCCGATGTCTTTCAGGACAGCGACCTCCTTGGAAAAGCCTTTGGTTTTACTGATAGTCACATGAGCGCCGGGACCTTTGGAAGGGGCCTTGAACTCGAACGTTGCTTTGAACCCGCCTGGATTTCAATGTTTAGTTGACCCCGTCCGCCCGCCCGCAAGGAAATGGTGCGAAACCCGTTGTCAGTGTATGAACAAAACAAAAAGAAAAAAAAGGGCGAGACAGATGGAAAAGAGAGAGAGAGAGAGAGAGAGTTGACAGAAGAGTGTGGATGCCTACCCATGTTGATTATCGCTTCCAAGGGCTTGGGAGAGTTGAGTGGGTTTGTTAACAGAGATAAACCATCTGTGGATGCCTTTACTGGTCCTGCGATGACCGAGGAGCCACAGATGGCAACAGCGACCAGTAGTGTCAAGACCGAGGGTTTGTACATGACTAGTGATAAGGATTATTTGCTGCTAGCGGTGTTGGTAGGGTGTTGTTGTTGTTGTTGTTGTTGTTGTTTTGCTGTCCAAAGGGTTTACTGGTATTTTTTGTTTGTTTGCTCCTCCACGAATGCGTGTTCTGGGTGGTAGTTGAGAAAGTGAGAAAGTGTGTGTGTGTGAGAGAGAATGAGTGAGTGAGTGAGTGATTGATTGAGAGAGTGTGTGTGTGAATGAGAGAGAGAGTGAGAGAGAGTGAGAGAGAGAGTGAGAGTGAGAGAGAGAGAGAGTGAGTGAGAGAGTGAGGTTGGGAGACGGTAAAGTGAACAAAGAGGAGAGGAAGAACAGTCGGGAGTTAATTACGAGACCACAAGGCGTCGAAAGGAGGAATGCTGAGGAAGAGACTAAACAGCGCAAAGGGGCGATGCCTATTTTGTCAGGCACAGTTATTGGTGTACCCCACTCGGCAATTATTCCAAGTATCCGTACAGAGCTGATACTCTGACAGGGGAACGACAGTAAGATGGTAAAAAGTAGGGGAGAGAGTAGGAAGAGAATGTTTGCTCAGGCATGGATGAAAGGACGAAGAGTGTTTGCCATGTTGTGGATCAGGCCTCCGGCGCTGGTGACAGTTCTGAGACTTGCCGATGATGATTAGAGGTGAGTTGTAAACTCAAGCAGGGACTAAAGTTATGCACGGATCCAGTACCTCGATCAAAGGAGCGCTTCGACGATCGGGATATAGTAATGGGTGTTGGACAACGGAGAAAAGGTAATTGGCGTGAGAGCGGGGGGCCAGAGCAAAGAGAAGGTGAGGATGCGGGGAAAAGAGCACAGATGGGCGCGTGGAGGAAGCAGGATGGAGTGATGAGAGCAGACTGGAACTGGTCAAGGGCAAAAAGAGAGGAAATGGAGGAGAGAAAGGAAAAAAGACAAAGGGTGTTTGGATCAGAAACTGTTAAAAGGGATTCAGTGAGGAAATACGAATGGAAAGACGTCCAACGTACGAGTCATACGTGCCGGACAGACGGATGCTTTGGACTAGACAAAGCAGCGCAGGTCAAAGGACGGGCCGGGTCAGCTTTTGGTAACTGTGCAGGGGAAGCACGCTAGCGAGGGGCCGCCTTGACGGATGCTCCATGCAGCTATGATGCCTTCAGCGAATCGTATTGTCCCTGCTGAGATCGTGGCGACCAAAAAATGCGGCGAAAGGTGCTTCTCAAGAAGTAAAGGGGCCACCTTTTTTTTTTTTTTTTTAAACCCTTTACGAGATTTTGAGACTCACGTTCTTGGTGCACTTCCTTTTGTACTGTCCAACAATTGGGGAAAGTGCTCAAGTTGGAGCATGGCTATCCAACTCAGCCTTACTCAAAGTTTTTCCCAAGGTAACTTTTTTTTTTTTCCTTTTAGCACAGACACAATTCGAGCTGAATGAGCACTCACCTCTCCAAGGGCCCCGCTACTGTGTTTTAAGGAGTGGAGAGAACAGCAGTCTTTGCTTCGAGTGCAGGAGACATGAGGGAACAAAAAGGGAGAGATGATACTTTCCGCAACATACGAACCGAGCCCAACCCATCTGTCCCTTCCTTCGTTCATGGACAGAGAGAGAACAAGGGGAGGCCTTAGACTGCCATTGTCCCTTATTCACAGCTCCGCATTTGTGCTCAATGGCGTCTGTTCGTTAGGCTGTGCATCGCCTCTTGTTGAAGAAAAGGGGCGCGGTCAAGCTCTCCGTCCAATCCACTCAAGAAATCAGGCCGATTCTCCCTTCTACACAAAAGGGCCATTTGCAGGATGCTTAGACAAGCAGGCCATGGCAACAAACCTCAAAAGAGGGGGAGAGGGATCCGGAATGGGCCGCGGGACCAGCTCCCCGTCTCTGGACCGGATCCTGGTGTCGACGGCCGCGTTGGGAACGCTTCAATGACCGCTCGATATGACAAGAAGTGGGTCTTTCTCACAATCTCAATTGCTCTTGCACTCACACGGACACATTCCACACGCGTATTAAACCGAAACCTTATTTCGAGGAACGACCACGTCGAATCGGGGGTTGTCCCTGTGCAAGGGAATGGTGGCGTTCATGGGGACGATCGAGCCGTTGAGCTAGCCACCCCAAGAACTTTGAACCTTCCAGGACTCATCTTTCCCCTGATTGCACCTTACGCGACCCTTTGTCGGTTCAGCGAAGCGGCAAATGCAACCCGTGCTCCGGTTTGTGCTCTCTTTCTCACTTCTTTCTTTCTCTTTTTGTCTCCTTAGTCCTTCCCTTCCCCCTATGCTCCTTGTCCTGTGTAAGGAATAACAAGGCGAGCACTCTTGGCTTTCTCCGTGAATACTCTTGCGCCCACGGCCCCTTGCTTGCCTGCTTCCATTATTCCATCTTTGTCAAGGCGCTGGCTTCTGCTCTCCCACAAAGGCACTCATACCCTTTGATGTCAAGGCCGTTGCCATTCTACTCGTCAATCGAGCCTCTTTCTAATTCGCTTTCTTTCTTTCTCTCTTCTCTCCTGCTAACACATCTTGGCTTTCTTATATTTTTTTTTCTTTTATTCTTCACTCTACCCAACAAAGACATTTCCGCCTTTCCCTATTGATCCTCACTTCACAAACTCTCCCTCTCCCTTGTCCTCTATGGAGCCTACAATGCGACAGTATGCACCTCATCTTGGCCGTCGATCAGACGGCTACTCTCGTCGTTCCCTCAAGTCCATAAGATTATGCATTTATGGTTTGGTTCTTTCCGCCGTCATCCTTTCCCATGCGAGCTTGGGTGCTCATGCAGTCCCAATTTTGGCGCCTTCTCCGGGTTTAAATGAGGCTTCAGTGCCGTCTGTGGCCACATTCTCGCAGGAATATCTGTTTCGCCGAAAAGACTCTTCCTCTCACTCAAAGACGATTGCCACCACCGCCACCACTTCTTCTAATGAAGGAGAAACTTTGATTACCAAGCGGGCAGACATTATTTCGAACAGAGACTCGACAGACTTCCCTGCAAGAGGGGCCAAAGTGATGGCCAAGAGAATCATAAATAATCCATCGGACAAAAAAACGGTTCTTAAACGTGAATACAATGGGACTCCAGCAACAGCCAGAAACTCGGCCCCGGAGGATATTTGCCAGCATCAATCGTCGTATTCGAATCCAGTGTGTGACTCGACAAACTACCGTGATACATCCCAATCCTCCACATCATCCAGCACTTCGACGGGCCCAGGGTCAGGTTCAGGGTCGAGAACTGATGGTTACAATCGTCAAGTCCATCGCCGGGAATCGATGAGCAATGAAGTGATCCAGAATACACCTGTTTTGGAACGCAGACTAGCCGCAGGAGATAATCTAGAGACTCCGTCTCCAGCCGTCACTCAAAAGAAACGTCGCTATATACCCAAAGGCGACGGCATTGGAAACCAATTCAATAAAGACGGCGTCATGGGAAGATAGACAATTAATGATATCCCCAGCCTCTATGATTTATTTATTCGCGTGCTGTCTGGAAGAGCGCCTTGTCCATCAGCTTCACAAAAGGATCCAGTAACCTGTCTACTGTGGGCACTTTGGGGACTCTCACTCCTTCCTCTCCTTCGATGGCATGGGCTCCGCCAGACTTGCCGTCTTGTCCTCCAACATCATCGGTGCTATCATAGACGCTCTCTGTATTCAATAGCTCAAGCTCATCCGCATCTTCATGGTAAATACCCAGATCCCGAAGTTCTTGTGCTATCCTCTGCTGACCTGCTTGTTCTCGTCGTCGTTCCTGGACATGGACATCATCGATCAACTCCTCTTCATCATGTGCACCCACACCTGGCTCATGGCTACGCGACCCTCGGTCCAATCCAGCCATCCGACGAATCTTTTCCTTCTTCCTATCCTTCACTTCTGAGAAATACATGCGCAGTTCCTCTGCTTCGTCCTGGAGTTGATCCCAATCTTCCTCAGGGATGTTTTCCTTGATGAAACGGTCTAAATCTACTCCCAGTCGGAGTTCTTCGCCGGTCGAATAATCGACTCGAGGGTGACCATAACCTGTCCGCATGAACGTAATTATACTGTCGATCCATCCAAGCAAATCCTGGAAGATGCCGTCATCTTCACTATGCACTGCATGGACAAACTTGTAGAAACTAGGAAGATGCTTCCGGACGAGATTCAAGTAGAGCGTTGCAATTGTTGGACTGCCTTCTTTTTGGGTATCTAAAAGATTACGAGATTGGAGTAAAATAAAAGGGTAATACGCTTAATATGGGCGAAGGAAACAAAGACCAACACTTTTTTTTTTTTTTTTTTTTTTTTTTTTTTTTTTTTTTTTTTTCTTTTCTTTTCTTTTCTTTTCTACATTCACTAAAGTCATTTTAGTGTGAGAAATGGGGAGCTTACCTTCACCCAAATCAGATCGTTCCACAATCTTGATCAACTCGTCTACAAAATCTTTTACATCAAACAGACTGTCTGCAACATTGGCCGATTTGTAAACCTTAACCAAGGGCTGGTAGAAAATCGCAATGGCTTCCTTCAAAATCTCCCCTGTCACACCCTGGAAGACAAGGTTGATCATACGTTCCTTGTCACGGATTCGAAGGTGCGCCACCAAAAGTTGCTGCAATTGGTGAATGAGGTTGGATGATCCAGACTTTTCGTCCTTATCCTTGTCCTTGCTCTTGCTCTTGTCCTTTGATAGATACTTTGAATGCTCCTGTTCAGGCATCGCTGCCAATTCTTTTTCATCCAGACTGGCTCTTGAGGATGCAAGGGACAGCGACGAGGACGAGGAAGATGGATCAGAATCTGAATCACTACCAGATGCTGTTGAAATATTGTCCTCCTGACCTCGGATGGCAGACACTCGCCCCTTTCTATGGAGTCGTCGTTCAAGACGTTCCGATTCGAGTTGTTGCTGAGCGTCCCAAACGCGTTGAATTTGTGCTGGCTTTAAAACAGGAAGGATTTGGTCCGAACGAAGAACATCCATCACCAAGCTCAACTCTGTAATATCATATGGCTCTGAGCACACACATACAAATAAAAAAAAAAAAAAAAAGAAAGAAAGAAAGAAAGAAAGAAAGAAAGAAAGATGGATACAATATGAGAGACCAGTCAAAAGCCAAGATACTGTAAGGATCTGATCAAAAACTATACTTTTGACATACCTTCACCCTCAGGGAAGATCTTGACAAGGACTGCGCGTGGGGCATAAACATAGTTCCGGATCTTTTCACAAAGACTCGAGTCACCAATGCTTGACTCCAGATCTGAGACCTCTCTCTTGTACTCTGAGACTTCCTCCTGGATGTTGCCAGAGATAATACGCTGCATTAGAGACCGACTACCGAAAGGCTGAGCCAAGAAAAGATCCATAATTCCCTTCATCATAGCCATTGGGTTAGAGATCTTGAGGATACCCCACATAGCTCGGTAAGGCAAGAGCATATGGGTTCGCTTGAGCTGAGTAAAGTTGAGGGTTGCATCATCCGATGACGTAAAGACGTGGTACAGGGTTGATGCAAAGTTCATACAGCCCCACTCAAAGACAGTCTTGTACAGTTGTGGAAGATCGTTGACATTCTCAACATGTTTGAAGGCGCTGAACAATCGAGAGATGCCACCGGGTTGCAAAAGATCCTCTTTGACCTCCTTGAGTTGCGAGTCCAGCTCGTCCACTTTCTTGGCCACTTCTTTGTCAAATTTGGCCTGTTGAGCCATTCGGTTCTCATCAAGCTCGACTCTCTTTTGGACATCCTTCACTTCTTCTTCTGTCAGATCGACTGCTCCCTTGGTCAGGAATTGGACAAAAATGGGCGAGTCAACAACCACTCGGCCGACCTTGGCCAGGTTGTGCATGTAGCCACGAAGACTGATCCTGTCCTTTTCACGAGCTGCCTTCTCGCCAGAAGATCCTGATCTCTTTGGGACGTATTTGGCTGGCGGTACAGGCAATTCAAGCTGAGGGAATGCCTGTCTTAGCTATAAAAATGACAGTACGTATGTTCATGTAAGACTATGTGCTCAAAACGATGAACAAAAGGCTGTCATTGGAGGCCGTGGCGGGGTTGGGAGCTAAGCTGGGAGCTGGGCTGAGCTGGGCAAAGAACATAATTCATGACTGAATGGCAAGTGTTTCAGTAAATGATCGACTGAACTTACATTGAGATAGAGCCGTCTAAAGCGTCCATGACGACGGGCAACAACATACTCTTTGCCGTCTGGGAAGACGCTGGCAATTATGAACTCCTAGAGAGGTGGTTGACATCGATCGAGGTAAGAGGAGTGAGCAAACGGTTTTGTCAGAGTAGAGAGGGGAGGGGAGGTGTGTGTGTATGTGTATGTGCGTGAGTGTGTGTAAGTGTTGGCGGGGCGTTTACATGTGTACTCTCTGTAAAGCCCCGCACATGATTGGGCTGTTTATTGACTCTAGCCCTCCTTATTCACTCCGCCGCTCGCTCGCCCACCCAAGAGGGGAAAGCGAAAGCAGGCGAGAGCATGACATATACGTCTAGCTGTCCTGTTGGACAGCAAACGATTACGCCAAAACAAGGACATAAGAGGGCGCTACTGCAACGCGGAGCCTCCGAAGCAAGAATATCACTGTGAGGTCACTGGCTGATGTTCCACAGAGCTCATTTGAGCGGAACGGTGAATTAAAAGGAAAAAGGTTTTTTGCGCGCCAAACGAGAGAACGGGCGGGCCAGGGGGACATCCCACAGAGCTTTTTTTTCATTCATTCCTTCCTCCTCGGGGAACTTACCGCATGCTCGTGCTCGCGGACATGTCGCTTTTCCTTGACTACTCGCACTCCAACAACGTTAATCCGGACTCCGTAGATCCTGTTTGCTGACATTGCGGGTGATGCTGATCTCGACCTCGAACTAGATCCTGACCTGAAGCTGTTGTTGACTTGGAGGTGGTTGCTATCTCCATCGTCATCGGAAAGCCTCAGTCTGCTTAATCGTGGATGAAGTGCTGGTGAGTTTGGATGAGAGAGGACGGGACTAGATGAAGCTCCCTTGAGTAGACCTGGCTCTTCAGCTTCATTAATGGATATTGCCGATGGTACAGGAGAGGAGGATGGATCGAGAAACACTCCAGGCTTGGCTGCTCTCTGTTCCTGCCGCGCAATTGCCTCTTTCTTTTCTAATGCCCGTTGTTCGGTGGTTTTGATCGCCATACTGTACATGAGCACAATTGTACGCTCACCCTTATTCTTAAGTCTTTTTCTTCGGATCATCTCTTCGCGTTCGATCCCGTTTCCTGCCTCAGCTTTTGCCCATTCATCAAGGAACTGCTGAAGCTTTGGCCAGAGTGCTCCACGGGAGGTGGTCAAGAATGGAAAAGGAACGACCATAGACTCGAATAAGTAGCGGAGGAAGGGCGTGCTTGAGTTGGCATGCTCGTCTCGGAGGTCGAACGGGCCTCCGAGGTTCGGCAAGGTCTCGTATGGGTTCTTTTGGAGTTGGCTGATTTCTGCATTGATGAGAACGGTGAGAAGATGCTTTTTAAGATAGTGTTCTTGGCTAGTGCTGAGCAGCGAGGTGTGGTTTCCTCCCACAACTGTTGAAGGAGGAAGGTCGGAAGGCTTGAAAGAGGGAGACATTGAGATTGAGAATGGGCTGAGGCGTGCTCAGTACAACATGAATGAGTCTCCTCCAATGAACAAGGTAGGATGGAACGGTGCAGGACAAGAGATGGAGAATGGCGGGAGGAGGAAAAGTGCGTGGATGGTGGAATGGAAAGAAGGATGGACGGAATGGATGGACGGGATGGTGAAATGAAGAAGAAAAAGAAGAGGGAAAAAAAAAAAAAAAAAAAAGAAAGTGCAAGACGCATGAGCCGTTTAAAAAGAGAGGAGAGAGAGAGAGAGAGAGAGAGAGAGAAAGAGACTGACGTGAAAGGGTCCGTCTTTGATCCGCTCTTTTTTGACTTATGGCTTTAGCTTTGGCTTTTGTGCGCCCAGACCCACACACACTGTTTGCCAAGAGCCAGAGAGAAGCTTTTTAAAGAACTCGAGTTTAGAAGGGGAAGGAGAGGAAGAGACGTCTTGCGCAAAGAATACGCACCCTATTTTTTTTTTTTTTTTTTTTTTTGGAAGGGGGCTGATTGGCATTGCTGGTGCGCAGACGCACTTCTCCTTCTCCCTTTGGATACTGAGCTCCTCGATCACTTCTCACTCGAGCACATTCTGGGAGGACTACTGAAAGTCTTGTGTCTTGATCATCGCCCGCTACCTGGGTTGCCAACTCAAAATAGCCAGCTTAATCTTACACTCATTCCAAGCCATGTCCTGATTCGGCCTGTGTTCGTTCCGTGGACCACCTCCATTGGCCCGTGCTAGATAGCCGTTTTCAGGCATGTCCTGACTGTCAAAAGTGGGTTCCCAAACTCAATGACGGTTTAGATGACGACAAAAGCCTTTGAGCAATCGTCCACTTTTGGGTTGACCTAGACATCTCAAGCTGCTCCTCCACTAGGCGGCTTTCTTTCAAGAAACATCAGAAGGAACCACAATGTTCCTACAGTCTATTGTCGCGATTTTCGGTCCAACATCCGGGTCAGTACGACACAATTAATCGCCAAGATCAACTCCCAATAGTGACCATCCTTGCTTCCAGTCCTATCTTCTTTTTTGATATCTCTATCTCTGCTTTGGAAAATAAAGGCATTCGTTAACACCATTGCCATCGAAAATGAATCCCCCTCAAATGCAAACCTTTCAGAAATTTATTGACCTTTTCTCTATCTAATTGAAAGACGATCCACACGTTACTTTGGTGTCTTTGGGGCTTGGTTTAGGAAGAGTTGATGGCCTCAGAATGGCTCAGATACCAAACCTATCGTACCACTTTCTCATCCTCTCATTACACCCTTGGTTACACTATTTTCAGAGTATTTAACCATGTCCAGCATCACAGCATCAAGTGCCACTCCTTTGGACATGCGTTTGGACTTGATTTATTTCCCACTCAATATCTCCGTGGCAATGAAAAAACGAATCTTGACCTCGGGCATTTTAACTGCTAGACCATTGTCTGAACTAAACTCTTAAAAAAAGACTCATCATACTCTAATTAAGGTTCTTTCTGGACTCTTGTACCGAATGCAACCCCTGGTACCTCAGTTGACCAGACAGAAATAGGAACTAGAAAGCAACATCAATTATTCGCTGCTCTACGTTAGAAAGAAGTACGTCGATATCTTGCCGCCGACATATCTTGATACCCTTCCTTGATTGAATGCCTCCTTTCCTTACCATATGGCACCTTTGCCTAATTTTTTCCTTCTAGCTTTGAACCTGTTTTGAGCCAACTCCTAGAGCAAAGAGACTCGGCCTTTATACCTTTCTTACTTGACTTCTTGCGATAATCTCTTCATTTTTTTCATTCATTGATCTACTCTCTGTGAAAATAGATGCTAGGCCGAACTAATTGAACAAAGAAACTTTGGGCATCAGTTCAGCATGTCGGGAAGAGCATTGAAGAATGCAAACTTGTTTGAGAATAGGATAGAACATAGTCGGGGCTTAGCAAAGAGAAACTTCACTCAAGAAGACCTAGAACTTTCTCGACAATATGAAATATCGTCAATACCATTATCCCACCTGAGCGACAGCAACCTGAAAGTGGAGCATTTGAACTCCATTATCTGATCGTACTCTTTTTTTACAGATCGTTTTCGTATTACTCATTCGCCTCTCCAATTTTTTTTTTTTTTTTGTACTCAATCGTCGTAGGTCCAGAGTCAGCATGGACCTGGAGGACGACTGAAGGCCTCGGCCGATCTGAGTGGTTGGGTCATGTATCCATAACCATTACACAGAGATTCTCCTTTGCTTAGAAAGTTCTTTCTTTATTCCCACATGATTCTGGGCACTCTGTTTATTGCTTCATGACTGGATCTGGCGTAGATCGCACATCGATATTACAGGGAGAGAGACCCAAGGTTGAATGATTGGCTCGGAATTTTTTTCAGGGTGGCAGCAAAAGCTGGTACTTTGTGCTCCGCTCCCGTCTGTTTGTCGACCCAGCAAGTTTCTGCTCTTTGCTCTCTCTTTTTTTCTCTTTCTCTCAACCCTGTGGTCTCTTGTGTCAGCGCTGGGTCCTCTGGGAACACAACACTAGGGCAAAAAAAAAAAAAAAAAAAAAAAGAAAAAAGTGAGCCGAGTAAGGTTGGGACATGGGCGCAATGCGTATTCTAGGGGTTACCTCATGGGCATGGGCATTTCTTTTACCCACCCCGATGGGCGATCGGCCATAGTACTTAAATAACGCTGTTGTCCTCACCCTCCCTTTCACTTTTTTGATCCTCGCTTCTTTGCCTCGCCTCAACCTTTCACTTTCCTTCCCACTCATCCCCCTGCTTAGGCACAATTGCCTAGCATTGCAATCGCTCTGTTCATCTGCTCGTCCATCCATTCACCCATCCATCCAAACCTCTGTCTAATCCCAAGACGAGACTCATTCCACCACATCAGGAATTATTTTCACAGATCACAGCCATGACCCAAAAGCCAGATTCGGCAGGTCCAGCAGGTCCAGTAGGGGAAAAGGACGTGATGACTACGGATAGGACAACGGCCCTGGAAATCGAAGAAAAAGGGGGTGCCCAGTCTGAGACTTCGCCACAGTCAAGCAGCCAACTGCCACGGGGATACACGGATCAGAGTCGAGAGCTCCCCCCAAGAGACCTCGCGCTTGTCTTTTTCGGGTAAGAGATCACTCTGTCCATTGGACCTGCTGCGCTGGCATGCATGCTCCCTTCGATTACTGCATTAATACAAATCCCACCCAGTTATGCCAAAAAGAAACCTGATGTGCTGACAACCTCTGTCTCATGTTGCTTCTCGACCTCTCCCCTGTGAACAAATCCTGGGTCGAATAGACTTTGCCTGGTTCTCTTCATGGCCAGTCTGGATCAGGTGAGTAAAAAAGAACCTTTGCTCCGCTTCATGCTTCATTTCCCGCTCTTTTACTTGCCCGCTCTTTTTTGGCATCCGTCCATCAGCAAAGATCTTAATAGGTTCTCTTTCTTTCCTTCTTTCCTTCTTTTGACTTTTGACTTTTTGGGAACTTTTGACTAGACCATCGTCTCAGTACTCATTCCAACCATGTCAAAGGTCTTCAATGCACCTCAGTACAATGCCTGGATGGGAACGAGTTATCTGATCACAAACACCGCCATGCAGCCGCTCTATGGAAAACTCAGCGATATCTATGGAAGGTATAAAAGAAAATCTGAGCATTCCTTTCTTGTCCCTTCATCTGTGCCGCCCTTGGCGCACTTGCGCTCTTTCGCTCTTCGACAGTGGGAATAGGCTTTTGCAAACCCCCCCATGTGGTGTACAGACACACAGAGCAAAAGTTAACAGTTGGGTCTGCAACATACCTCAGTGCGCCGCATCTAACAAGTATTTGCTTTTTGTTATTGTTGTTGTTGTTTTCTTTCTCTCATCTCTCATAGGAGGAACACAATCTTGACGGCCGTCTTTTTCTTTATGCTCGGCTCTCTACTCTGTGGAGCTGCTCCGACAATCATTGTGCTTATCGTTGGTCGGGCAATTGCAGGAATTGGTGCAGGTGGTATGATCAGTTTGACCATGATCATCATCTCAGATGTCGTCTCTCTACGCGCTCGTGGGTAAGTAGATCCTTTTTTTTTTTTTTTTTTTTGGGAATTTTGTTTATCAGATCCAAATTAGCGTCAACGACCCCATCGTCCATTTTTTTTTTCTTTCGCCTCTCTTTCGTCTGAGCCTAAACATCAATTCGTACTTCCCTTATTTAGCAAGTACCAGGGAATTATCGGTAGTATGTTCGGTATCTCTGCCGTGGTGGGTCCACTTCTCGGAGGTGTTCTTGCTGAAAAATCTAGCTGGCGCTGGGCATTCTACATCAACCTACCCATCGGTGTTGTCAGCAGCATCGCATTGGTCTTTCTCCTCAAACTACCCAAGGTGGCGGGAAGTGCTCGTGAGAAGCTCAAGCGAATTGATTTCATGGGCTCGGTCACGGTGGTCATTGGTGTTGTCTGTGTTCTCTTGTCCACAAACTGGGGTGGCAACGACTACGACTGGGACGAGCTGCCAATCATCCTTCCTTATTGCATCGGAGGAGTGTTTCTGCTTGCGTTCTTGTACATTGAGGCCAAAGTGGCGGTCGAGCCTATCTTGCCGTTCAGATTGTTCAGAAACCAGAGCGTATCTGCCGCTTACGCTACATCGTTCTTCCTTGGAGGGTAGGTTCAATGTGTTTTTTCTTTCTTTCTTTTTTTCTTAATGTTTTCTGAAAAAGGACGGGAAAAAGAAAGTAGTCTAACCGCCTTGCCTCTTTTACCTGTCAACAACTAAATAGAGCATTTATGGGTGCAGTTTTCTTTTGCCCACTCTACTTCCAGATGGTGAGGCACATGTCGGCCACAAGTGCGGGTCTCCAACTTCTCCCTCTTGTTGGGGGTATGTTTATTGCCGGAGCAGGAAGTGGCATTCTTATTAGCAAGATTGGACGCTATCGTCCTTTCATTTGGACCGCCATGGCTATCTTTACTGTCGGTACAGCTTTGCTCTCGCTCTGGGATGAGAACTCTGAATCAAATGTCTTGATCGGATTCTTGTTCGTTGTTGGCATTGCCCTTGGAGGCAGTATGCAGAGTGTCGTGTAAGTATCCTACTCGTGTCTGCCTTGACGATTGTGATCCTACTATCGGTTAGCATTTGACTAAGCAGTGTTGATCTTCTATCTATGGGATTATGTGGAATAGCCTTGCGGCTCAGTGTGCAGTCGGTCAGGAAGACATCGCCACTGTAACATCAATGGTGTCATTCTTCAGAACTATGGGCGGTGTTGTCAATGTCGCCATTGGAGGCTCCATGATCAATAATATTCTTCTCAAGAACGGTGTCAATCCAAACGAGTTTGCACAAGTCTATAGAAACCCAGCAATCTATGCTATCGCTACACGCTCTGTATTCCGAATGTGTAAGTGGCGTTTAGTGTGGACAAATGGACTCTTGATTCCTCTAGTCATCTGGCTGCTTTCTGACATGTGTCGACTTTTTATGACTCCACAAATTCTAGGTATTGCATGGCCAGCATTGGGACTCCTTGCGTCTCTCTTTATCCGACATCATGAGTTGAGAAAGACTCTGGGTGTGTCGAATGCAGCTAAAGAAGATACCAAGAAAGACGCTGGATCTGAGGCTGAGGAGAATACTCCTGAAGTCATTCCAGATGGCAAGATTGAGGTGCCCTATACGAATGAAGTCAAGAATTGAATTGACAAGCAACATCTACCTACATATTTACAGAGATTGAAATAACGAGTCAAGCATATCCCTAATATCCCTTTGGTCAATTAATTTCGTGAGATGGTCGATAACCTTTAAGGGAGAAGACGTCAGTTCCTAAAAAAAAAAAAAAAAAAAAAAAAGAAAAAAAAAGAAAAAAAAAAGAAAAGAAAAGAAAAGAAAAGAAAAGAAAAGAAAAGAAAAGAAAAGAAAAGAAAAAGAAAAGAAAAAAAATTAAAAAATGAGTTCAGTGTTTCGATCATTACAATGGCTTCAACTTTTTCGCAAATGGGGCACAAACATAAAAGTATCCCAAGCTGGTAGATAATTTAAATGTTTTTCGATACAGCTGACAGATCGTACCTGAAGGCAATCATTAGCCACTACCGATCTCTGAAAAGGATCCCATGTTGCCTGCAAATCTTTTTGATCCGCGTCAGGTCAAAAAAAAAAGGAAGTAAGGACAGAGCCTTTGTTTTCCTTTGGAGCGTTAAATTTTGTGGTATCGTATATGGGTCAGCCATTTGATCTATTGAAATCAAAGTGGTCTCCCGAGGAGACACGCAACGCCTCGAACAGTTGCGTATGACCGAAATGCAATTTGCGCAAACTTCCCGTGGTAACATTTGAGCACAGCCGGTGAGCAAATTGACCGTTCTTTCCTATCCTCATATGACTTCCTTTTTTAACTTGACCAATACCATTCTGTAAAGCGAACGTGTCATCCCGGGGAAGAGTCCATGTAAAAAAAAAGGAAGATATAGGAACAGGCACTACCAGTGCCTGTATAAGATGTTGGTCGGAGAAGTAAAGCATGAGTCAATCAATAGGGTATTACGATGAAAGAGAAAGGAGAAGGAACGAAAGATGAAAACAAAGGCGTGGGTACCTTCATGGTTAGAGAAGTTTTAGTGGCAACTTAGGACAAAGAACAAAGAATAGTTCACAAGGCGAGTTAATAGAGGGGCAAGGGTGGCAATGAGGGTTTACCTTTCTTCAGAGACTGGCCAGGCTATCTCAGTTGTTGATTTCAGTAATAATCGAGAAGAGAGGATATATTGATGAGGACATGTTAATGAACGCTCCAAAAGAAATGCAGAAGGAAGGAAGCCCTATCCCTTCCAATACACAAAATGACAAAAAGAAAAGAAAAGAAAAAGAAAGGGTATAGAAGATGTTTTACCGAGTGTGAGATTTTTGGTATCAATCGTCGCTTAAATGTGGAGTAATAAATTAGAAGCTCCCACTGGTTGTCCAAAGAGCAGAGTGGGGTACAAAAGTGCTCTGGATAGGTTATTGGTGCATAGAAACAGCTAAAGAACGAGGGAGAGACTTGATAGAGTACACTCCACAATAAAGAAAGATCATAGCTCAAGAGGACACAGAGTGGCATCTTCCACCTGCGCTTTCCAAAGATCTACAGTAGCCAATCCTAAAATTATCCATTCCGCAATCTGCAGCACCAGCTTCATTAGCATGATATGACTCCGGCAGTATATTTAGTAAGGATAAGCAAGATGCTTGATTTCATTGACTTGCTCGCATCATGCTTTTCAAAAGTGAAGATTCATCTCGGCTCCAAAACCAAACCTTTCTTAAGATAAATACCCTTTGATAGAGTGCGTAGATTGCAGTCCGAGTACCCAGCACTCATCGACCCTCCAATGCAACATGAAGCATGACAGACCGTCTTTCACATCAAACACTCTTCCATCAAAACTTGAACAAGCCCATTATCGTGAAACCACATCGGCGTCAATACTGACTGTCCTAATACGGTAGTACTGGTCTTTGTACGGGTCTGTGACGATAAACTCGACGGCTAGACATTTAGTAACATATCAAGCGAACTCAACACATTCCTGAAGAACAAAGGCTAATTAACAAAGGGGTAGACTGATGAACAAGACTAAATGACTAGTAAGGAGAGGAGTGGTTATCAAGAAGAGTTTTGGAACAAAAAACGGAACCAATACTAGGGATGCGCTCGACTATCAACACCTTTCACACCTAGAAAGTCCGCCTTTGGACTGCAGCCAAGTCAAATGGATGGACACAAGGGCGTGCTAGCATGGCGTTTCGGCTTGGGCCCGTGGTTCCGGACACGAGCCGATGATGCTCAAGGTGATAGCTGGGCTCTTGCGTGCGAGGACTAAAGTTGCTCGCGGAAGCTCAGAGCAAGGCGAGACGCATGCTATGAAGCTGATGCTCTTCAAAGTATGTCTTATCCCCACAACCACAGCCAACTGACCCTTCGATAGCCATCACTCTAGTCGTGTGCCTGTCTTATTCAAGGGGCAGCCCGGGCTTGTCTGGGCTTCGTTGCGCAAGTGAACCAGAGGTGCGCCGTACTGGCCTCCGTCCTCTCCTTGCTCGAAATAGGCGACGTGTTAGAAATTTCAATGGTCCTGTCTCCTGAAATGAGAGCGTAGAGTGAACCTGGCCCTTGGTTCTCGCGGAGAAAGAGAGCAATGACCTTTTCTTTTTTTTTCTTTTTTCTTTTTTCTTTTTCGTTAAGCCATCGTGTGCGACGGGAAGTGACCGAGTTCCAGTAGGACGGGAACGACTGTCCTACCGTGTCGACAGCTTGCCACTCGCCAAGCAGGCGGGCGTCTTATACGCTTTTTTTTATACTGAAAAGGTGAAAAGGACGTTATAAATAATTGGATTGCATTGCACCGGTCGCTCCGTCTTCCACCCCGCAACCATTTCTCCGTTCCTTCACTGTCCTTCTGTGCCGTCTCTCCAAACATCTTTTTCCTCGCCCTAGCAGCGGCTCCGCCTCATCTCGACCATCCTCACCCTCACCAAGGCTACACTTCTCAACCCATCACACCCCGCTGGCCGGTGTATCTACGAAAATGTTTTCAAAGGCTACGATCGCTCTTGCTCTGGTCGCTTTGACCTCCACTTCCTTTGTCCAGGCGGATATGCTCCAGATTTCGAACCCGACTCAGGGCCAGACCTGGAAGGTGGGCGAGACAGTTTTCCTGCAATGGAAGGGTAACTGTGCCTCAATGGGGGCACCCGCCAAAAGTGTCGATGTCAACTTGATGACTGGTGAGCCAACCGCACTCCGATTCGTTGTCCGACTGGCCACCATCGATTGCTCAGGCAGCAACTCGCGCAAGGAGTTTACAATCACTCCAGACGTGGTCAAGGAATCGGGTACTTTCTCGCTCTCAGTCCAAACGATGCCCCAACTCTCGTACTCCAACATTTTTAAGATTGATGTCCCTAACGGAGCGCCGGCATCTGCGGGAGCATCACCGGTCAACACCACCATCACTGGAACCAACACCACTGAAAACAATAGCAGCACCGATGGAAACACCACCACAGGACCCCATAATGGAGCTGTAGCCAAGACGACTACCTCGAAGGCTGCAGTTGTCCTGACAGCAGCGGCCTTTGTTGCTGCACAGCTTCTTTGATCATTTCCAAGCATAGACAGCAGCACTATCTAGTATTTTTATATTCGTTCTCTCTCATCTCTCTCTCTCTCCCTCTTTCTCTCTCTCTCTCTCTAGCGTCCCACAGAAACTTTAGACACAAAGCATTGTTCACCCCTCTCCCCCCATCAGAAAGTAAAAAAAAGAAAAAAGCCTCTATCCCTTAGACCGTGAGGTTTAAGTGGCAAAAATGCCTATCAAAAAAAGAATAGGGAGCTGGATTCAAAAAGGAGCAAATTTACTTTTATTGTGGGGATGTGTGTGCGGTAATCCTGAAAACATATTCGAGGAGGAGGACATTGCATTCGGGATACTTTTTATTTTTTATTTTAATTTTTTCACAGCTCTTCGAGCGCATGAAGCACTTTTTTTTTTTTTTTTTTTTTCCTGGGAAGTGTTTTTCCTTTTAGAAAAACCAACCTCCAAAAAAAAAAAAAAAAAGTTTGTAATTTTTGGTTGTCGTTGATTGTCACTTTTTCACTGGAGGAGGGGCTACTGTCCTAGTCGAGGTCTGGCGCAGTGGTAAACAGAATTGACAAGACTCCAGGCAAGGTCTTTGCGAAATTCTCTGTGGGCTTGGGTAGGCTTGTGTGGGCTTCCTACGTCGAGGCATCAGTGATACGAATTGACAATGCTGGTGTCCAGTAGCCAAAAAAAAAAATAAGGATCCAGTTTCTGCGCGCTGGCTGCCTGGGCGTTGTAACACGGTCTCGACTGGTTGGCAATGACTACATCTCTTATGTTGCAGTTGTAGTTATACAATGGTATTTGGGGTCTTCAACTCTTTCTGAGGAGGATTCCCAAACACTGCTCGCACCTTGTTGGCATTGGTCCTTTATCTTCATCTAATCCATGAACTGTTCTCAGGGTTTTAACGGGGCCGTTGTCCTGCCACAGAACGGCCATAACCCCTCCCATCGCCACGCCTGAATGGACGTTCTAGTCCAGTTTTTCGTTTCTTTCAGCATTGAGTATTCAAGTAAACCTGAGTGATTTCTTGCAGTGCCATATGCACCAATCCCATTATTCCTGAGATGCTGAAGGAGGCCGATATTGCTGAAGTAGTTGTCCATGTACACACAGAATGGCAGTCAGGTAAATGGAAGCTGCATTACTGGATAGCTAACTATGCTGGATGATGGTGTATGCGTACCCCGCATCGAATAGCGACATGACCTTAAATCCTTCCGGAGCGGGGTTGTTCTTGATCCAGGCAGTCTCAGCATTTTTTTTTCCTGAGGATCGTACTATCGCTTCGTCCACAGACACGTTTGGGGGAACATACATCTTTTTTTGAGATGTGGCGGACATAGGAGAGAAGTGGTTCGAGTCTGCTGCAGCACGTATTGATTACTTTCGTTTGGTTGGGACATATACAAACAACCCTTGATCTGCTCTTAGTGGATACGTGAGGTGTAATGAGCAATATCGTGAACAGGTCCTTGGGTGTCAGTGTTCCGGCGTAGACCTCCACCAGCTCGGAAGGTGCCAGAGTAAATAGTGATGGCAATCCAGGTCAAAAGCTCAGTATGACCCATACCACTCCACTCGCGACCTAAATCCCCTGCTTCCTTTCTCGTGTGTACTGATTGATGTTGGAAAACAACAGTATCAAGCCTCTTATTAGAGAGAGAAAAGTCGGACTATGACGAGTAGATTTGAGGGTCCAGCGGTGATGGCGTTCGGTAAACGGGTAAACGGGCGGTTCGATTTGGCGTGCTCGCATGCGTTTCCTGCTTCCTTCTTCAGCAGCCTCCTCTTCCTCACCACTGATAGGTTCTTGGTCAATTCCTTGTTGGTTCCCGTCTACACTATGAAAGACAAGTATGGGTTCAAGCTCTTTGCTATCTTCTGTGTCAGTAATCCATTCGCTTTATTGTCAAACCAGTCTTTTGGATGAGCTCTCCTGCACGGGTCACAAACATGATCTCTGATGAATGAGCATTTATTGTCTCCATGAAGTGAAGGCCAACGCGAACTTTAACCTCTGACCTGAGAGAATGGGATGTGGCTTAAATTTAAGAAAAAATTAAATTCGGTGACGATTTTTTTTGACTGGTCGGCCTTTGGATCGAGTGTTTTGAAGCCAGCGCGAAGACATCTCTCTGCCTCCACTATCTACTTCGCTTCTCACCGACTCTGTTGAGGCGCTCGTCTCTTTTTGCCAAACTCCATTTCTTCATCCTCTACCCACCTTTACCCACCTCTCCCTACCTCCCCCCTACCTCTTTTACACCTCTCTTTGCCTCCTTTGTGCGCACTGGGAGAGCACCCTGAAGGAGATCTGTCAGTCCTGTAAGTCATTCCGCCGAGCCACATCACCCTGGACCAGGTCAGACAACGCAAACTCCTCGAGTTCAATACTCACCATTTTGACCATTCTCGTTCATCCTTCCCATCTTATAGACTGCGCCACCCTTCATCGCCTATCTACAATCCTCCGGTTCTCGACGATTGACAGTACGTATTTGTTCAAGCAAAGAGTATCTTCCCAACTACTCTTTTCCTGCTTGTATAAACGACACTAAAAGCCCCATTCGCTTTTGCTCGACCTTTCAGTCCTCGCAGCCGAGTTTAGGGAGTCGTTTGAATTAGGACAAGGCAAACATTACCTTTGACGTCGTCGCGATCACTTTAGATTGTAAGGACACGCACATCTACTACAGTTCACCTTTCAGCACCTCTTCTGGAGCTCAAACAACTAAACAAAAAAGCTTTTCTTTAAAAAAAAAAAAAAACCACACCCACACACAGTCTTTAGATCTTCGTTGTCACAATGGCCGATAAAGTAGCCAAGGACCAACAATATCAATATGCGGCCAACTCCAACTTGGTTCTCCAGGCCAACCGATCAGATCACCCGCGCCGTGGAAATGAACCAACAGGAGAGGCTGAGTCGCTCTATGGACGCATTGATCCCAAGGAGTTTGGTAGCAGAGCTATGAGAGACACGTCCAAGATTGAGGAGGCAAGAAAGAAGAAATCTACTCTAGATGAAAAGGACCTTGAAAGGCGACAGAAGCGCGCCGAGGAAAAGTCGCTTAGGAGTGCATACGGATACTCTTCAGTCTTGGCAGCAACAGAGGATCTCGAGAGCGGTGGATATAGACCCCGGACAAGGGAAACGAGGCATACCTACGAACTGATCCTGACGTTTGTCCAGCGCTATCTGGGGGATGTCTCCCACGAAACAGTCCGGAGTGCTGGAGATCAGGTCCTGGATACCCTCCATACTGATACGCTGAAGGACTTTGATAAAAAGAAAGAGATCGAGGATCTTATCGGTCCCGTCAGCTCGGATCAGTTTTCTGTACTCGTGAACCTCGGCAAGAAGATCACAGATTACTACCCAGGAACGGAGGAAGTGAGCGTCGGTCAAGACGGAGAGCTTAAGGCTGCAGGAGACATTGATGAGCAGTATGGAGTTGCTGTCGTCTTTGACGAAGAAGAGGAGAAGGAAGATATATACTCGCTTCACTCAGAATCTGAAAACGAGGAAGAGGAAACTGGCCTTGATACCGCTCAGGATGTCATTGTAGGCGCAGGAAAGGTCGATCAAGACGCAGACGGAGCAATGGACGTGGACGAGGATGCTGCAATGCGCGTAGGCGCCTCAGAAAACAAGGTGGATACATCCAAGAAATTGCAACCCCACCAAGTAGACGCATACTGGCTGCAGCGTTTTATGGCAACTTTCTACAACGATGAGATTGCAGCACAGGAAAAGACGGACGCCGCAATGGAGATTATTGCTTCTGACATCAACATGCGCGATTGCGAAAACGAGTTGATGGCTCTCTTTGACTATGATAAGTTCGAGTTGGTCAGTATGCTGACTAGAAACAGAGATGTCATTGTCTGGTGTACTCGACTGAGCAAGGCTGAAGAACAGGAACGAAAAGAGATTGAGGTCACGATGAAGGAGCGCGGACTAGATTGGATTCTCAAAGCTCTTGGTCAGCAGGCTGGATCCAAATCTGATCTCCGTCGTCGTGGAGCAGGACAGGCGCCTACGGCTGCAGGACCAGTCACTGCCCTACCTAAAGAAAAGGGTCCAGCACCAGCAACATCAGCCCCTCGTCAAATTGTCGACTTGGATGCCATGGCCTTTTCACAGGGATCGCATTTGATGTCCAACAGACGTGTCCACCTCCCTGAGGGCACATTCCGTCGTGAAAAGAAGGGCTACAAAGAGGTTCATGTACCCCAACCAAAGAGACCCGCGACAGACCGAAAGCGTGTTTCAAAGGAGGAGCTCCCAGAATGGACCCAGAGTTTCTTCCCTAAGGGCTTGAATGACATTCAGTCAGTCGTTTACCCCTTCGCCTATGGCTCCGATGGAAACATGCTTCTCTGTGCACCCACAGGTGCAGGTAAAACCAACTGCGCTATGCTTACAGTTTTGCATGAGATTGAAAAGTACCGAGACCCTGAGACGGGCGTGATTGACAAGGACAACTTCAAGATTGTATACATTGCCCCGATGAAGGCTTTGGTTCAGGAAATGGTAACCACATTTGGCAGCCGTCTTTCACCTCTCGGTTTGTCTGTCCAAGAACTGACGGGAGATCGTCAAATGAACAAGCAGCAAATCTCGGAGACCCAGATGATTATCACAACCCCTGAGAAGTGGGATATTATTACTCGCAAGGCCACCGACAGGAGCTACACCAACCTTGTCCGCCTGATCATTATCGATGAGATTCACTTGTTGCACGATGACCGTGGACCAGTACTAGAGTCCATTGTCGCTCGTTCGCTTCGACACATGGAACAGACTCAGGAGCTTGTTCGACTCGTCGGTCTTTCGGCCACACTTCCCAATTACATCGATGTGGCTACTTTCTTGCGCGTGGACACCGAGAATGGCATGTTCCACTTTGATGGCTCTTGGAGACCATGCCCTCTCAAGCAAGAGTTCATTGGTATCACCGAGAAGAAGGCCATCAAGCGTTTCCAGGTCATGAACGAGGTTACATATGAGAAGGTCATGGAACATGTTACACAACCCGAGGGCGATCAGGTCTTGGTCTTTGTCCATTCGCGCAAGGAAACAGCCAAAACTGCACAAACTCTTCGCGACATGGCGGTCGAAAAAGAGACGATTACTCACTTTGCTCGTCCGGACAGTGCTGCCCGTGAAGTCTTAATGGTGGAAGCTGAGCAGGCGTCTGACGCTGCCTTGAAGGAGCTTTTGCCATATGGCTTTGCTATCCATCATGCTGGTATGACTCGCTCTGATCGTCAGGCAGTGGAAGAACTCTTCATGGCAGGTCATATCAAGGTTCTTTGCTCCACCGCCACTTTGGCGTGGGGTGTGAACTTGCCTGCTCATACTGTTATCATCAAGGGAACCCAGGTGTATTCGCCCGAGAAGGGTCGCTGGGCTGAGTTGTCCCCACAGGATGTGTTGCAGATGCTTGGAAGAGCCGGTCGTCCTCAGTTCGACAATTATGGTGAGGGTATTATCATCACGACTCACTCCGAGCTCCAATACTACCTCTCATTGCTCAATCAGCAGCTCCCCATCGAATCGCAATTTATTTCAAAGCTGGCAGACAACCTGAACGCGGAGATTGTCCTCGGAACGATCAAGAACCGAGACGAAGCTGTTCAGTGGCTCGGATACACCTATCTTTATGTCCGTATGTTGCGCAACCCATCTCTGTATAGCATTTCGCCTGACGAGCTGGAAGATGACCCTTATCTCCAGAAGAAGCGCGTCGACATTGTGCATTCGGCTGCGGCGATCCTTGACAAGTGCAACATGATCAAGTACGACAAGAGAACAGGAAAATTCCAGGGTACCGAACTCGGACGAATTGCCTCCCACTACTACATCTCTCATAACTCAATGGCAACATACAACCAGCACCTGAAGCCAATGATGTCTCATATTGAGTTGTTCAGAGTTTTCTCGCTCAGCGATGAGTTCAAGTACATCCCTGTGCGTGAGGAAGAAAAGGCCGAACTTCAAAAGTGGCTCGAGCAAGTCCCTGTGCCTGTCAAGGAGAGCATTGAAGAGCCAACAGCCAAGATCAACGTTTTGCTGCAGTCATACATATCTCAACTCAAATTGGAGGGTTTTGCACTCCTTAGCGATATGGTGTATGTCACCCAGAGCAGTGGTCGTATCCTTCGAGCCATTTTTGAGATTTGCTTGCGTCGAGGATGGGCCCAACTGACTCGCAAGGCATTAGACATGTGCAAGATGGTTGAGAAGAGGCAATGGCTTTCCATGACACCTCTTCGCCAGTTCAAGGCCATTAATCCAGAGTTGATCAAGAAGATTGAGCGCAAGGAGTTTGAATGGGTTCGGTACTTTGACTTATCCTCACAAGAAATTGGTGAGTTGGTTGGTGTCCCCAAGGCCGGCAAGCTTCTTGAGCGCTATATCCACGAGTTCCCCAAGATGGACCTGCAGTCGCATGTTCAACCTCTGACACGATCCATGCTGAAGGTTGAACTGACGATCACTCCTGATTTTAAGTGGGACGAAAAGGTCCACGGCACAGCTGAGGCGTTCTGGATTCTAGTTGAGGACGTTGATGGAGAGATGATCCTTCACCAGGAGTCGTTCATCCTGAAGCAGCAATACGCAGAGGAGGAACACTTGATGACATTTACTGTTCCACTCTTCGATCCCCTGCCACCCAACTACTTTGTCAGCATCGTTTCAGACAGGTGGCTGCATTCGGAGACTCGGTTCCCAATCTCGTTCAAGCATCTCATTTTGCCTGAAAAGTACCCACCTCATACAGAGCTGTTGGATCTTCAGCCTCTGCCAGTCTCTGCTCTTCGCAACCGCGAGTTTGAAGAAATCTTTTCAAAATCTATCCACAAGTTCAACCCGATTCAGACACAAGTGTTCAACACCCTTTACACTTTGGACGACAATGTGTTTATTGGAGCGCCAACAGGCTCAGGAAAGACGATTTGCGCTGAGTTTGCAATGATGCGCCAATGGAACAAGAAATCTGTTAAAGGTGCACCAAAGGGCCGTATTGTGTATATTGAGCCCCATCAGGAAGTGATTGATGCTCGACGACTGGAGTGGCAAGCCAAGTTTGGTGACATTCAGGGAGGCAAGACCATTGTCGCACTCACGGGAGAGACTAGTGCTGATCTCAAGCTTTTGGAGAGAGGCGATGTTATTCTCGCCACACCAACTCAGTGGGACGTTATCTCTCGTCGATGGAAACAGCGCAAGAATGTGCAGACAATCCAGCTCTTTATTGCGGATGAGCTGCACTTGATTGGTGGAGATATTGGCCCAACATACGAGGTGATTGTCTCGAGGATGCGTTTCATTGCCTCGCAGGTCGAGTCCAAGATCCGAATTGTGGCTCTGAGCACATCTTTGGCCAATGCCCGTGACCTGGGCGAGTGGATTGGTGCAACCAGTCACTCTGTGTTTAACTTCCACCCGATGGTGCGCCCATTGCCGCTGGATGTCCATATCCAGAGTTACACGATTCCTCACTTTGCTTCATGGATGATTGCCATGGCTAAGCCGACATACACGGCGATCACGACTCACTCACCCAACAAGCCTGCTATTGTTTTTGTGCCATCCAGAAAACAATGCCGATTGACGGTGTCGGAGCTGCTGACGTTCTGTGCTGCGGATGACAAGCCAGATCAATTCCTTCACTGTGATCAAGACGTATTGAAGGCTCACCTGGAACATGTTCAGGACAAGGCACTTGCAAGCTCGTTGGAGCACGGTATTGGATTTTTCCATGAGGCGCTCAGTAAGGGTGACAAGCGGGTGGTCGAAAAACTGTTCGAGACAGGAGCGATCCAGGTTGTGGTTGCATCGAGAGACACATGCTGGGGTATCCCTCTGAGCTCGTACATGGTAGTGGTCATGGGTACGCAGTACTACGACGGCAAGGACCACCGATATGCGGACTACCCTACAACCGATATTCTCCAGATGATGGGTCGTGCCTGTCGTCCAAACGAAGACGAATCCAGTCGTTGTGTGTTGATGTGCCAGTCGAACCGAAAGGAGTTTTACAAGAAGTTCTTGTTCGAGGCCCTTCCAGTGGAATCGCATCTGGATCACTTCTTGCACGATCATTTCAACGCAGAGATTGTGACCAAGACAATCGAGAACAAACAGGATGCGGTCGACTATCTGACATGGTCATTCTTGTACCGTCGTATGGCCCAAAACCCGAACTACTATAATCTCCAGGGAGTAACGCACCGACACTTATCAGACCACCTGTCAGAGCTTGTGGAGACAACAATCAACGACCTAGTTACTTCCAAGTGCATTGCGATTGAGGACGAGATGGACGTTTCCCCACTGAACCTTGGTATGATTGCTGCGTACTACAACATCAACTTCTCGACAGTGGAGTTGTTCAGCTCCAGCTTGACGCCAACCACAAAGCTCAAGGGATTGTTGGAGATCATTTCAACTGCGGCCGAATACGAATCAATCCCGATCCGTCATCACGAGGATGTGGTGTTGAAGCGAGTTTACGATCGTCTGCCCGTGAAGCTGAACAATGTCAAGTTTACGAACCCACACCACAAGGCAAACATCTTGTTGCAGGCTCATTTCTCTAGAACTCAGTTGCCACCTGATCTGGCCTCAGACCAAGCCATGGTCGTGAGCCAAGTGATCCCATTGTTGCAGGCATGTGTTGATGTGATCTCGTCCAACGGATGGTTGCCTCCAGCGCTTGCTGCAATGGAATTGTCGCAGATGAGTGTCCAGGCAATGTGGGATCGTGAATCGCCCTTGAAGCAGGTTCCATACATGACGGCGGAACGCATCAAGCGATGTGAAGCCAAGGGTGTCGAGTCTGTGTTTGATATTCAGGACATGGAAGATGACGACCGCAACAAGGCGCTCCAGGTAGATGATCGTCAGATGCGAGCAATTGCCGAGTTTGTGAACCGATACCCAAGCATTGAGGTGTCATACAATGTTCAGGATGAGGAGGATATCAGAGCCGGACAACCTGCGATGGTTCAAGTACAGTTGGAGCGTGAAGGAGATGATGACGAAGAGTCGGCGGGAGATCTGACTAGTGTGCCTGCACCATTCTTCCCATCCAAGAAGGATGAAGGCTGGTGGGTTGTGATTGGAGATCCAGCGACCAAGACACTCCTTGCGATCAAGCGCATTACCTTGCAGCGACGATTGAATGTGAAGCTTGAGTTTGTGTGTGCACGACCCGGCAAACAGACCTTGAAGCTGTACACGATGTGTGATAGTTTCTTGGGATGTGATCAGGAAATTGATGTTGATTTGGAGGTGGGCGAAGGTGAAGACGAGGATGAGGATGAAGATGAGGAGGATGAAGATGAGGATGGTGATGTGGAGATGGCCGCTTAAAGAAAAAGAGTAGTACTTTAACCAACATGGCCATAACGGGCAGACATTTAGTAAAAATCTAGGGCCTAGGATACGATCCTATCTTTTTTTTTTTTTTTGTTTTCGTTTTTTTGTTATTCGAGGCTACGGCTAAATTACCTCCTACTTGGTTCTTTGTTTTCCCGTTGATCAAGGAAAGATGATGAAAGGAGGAGAAAGGAGAGAAGAGGTATGTTCGAGCGAATAGTGATAAAGGAGACAGAGTTTGAAGGGAACCTTGCCTTAAGGCTCTCGAGTCGAGTCGTAGGCATGGATTCGCACAGACACAAGGACGGAATGAACCGGCCCACCTTAAAAAAAAAAAAAAAAAAAAAAAAAAAAAAAAAAAAAAAAAAGGGAGGGCGGAAGCCGAGCCGAACTAGGGACCAAGTGCCTCTGTTCCTATCTCGGCTGGGACAGGAAAGGGCGTTTTGCTAGGTATGCAGTTTCCCTAATGAGGGTCATCGAGTCCCACCCTATTTGCTCCGCCTGTTGGAAATTTTACATTATCTTCTTGTTGTACAGTACATTCATGTCTTCCTGCTACTCATCTCAGTAGACGGCATAGGCTCAATATTAGCCGGCCGCTGGAAGCTAGCAAGGAAGAATGAGCTATCCCCAGAGGGAACATGCCTCTGTTACCGATTGCACTGACATGAAGTATGAGCGCATAACAGCAAGCAAATCAGCAAGAATACCAGACGATGATATGCTGAGGACTTTCTGGTACCTTAATGACCGAGGAGTAGCTGTGGATAAACTATGAAATCGGCTAGAACTTTTACCGCAAGGACGCGATGCCAAGACCCTCCCTTCCCCTTCTCTCTCCCACAAACACATGCGCACTGGCATGGACGCTCATGCTCTAGTTATTTTCCCACTACAACAAAAGGTCACTTGCTCCAGTCTATGGTGAGATCATCCCCGCTTGTACCATGTCATTACTTTTAACAGAGTGAGCTTTCAAAAGTATCATGTTCGCATGAAGTCGTGTTCTTCAAGTTTTCAATCGCAGACTAACCTCTAGTTGTCTTGTGCACTGTCCTTTCGAACCTAGTAAAGATACCTTTGCTTTCAAGCTCCTGAAATAGAATGACGTCTATGAACTTTTTCTTTTTTCTTTTTTTGCATTGACGAGCATGAGATATTTTTTTTTTGGGAGGACGTCGTAACAGTTTTGGGTGAAGGCTCATAACATACCTTGTCCGTACTTTTACCACCTCCTTCAGCTTGAATATTTTGCCGTCAGAGGTTTATCCAGCCTCATTTCTGAAGTCTGGTAGATGAGTGATATGTTGCTGGTGGAAGAATAAATACTTTTGTGAAGATGTAGGGGCGTATTCTTAAAGAGTGAGGATAATGTTAACTTGAGATACTTAAAAAGAAGATCTACGCCATGGTTCCGATACTCTATGACTTCTTTGAAAGACTTGTTATCATTTTTTTTTCTAAAGAAGGAGCTTGATCCCCTGCCAAAAGTCAAGTGCTATCGAGGCCGCTAGTTGACCTAGACCTGCTCTTCGAAAATGCCATGGATTCGTGAAGGCAATGGAAGAGAAAGAGTGCGGTGTGAGGCTGGAGATTCAAAGCTACGATAGGCGTACGGGCGCCTGCATTCAACCGGATATCAACTGGCGAGCAAGCTTTGTTCATCAAACAGGCTGCTTGCGCGCCTGTTGTGAGAGTTTGGCCCATTTTTCGTTTACTGTTACTCAAAATCCTAAAACTCGCATTTCAAAAAAAAAAAAAAAAAAAAAAAAAAAAAAAAAAAAAAGAAGCATTGGGCTCACAGGTGAGGCACCCCTCGCTGCCTGGCAATGCGTTGCCGTTACGAGATTGAATATGATTGATGGCTGATTCGATAAAGGACCACGATAGCTTTAGTGTTGCTTCTCTTGTCGTGTATGCCAATGTCTCGATCAGATCGGAGGGCTCTTTGGTTAAGAGGCAAAGACAAGACCGTTTAGATTGAGCTCATAATGCCTTTGTGGGGATGAAACTTACGAAAGATGGTCCCTCGCTGTCATCACTATCTACACTGAAGAACTCACCTACACAAAACATATCATTTTGCCATTGTCAAAAATGATAAAAAAGCAGAGCTTGCAGGGTGAGGCTGCGCATTGGGTGTTTTGCTCAGCGAGTCATCAGAAGATGGCTAGCAATGACCCGACTCGACTGAAATGAGAACATCATTGTCATGGAAGTGCGGAAGAACCAGTCGGCCTTGGTTCAAGGTTTTCAGTCCTGGTGGCCTAGAAAGGACACACTGCCCCGTGAACATTCTGTAGCGTGGTTCTGTTATCGGCTTGAGCGGTTCCCACAAACGGCTCGTGCACTCAGTCCAGCTTTTCTGGCCCGGTCGGACTCTGACGGAGAGGACGGGAGCCGAGACATACTGACATACTACATGTGATGGGTTAGCGCTCGCGCCAGGAAGGGTCCTGAATCCTATTGGATGGGGAGAATATCCTTTGACATATCGTAGTCCTCTCTCACTCACTCACTCACTCTCTGTCCTCTCTCCCGCACTCAGCCCAACAACACACACAACCCCATTTCAATATTCTCTTCTTTTAAGACTGCAGCAGTCCCTCCATCCCCCCCTTCTCTTCCCTTCTTTGTTCATTTCTCCACTTTCCATTCTTTTTTCTTCTTCTTTAACGCATCTCTCTACTGGACTAAGCCCAAGCCTACTCTTTCATTAGAGTCACTCTTCTTCTTTCCTTCTTCCGTTCTCTCTCTCTCGCTCTCTCATTCCCTCTATCCTCCTCTTCCCCCGCACCACCACTACCACTACCACCACACACACATATATCACACATTGTCATGCATGTCACGCCTGTCGCTGCATCTGTCCTTCACAGGATCAACATTGCCCGACTTGCCCGCGAGGTCATTCGGGGAATCCCTGCTGGTCTAGTTATATCACTCAATGCCTGGGGTACTGCCTCGACTGCTCTCTTTTTTTTTTTCCAGTCTCTCGCTCACATACTCTCTTCGTTTGCTTGAATTGTGTTTTTTTTCTTGGGTGCTATCCCATCTGCAGCCTTTCATACCCCGCAGCCCTCCCACATATTCTAAGTAGAGCACCCTAAAGCAAACAGGAGTCTGGGAAGCATATTTTCTCTTACTGACCCTCGATTATTCCTCTTGCTCGTTTTTTTTTTTTCTTTTTTTCCTTTTTCTCTCCCCTGGATCCATCTTACCAAACGCGGCTGATCTCCTAAACACATGTATAGCCGTCTCTGCATGGCTCAAAGGTATATGACTTTGGGAGGGAAAAAGAAGTGATCAATGGCCTCAAAAAGCTGTCTGTTCAGTGCCAACTCACACGCACGCGCTGTCTTCATTTATAAAATCTTTTTTTTTATAGCAACCATCTTGATCAATTCCCAGCCACGGTGGCTCTTCCGCAAAAAACGTTGGAGTGAGGCTGAAATGCGAGCTATTAGCTGTTATTATCTCGTAGTAGCCTACATGATGCTCCGAGTCGTACGGATGGCCTCAACATTGACCAAACGACCTGGTCGCCCCTATGGAGACTTTTTCCGGAATACGCGGCCGATCCTTGGCCAGGTCGCCATATTTAGCCTCGGAACGATGCTCGTCGATGAATTCGTGATGTTTTATATCCTACGCAAGTTTGGCCTAGAAAAGAAACGGATCCTGTTGACGGGTCGTGCGCTTGAGAAGGAGGAACGGGAACAGTTTACGGATGATGATTGCTGCATCTGCTATGGAGCCATGTTAGACGACGAAGATACTGCTGCAGCAGATCAGGAGGATTACAGCCATGGCACATTGGCAAGCCAACAACAGGGCATCAACAGGGACACGGATCATGTCCTGGAAAATTTCTGTGTCGTTCGTCAACATGTGGCCCATCGTGGTTGTATTCGAAAATGGTACAACTATGGACCCAAGGGCTATCGGCCAATGGACGGTTTCCGGTTCTTTAATTGGGGAACCACCATTCATGGAGCAGTCGCCGGCATGCATACCCCGCGTCTCGTTGCCGAGGTCGTGGCACGACGTCGAGGCAGGGCTACAGGAACGAACGCAGTGGTGGCAGCATTGGGCGGCCATGGACTCGGTCGTCCATTGCCCACTAATCCCAGAACCGAACAAGGTGCAGGAGGAGACACCCGGGCCAATATGGAAGTCGGTCAAGGTTCATCATTGACCACAGAAACTACAACAACGACGACGACGACGACCATGACGACGACGACGACATCAGTAGAGTCAAATGATACCCAATTCTCAGATGAGACATCAGCACCCGACCAGGAGCCCCACGCACACACCCATGATACCCAACATGTACAACACCCACCATTGCCAGAAGGAGAACTGGACCCCGAAGATGCTTCTCAGACCGCAGAGCCTGTGTTCAGACCATTGTTTACACAACACGAAGAATATTTGATGAATGCAGGACGGAAAACATGCCCTGCATGTCGTCAACAACTTCAGATCAACTTTATTGACTTGGCTCTGGGACGAAAGGAGATGGGATATTTTCAAAAGATGCGAGAATTAGGTCGGGACATGACCAAGTTTTCGGATTGGCGCGGACTGGTCCTTCGATCGTTGATTACGGCAGGATGGGTGGGTGTCACGGTGGTTGGAGGAAAATTGAGAATCATTGCTTTGGATAAGGCAATTGCAAAGCATCAAAAGAACCGTGCCCTGGCGACGGTCTCGGCTCTTGGCGCACTCTGATCCGTAAGACATAGACCCGAGCTATTGGAGAAAAAAAAAAAAATTATTTGCGACGGAAGAGGAGGAAGGTAAAGTGGTGAGATGCAAAGTTTTCGACTGACACTAAGCGACGAGAGCTACTGTATTGCACGGAACCAACAATAGTCATCCCTCTCTTTCCTTCTTTCCCCAACAAATTCGGATTCATCTTTCTTTTGGAGCGGAACAAAAGATAGCCGAAGCTCAGAAAGAGAAAAAAAAGAGTTGGGCGTGTCGCCTGGACATTTCTGGAGATGGACTCTGAACAGCGACACTGTGTGTGGGGGAGGTGAAAGCACAGACCAAGGGGTGTTTTTTTCTTCCCGACCCCCCCTCTCCTACTCCTTGTATCTTTCTATCTCTGGCTATTTCTCCCAGCGCCCCTTGTTTGCTTTACCCTGCTCCATCCCGATCTTCTCCATTCACTATCTCTCTTGTTTTTTTTTTTTTTTTTTTTGCATTTGTTTTAGTCTCCATACCCGCCCTATCTGCATAAATAAATAAAAGGAAAAAAAAAAATGTCTTTTTATTCTAGACGCGATCTCCTTTTCTATTTTAATGAAGCGACGACTTAAAGTGACCCGTGCGCGAATAACTGAGATCTCTCAAAGTTCCTTCACTCTCTCCTCAAATAACTCGGGATGATTGGTCCTAGACTTTGAACACGGACACGGATGATGCAGTTCTCATCGATCACACAGACCATTTGTGTTATCTTTCTTCTTTTTTTTTTTTTTTTTTGGCTATCAAAAAAAATCATGCACAAAGTGCGCTCCCACGACACTGAACAATCGCTTAACCATAAAGAATGATGAACTAGCCAGTGATATAGACGTAAGAAAAGGGAGTTTTCTATTTTACATATCTCTATCTCATTTTTTTTTTGTTTGTTTATTGTTGTCTTATTTATTGAGGATCCGGTCTTGGGTCCCCTAAAAGAGACTCGGCGGCATCGGCATCAGCATCAGCTTTGACGGCTTTGTGGACAAGAGGCTCGATCCATTTTTGGATACTTTGGATCCCTTCATCAAAGTCCGAATGCGTTCCCACCAACGGACGAACCCATTTGGAAAGACTTTGTTGATTTCCATATTGTGAAAGCCGGAAATCTAAGAAAACCATCGCCCCCCAATCCAACCGATGACGGATACATCGACCAATCGCCTGGTTATAGGCTCGGAACGCCTGGATCTCATACCAACGTTTCCCGTTCAGAAGTACCCATGGTCTTTGTCTTGGTGTCTGTTGCTGTAGTGATGACGATTGTGGTTGCTGTGGTTGAACAAGCAAGCTCCTTGCGCTTTGAAACGAAGTCCCGGTGGAGTGATTGATCGAATTCAAATCAATGTTTAAAAGCGCTCGCCCACTCCGCGAAGGTAATGAATCCGTAGGCAGTGGTGGAGGCTCTTGCCAGCGTCGCTGACTTTGATTATCATTGTACTCTCGCTTGAGCTTGATCTTCATGTCCTTAAAGGCTGGATAGGGAACACCGACAGCCATGACCACACGGCAATTCGCGTCTGTAAAGTCAATTCCCTCCGAGCATTTTCCTCGATATACAGCAAACATGAGCGCTCCACCTTCAGAGCCCTTTGCAACATGGGTTGCAATACAGTCGTAAAAAGACCTCAAGGTTTTGTCAAAGACCTTGGTTGTTGCATTCCGTGGCTCTAGGATGACTTTTTTGATATTGTTCAGTCTTTCGTACTGACCCGTCGACTTCCAGCGCGATATTATATTAAACATCAGGGTATATGATGATAGGAAGCACAAGGCTCCATGGGGCACTGTATTGATGATTTTTTCAATAGCCAGGCCCAGTTCGTCTTGAAAATAGAAACTGCCTACAGAGGACAAACATTGTTAATAATGTCAAAGGACGGCATACTAGATGAAAAGGTAGGCCTGATTTTCGTCCTATACTTACCTACTGACTGGAAGGTGCCATCTAGTTTTATTTTGTTGGGTCCAAAGGGTAGAACTCCAGCCCAGACCTGTGATCTTTCCACAACATGTCCTGCCTCAAACTGGATCTTGAACGAAGTTTGCAGTTCGGACGCAAACGAGTCCATTGGGGATAGAGTTCCACTCGTCAGAATCACAGATCTTGCCTTGGCTGAGAGAGGTCGGAAGATCAGTCCTGGGTTGAGGCACCAAAACTTGATCTCGCGTTTCTTCACAACACCTCCGTTTGCGGTCAATCCCCCTGCGGGATACCTAGGCTTTTTGCGGATATGGCTTACTTTTCCTTTTAAAGGCTGGGCACTCCCATTGTCTTCGTCTGCAGTATCGCTATCGTTGTCATCATCTCCACCTATGCCTGTGGGTTCAACTCCTTCTATCGATTGTACACCCGAACGATCCAAAGATTCAACAAAGACGACTTTGTAGTCCTCCAAACAGTGCAGGTTTGAGTCAAATAGCCGAACCAGGATCATGACAAGTCCCTCCATGATCCGCATTGCCCTCTGAGAGGCCACCAAGTCTACTTTGTCATCGTCATCGGGTAATCCAGAGCCATTTCCTGAATTCTTTCTTTCAGAACTATTTCCTGAATTCTTTTCCTCCTTTCTCTCTTTTTTATCCTTCTGAGCTTTGATAATAGTCTGGCAGGCTGAAGCGTAGCTTCGGATTGTGTGTTGATTGAGGCCACGTTTGTCAAGGTCGCTCAGGAGTTCTTGACTCGTCCAACTACAAAGTGGTAGATCAGTAAAAAAAAAAAAAAAAAAAAAAAAATGGATGTTGTAAGGATCACTTCTTTCTTTGGCCTCACTCTGCAGATGAACAAAACATTCTATTATTCGCAGGAATACTTACAGCTCCATGGCTTGTTCGTAATCCTGAATACTAAACCTTTCTTTTTGCTCAAGAATGTTCAAGAACATTTGGGCAAGCTTCAAAAAAAATCGATACAGAGATTTGAAAGTATGTTAGGCCAAAGGCTTCTTGTCCCAAAAAGGAGGGGAGTTGAGTAAAAAAAGGATAGAAGGGGAGGGGGGATCTGTCAAAAGGCCTTACATTCGACAACTTACGGCTGGCGTCCGGAAGGGCACCACATTCTGCCATTAATGCAAATTCTTCCGTGGCCTGAGCCAAGTCATCAGCCGCAATCTCAATGCCACCTGCGTCTCTAGAAGCATCCTCGATATTATGTGCCTCATCTAGAATGATAATAGCATTGTCTATATTGATATCCATGGCGCTCCGGATTACTAAAGAGATATACAAAAAAAAATAAAATAAAATAAAAAAGTATTAAAAAGATGTGTCATTTCCTCTATAAGACTCGGGATAGTATACCCTTTGCTTTCTACACACTCATGACACAACATACAAGGATCGATCAAGTAATTGTATGGACAAAATATTAGCTCCGCGGCTTCAGCGAGCGATCGAGCAGCAAAGTAGGGGCAGGCTATTGTTAAGAGCGTAATAACACACTTGAATCGGTGAGTTGATCTGTCGAGGCTGCATGTCCAACTTTTAAGTAAGCAAGAGATAGGTTGATCTGAAAAAGCAAACTTTTGAATTCAAACACCTACCATATACGTCCTTTCCTCTGTTAATCAAGTCTTCCATATCCCAGATTCGATTCTGTCCATTTTTCTTGTATGGGAACGTCTCCAATAGGTTATTGACACCATGCTTGAACACACACGAGTTGGTTTCGAGGAGCTCCATACAGACATCGCTCTTGTTCGGTTCGTTTTTTAGTCTTGGATTGATGCAATAGTGGTTCCGGCTCCCCAAAACAGCCATTTCTAATGCACGTTAGAATTTAAGAACTCTCGGATGATGAGCTGCCAGCTTGAGAAAGAATTTTCATCGACACCTTCTCTAGACCGATCAGATCTACGACGTTACATGCTTCCGAAACTGAGTAGGCTTTGGGTCTCTTACTTGGTCTGTAAACTGTGTTTGAACGCAGCTCCTTCACCAGCTGAGTGATTTGCTTGTGTCTGTTTGTTAGGTCGATAAAACTCTTATGAGTTAGTCCACTTGGAAAACAGCCCTTGGCAACCATACTCGCTCCGCAGAAGTGATGCACGTTTTGTGATAAATCAAGAATACTTACGTTCGACTACCAACATAGATCTTAGGCAAACCAACGGCAGTGTACATTGACTCGGTGGAATTACTGTTTTGAGGGGCTGCCGGTTTAGGCTTTACACTACTATCATGTTCATACTCGATTGACACTTTTTTTCGATGAACGCTTCCAGTGTTGATGGACGATGAAGACTGGAAATCTGAGCCATCGTCACCATGTGTCAACTTTCCAGACAGCTCCGTTTCGCTTGAAGTGTTTGACTGTCCAGCTGTGGAGTTTCCAGTACCTTGTTGAATAGTTGACACTTTTTCAGCATCATCCTTACTGCGACTAGAGGATGCTCCTGCTGTACATGCACAGCCTCCACATTGAGTAGGTATTGGTTTTGCATACTCAGACTTCATTCCTGTCCTGGAATTCATGCCAGTCGAAGATGATGCGACTGTTGAAGGTTGATGGGAGGGTCCTGGGCTCGTAGGTGGATTGATAAAATAGGGGGACTCTATAACCTCTTGCTTGACCGATCCGTTGTTTTCTTCCAAGTCCTTGAGATACTTTTTCCAGCTGCCTCGCATCTCCTCCTTTTCCGCCTCGAGCCACGCAAGCGCACCACAGAGTAATGCTAGCGATTTGCCAGATCCTGAATCGGATTGGAGAATATTTCAGAGTTGTCAGGACAGGAAAATCCTGGGCAATACCAGCACGTTCGACGACGCCACCAAAAAAAAAAAAAAAAAAAAAAATGCGGACCAAAAAACAAATAAAATACAGGCAATGTACAGAACCACACAGACGATCACACATACCAGTGGGACTCTCTAGCAAGGCATTCTCTTGTTTTTGCAGTGCTTCAACGATCTACGGTTGTACGATGTCGTGTTAAATTCCGACTCTGCCCTCAGAGTCAAGGTCTTTTGATAACACCTAGAGAATCCCGTAGTATATACCTTGCTCATCATACTCTCCTGTGATTTGTAGGGTGCGAAGGGAAACCGAATCTTGACCTAGAAAGATACAAGGCTGAAATCAGTAAGAGAAACTATGAAGAAAAAAAATATATAGTAACACCTCAATGCACCCCTCCTCAAGGAGTTTATGAAGAGAGTGGGCTCGAAAATCATTACCCCTCCTGTTTCAAATTCGGTCGGCTTTGCCGCCACTCTTGTTGGAGGCTGCTGCTGCCGCTGGCCCTCCTCTCCTGAATTTGGTCTCTCCCGAATAAAGAACCCTGCTGATCTTTGACCATGGGTGTTATTGACAGAGCCATCCGGATCATTGGAGGATTCTGAATCTGAATCGTCACGAGCTCGGATGCCAAGCACTGTCTGCTTCTTGTCAAAGGTCCGAGAGCGTTTCCCCATGGTTCTGGAATGAAAATGGGCAAAATGACGAAAAGAAAAAGAATCATGAAAAATGGGCGAATCATATTTTCTGCTTATTGGCATGCCTATTACACGTGATTATTCGGTATCCAAAGGCGGATCAGGAAGTGGTTCCCCAGGGGGATAAAAAAGCCCTTTACTGTCACTTTTCACGATGAAAGAGACTACCCTAACCCTGAATTGATTGTGCAACCTAGCAACCATGTATGATACCAAAGATCCACATTCAGATCAAGAATATCGGGCAGCGAAAAAAAAAAAAAAACCAAACCAAACCAAACCAAACCAAAACCAAAACCGTCAAATCGAGGAAGAATCCATGCTTATTTTTTGTCTACAAGCTAAATCCTAGACTCCAAGAGTAAAAGAGCGATAAACGAACGAAAATCAGGGTATTACTCACGGAAAGTGCTTGGCGGTTGTCTCTTTGAATTATGTAACGCATATCCCAAGGGTCCAGTCCGTGCACGGACCAAAAGATGTGTTGTATCACTACGAACTTTTATTATTATGGGTTTATAGTTCTTCGGTGTTGATGAGGACATTGTCAATCAGACGGGTCGTGCCCACATAGACAGCTCCTGAAAGGATCGCTGCCTGGCTCTTGCCCAAGATCTGGATCTCGCTCAAGGTTTCCACGTCCACAAGCGACAGATAGTCGAGCCTCACTTCAAAAGGCAGCCCCTTGGCCTTGACCTCCTGAGCAACCTTGTCGATAGTCTCATAGGCTGGCTTCAAGATCTCCTCGCGATCCTGCACTCCTCCATCTACAAATGTGCTCCTCGCTGTTGTGATGGCCTTGTAGAGAACAGTTGCGATCTCACGCATCTCAGGTGTCAAGTAACGGTTACGCGACGACATGGCGAGTCCATCCGCCTCGCGGCATGTAGGGACAGCACGCATCACAATGGGTAGCAACAGATCCCGAATCATGGCTCGGACAACAACGCACTGCTGCGCATCCTTCTGACCAAAGTAGGTACGCTCTGGCTGAACAATATTGAAGAGCTTGGTCACCACCGTGGCCACACCGCGGAAGAAATGAGGGCGAGGAATACCTTCCATCTGGTGCGAGAGACCCTGGACCTCGACAAACGCTCCACGCTGCTGTGTCCGATCAAGTGTGATTCCTGTGGGATACATTTCGCTGACTTTGGGCAATAGTACGGCCGCGCAAGCTCCAGACTTGGTCAGAGAGGCATAGTCCGTATCAAAGGTGCGAGGATATTGGTCCAGGTCCTCGTGGGGCGCAAACTGGGCTGGATTCACGAAAATGGAAACCACCACTGCATCGCATTCCTCTCGGGCTCTCTTGACTAGAAGGTTGATGCAGCAGGCGACGCGTTTGTTAGCCAACCAGTAGTCCCACCCTTAGTAAACTAGCGAGTATCACAAGCTCATGCTGGTTTTTTTTTTTTTTTTTTTTTTTTTTTTTTTTTTTTTTTTCTTACTGAGGCTAATATGACCGTCATGAAGGGCACCCATAGTAGGTACAAATCCGACCACCTTGCCTTGTCGGCTCATCTCCTTACGCCATTGGCGGAATTCGTCGATCTTGTCAAAAACAGGGATATCTCCACCTGCTTTTCCCACCCACCCAATTGCAGAGTTATTGTCACACCAGGAGAAGAAGAAACGTGAGGAATCAGTAATTGAGCCTCGAAGATTATATCGACTAAAAGCTTTGACTGCCTAACAAGGGTCCAGCATTCAAGCATTAAGAGAGAGCTGCAAAAGTCACTTGCCTGCAGGAGTGGCGGAAGTGCTTGCCATGGTAGTCGAATCAGAAGAGAGTGTGGAAAAGGGAGCTGCTACAGCACAAGAACGAGAAGAGTGTCGCTGAACTAGATGAGGCGCGGCGAGAATAGGAAGCAGATGAGAGCGAGTCTTTGAAGACTGAAGGCTATTTGAGAAAAGTGATGTCTTGGGCGTTCTTTTCGCCAATGGCGCGAGTGAGGTAGTCATTGTCCTCGAACAGGTGGCAATGTCGATCCTTGAGCATTTGCCCCATTGAGAACTGCTCGCTCCACGACATGTCGAGTGGATGGCGCGGATGGTGCTGGCCTGGAACATGGTAGATAGCTGCTTCTTTTCTTTTTTTTTTTTTTTGCGATGAGGCAAAGAAGCAAAGAAGAAAAAGAAGGACAATCGCGGTCCCCGGCAGGTTACCTTTTTATGTCTTGCAGAGTACAGGTGGAACTGATCTGAGATCCAGAGATCAGAATAGGGCGGGCGCGGGTATGAGAGGGCCCCTCTTCTTTTGCTCATCAAATACGCAACTGAGCCACGTTCTTGAATTGCCTCCACTCCTTCCGATGGGCTGATGGCATGTCTTGCCTTGCCCATCACCATTGTTTACCGCTCATTATTCCCACGCAATAGTCGAATGACCAAAGTAAAAACAGTGCGAGAAGGAACGCTCACTGTTCTTTAATAAATCAAATGTGTGAGGGGAGATTGAGAAAGAGAAGGAAGTTTTTTTTTTCATTCTACATGGCTGTTCATGTTGCTCATGTCGCCGCCGAACCCTCTAGCATACAAAGCTGCCTTACACCTCTCACAGCTCCACATGAGGAGAGGGCGCAATAGTTGTATTTTCACAGGTAAGGAATCCTGAGTAAAACCGTCTTAGTTGGCGCCGAGACGTGCATTGGGGTGGATCTTGGGCTCGACATTGTAGACTGTCTCAAGAAGCTTCTCAAGGACAGCACCACGGTTTTTGGCAAAAGCAGCCTCAATTTCAACGCGCTTCTGCTCTGTCTCGACCTCAACACGTTGGGATATTTGATCAGACGATCCAGCGTGCTAACAAGATGTGAGAGGGAGAGGGGGGCAATGAGTATTTCGCACACGTCAACGATAGGTCGTCTGTCAGGTCATGTCCATGTGGAACAAAAAAAGGTATGGTGTCCCGTGCCATGACGATAGCTCAGGGGTGAGTGCGAAAGCACAGAATAGTTCTCCCTGATCTCCCCAAGTCGACAGAAAACAAGTGCGGCTCAAATAAAGAAACTCCATGTAGGCTCCTGTATTGTTGTAGCAAAGAATCCCTGCACAGATGGCCACAGAGTAGAGAAAGTTGGGATTACCTCCTGTTCAAAGCTCTTGAAAGCCTCGTTCTTGTCAGCCTTCAGCTCATCAATCTCCTTGGCAGCTTCTGCGCGTGCCTCCTTCAGTCTCTGGACACGGTCTGGTCAACGTTTCAATAAAAGCAATCAGAGTAGAAGTTCATCAGAGGTTAGTAAAGGGGTGCCTTCTGTGTCATTAGTCAGACAATGACGGAAACGTCGCCAAGGGCATCATTGAGCCTGACGACACGACAATGTCCTTTTCTCAGCTCAAACAGACGTCATACATTGGCGAGCCTTCTGAACAATCCTGGAAGCTTCCTTCTCTGCCTCGAGAAGTCTCTGAATTCCTGATGTGTTTGAAGCAGCCTAGGGCGAGAAAGAGGATTAGAAGAAAGTAAAGTCTAGTAAGCGGCTAATACATGGAAGAGGCCATGTGTGTTGCTGAGTCGCGTATTCCTGAGTCATGAGCGTTTACCATTCTGGACGGTGTGAGTAGAAAAAAAGGAAGTTTTTTTTTTTTTTGCAAGGGGTTGGGCTTTAAAAATGTATTCTTCTTGTGTTGGTAAAATGGCAGGACAAGTTGAGACCGATGGATGGATGTCAAAAGACTTGCTGCACAAGGTCAAGCAGAAAGGGTGGTGCCTTTCAGTCTTGTCCCATCGCAGGGCGTCTACTTTCCCCTTCAAAAAAAAAATGTACGTCACAGAAGAAATTTTGTGGATGGGTGTTGAACTTGTAACTGAACAGACTTCTTGAGCCCAGAGTCGTCGCCTACTTTGTTACCACCTTCTCCCTTGAAACTGCTGTCGGACTCGCGATTTTACTATGAGGATATGTTGAGGCCAGGAAATCATGCCGCCCGCTTCAGCAGATCAATCAGGAGTAGAAAACTTCCTATTTCAGAGTCGATGAAGGACATTGGACCTAATGACAGTAGGTGTTCAAGATAATCCCGTTAAAAACATTTCGCTGGCTCCATTCCTCATGGTATCATCACTAGAAGAGCTTTCTCGCACTCGAATTTGAATCAAGATAGAGCTTTTGGCCAGCACAATGATCGTCCGAGGATGGTGCGCTTTATATATCTCACTCCAACTGGGTTACTCGGCCTGCATGCACTTCAAGCTATTTGATTCTTCAACCCCTACACTCCTCAAGGTCTTGTAAAAATTATTGGAATTTAAGTGAGTGGAATGTTGTCTTGAACAAGACGGGCCCAATCCCCCCAACTCCTGTATCAATACCGCACACACCGTAACCTGGCAGGCAGGGAACCTAGCTACAGAACATCATGTCAATTGAAGATGCATAAGACTGGACTGGTTCTAGATATCAAGAGCAGTCTGTAGTACCATGGAAAGGATGGTGGAGACAAGAAAATATACCTGGGGCTCTGGACTCGTCTGAAGTAAGCTGGTCTGAACTCTGAAGCAGAGGGTCGTGCTGCAAGTTCCAGCACGACCCTCTGCTCTGAAGTACCGCCGTTGCGAAGTTGGCTGATATAATTAAGGGGTTAGCCTGCCCACCAACAAGCTTAATTGTGCTCAACGGCCACAACTCGATCGATCCTCCTTCTTCCTTTTTGACGCCAGTATTTCACTATGGTACCGTCAATACGAACCACATCCATCCGTTTATCTGTCTATGCATCCATCCATCCGTGCACGCATACTTCTGTCTGCATGGTTCTCCTGACCTCCCCCTCGTCACTGCACTGCGTCCCGGCAACCCACCTCTATCCTATACACACTTGCCCCAGCTAGCACCAGCACTGGTTTTGGCTTTCGTCCAATCGACTCTTTCGACCCCAACCCACCATCAATATCACTCTTCTCAACAGCATTATCCCTGATGGATTCCTATCCAAACATCCCATTCTGAGGATTGCTTCATTACCTCGACTTTCGCTCAACTGCACCCTTTGCCTGCTACCATTCGACCTGTGCCACTACCCAATCAGAAGCATCTCAAGCCGACACCCCCTGAGACCCCATCCATGCAACCCATATCAATAACTCTTGACCCTAACTCTCTGTTTCCCCCGGATCTCTTTTTTTTTTTCTATAGTCTCACCGCAAATTTGAGAGACCACGCCACGGTTCCCTTGGGTTCTTGCCCCGCAAGCGCGCTGCTCGCCACCGTGGAAAGGCTAAGTCCTTCCCCAAGGACGATGCCTCCAAGCCCGTCCACTTGACCGCCTTCATGGGCTACAAGGCCGGTATGACCCACGTCGTCCGTGACTTGGACCGCCCTGGCTCCAAGATGAACAAGAAGGAGATCGTCGAGGCCGTCACCATCATTGAGACTCCCCCTATGGTCGTTGTTGGTGTTGTTGGTTACGTCGAGACCCCTCGTGGCCTCCGCTCCTTGACCACCGTCTGGGCTGAGCACTTGTCTGAGGAGCTCAGACGCCGCTTCTACAAGAACTGGTACCGCTCCAAGAAAAAGGCCTTCACCAAGTATGCCAAGCAGCACGCCAACGGTGCCAAGCCTATCCTCCGCGAGCTTGAGCGCATTAAGAAGTACTGCTCGGTCGTTCGTGTCATTGCCCATACCCAGGTCCGCAAGGTCAAGATTGGCCAGAAGAAGGCCCATGTCATGGAGGTTCAGCTCAACGGTGGTTCGGTCGCTGATAAGGTCAACTGGGCATACGAGCACTTTGAGAAGACTGTCGATGTCAAGTCGGTTCTGGAGCAGGATGAGATGATTGATGTTATTGCCGTCACCAAGGGTCACGGTTTTGAGGGTGTCACTCACCGTTGGGGCACCAAGAAGCTCCCCCGTAAGACCCACAAGGGTCTTCGCAAGGTTGCTTGTATCGGAGCCTGGCATCCTTCCCGTGTCATGTTCTCAGTTCCTCGTGCTGGTCAGAACGGTTACCACCACCGTACTGAGGTCAACAAGAAGATCTACCGCATTGGAAAGGGTGATGACAAGTCTAACGCCAAGACTGAGTATGACTTGACCGAGAAGGCCATCACCCCCATGGGTGGCTTCCCCCACTACGGTATCGTCAACGAGGACTTTGTCATGATCAAGGGCTGCTGCGCTGGTACCAAGAAGCGTGTTGTCACTCTTCGCAAGTCTCTCTTGGTCCACACCAAGCGTGTTGCCTTGGAGAACGTCCAGCTCAAGTTCATCGATACCTCCTCCAAGTTCGGCCACGGTCGCTTCCAGACCCGCGAGGAGCGCCAGCAGTTCATGGGCACCTTGAAGAAGGACCTTTAAGCCATGCCATTGACTTTTACCATGAGACATGTATCATTAGAATAAAAAAAATAATCAAAAAGATTTTCTTTCTTTTTTGTTGAGTATTTGCTTGGGTCTTTTAGTACCAAACTCCAATAGCATTTCCGGAGTCTTTTAATGCAATATATATGTGCGGATCAAATTGATCGTCCTTGGTTCTTAGAGGTCAACCACTAAAAGAACCTACATGGAATGGCTTGACTTGCTTTCTGTTCCTGCCTCAGTTGGTAGAGGACTCAGAGATTATATACAAGAGAGTAGCAAGAGACGAGCTTTAATGTTGACATCTTTGATGACTAATCTCCAAAGAATAGCGTTGGTAATAGCTTTGGTAGATTACGGTACGCCCGATGTCAATCTTTGTACATTGAAATGTTCCGTAAGAGCCCCACCACTAATTGAAGTCCTTCGAAGCCTCTAGTTGGTCCACAGTTTTTTTTTTTTTTTTTTGCCTTATCACATATTATCCGCGATGAGGTACCCGCTTGCCGCTCCTGAGGTTCAAACAAAAATAAACGTGGTTAGTTGAAGGAGAAAAAAAAACAAGTAAAAGAAAGTTACCTTGAGCAATATCGCCAATAAAACAAATCCATTTACCTCTTACTGCCAGCTCCACCGTAGGACATACGCTCAAGTTCGTCGATAAACTCTGGACTCTGGAACACGAGCGGCTCGCCCATTTCATAATCCATAGAATGTGCTCCGGGACCAAGACCTCCAGGGTACTTGCGATGCTTTCCTGATCCTGTCCCAGTACTTTCTTTCTTGACTTTCTCAAGCTCCTTTTCATATGCCTCCTTGGCCTCCTTCTCCTTTCTGGCATTTTCTAGGACCTGATCCATCTTGAAAGTGAGTGCCTGTAGCAAGGTCTCTGATGTGTTTGTCCTAAGATCCGCAAAAAAAAAAAAAAAAAAAAAAAAAATCATGAATGTCACTAAGAACTGTGCTTTCCTTGCAACAAGACCCTCATAGTGAAGAAGCTATTTTGATGACTGGAATTCAACTTACCACTCCTCGAGAACCTTGAGCATGGCCTGAGCTTGTCCGGGCCGAAGGTCTCGCCCCATCGCTGAATGGACCTCAACAAGTTTGAGCTTTTGATCCAAGTTGGCGTTGATTACGTTTTGATAAATGGCATCCATGATCAGATCTTCAAGCTGTCGCACATTTGGTATTTCCAAATACTCTTGTAAATCCTTGTAAGGGATTGCCTACATCGAGAGTTTGAAGTTGCCACCAAAATGAAAAGTTAGTAATGGTAATGGATATCCTACAAGTCTTTCGGAGAATGTGGGGGGATTTTGACTACCACAATTCTTCAAACGGACAAATGATAACGACATACTCGTGCTCTTTCAGATAGAGTGACGATCGAAAGCTGTTGCAGCTTTGTCCGCTGTGCGTCTGTAATCTCTGGCAACGTGTCCTTGTTCTCTAAAAGATGAATGCCCATGAATTGAGGTGAGACCCAATGAACGGCTCTAAGCTGAAATGGACTGCAGACTCTCTGAAATAACGCCGATAAAATTACGCTGATAGTTTCGATAGGTTCCATAGGAAAAAATCTCAAGCAACTTGTGGTAGCGACAATACTCTGGATGATCCTTAAGCTATAGCGAGACGTGATGGAAGGGGGGAAGGGCTCTTCAGTCTTTGTTTTTGCTTTTGCTTTTGCTTTTGCTTTTGCTTTTCTTCTTTTCTTTTTTTCTTATTTTTTTCCCTAGCCATTCCCTAGGACATGAATACTACGCCATGAGGCGAAGCATGCATCATTTGAATCTACCTCAGCAATGTTGGGCATGTCCAAAAGTTCGCCAAAGACCATGACGCCTGGCGCAGCCAACACGTCCTTAATGAGCTGGACGCTTGCTGCACCCTTGGCTGACTTTGATAACGCCAAGTAAGGTTCCAATTTCTGGCCAAAGAGTGATTTGAAGGACTCACTGCTGCGATCGTCTGCTGTTGCCGCTGCTGTAGAGGCTGCTACGGAGGTGGAAGAAGCCATGGGTTGGTCGAATGGGTATTTGATGCCAGAAATCTGCTGGAATATGATGTGCTATCCTTGTCTAACCTCCCGAAAAGAGGTTGCTAGTCCTGTAGCTGTATATTGCTCGAATGTCGTCTTGACCAATTTGCTGGCTAAACGAAAATGAATGGATGTCCTAGACGCTGGTTTGAGCAGCTGGAGTGATGGAGATAGTGCAACAACACAAGAGCGGACACGCGTCTTCTCGTTTGGCCACCTCTCCCCTTTCCTTCTCACACTACCCAATTAAGGGGTCGTTGTATTTTTTGCCATTCGCCCCACCAACCATTGCCTCGAAGGACCACACTGCCACCAAGACGATCTGTGCTACTGTTACTCGACTACGGTGATCTCCTAGCTGTTCACGTTTAGAACAAAAAGCCATTAGCCTCAGGCTTTCTTCAGTCGGCCTCATTCTTTGTCAGCACTTTAACCAAATACGGAGAGTTTTGAAGCGGCCCGAAGTCCGCCGGGAGATACCTGGCGTAGACGAGCGTTGAAGTCGGAAGAATCAAGAGTGGCGCATCATAGAAATGGAAGAAGAAAACAGTTGTTTGCTTCTGGAGGACCAACAGCGCCTTCGTGGCACTTTCGTGCAGTATCTGCTCACCTTAAATTTTGCCTGTGCTAATCACATCCACCCGAGCCGAAGCTCACCAAATACGCAGGCAATCCATCCACCGATCGTTTGGGTGCACCTATTCCCCCCCTCTCTCTCTCTTTATCTTTTCTCCTTGCACTTGCCCTTCTCTGCTCTTTTTTGTCTTCTTGCCTATTTATTTTCAATTACCCCAGTTCGCTCATCCACGGACATAAGCATCCGCCACTCTCTGGCCTCCAACAGCTCCACGTCAACTGAACGCGGCTCGGGGTTATCCTTTCAGCCTGAGACCACAACGCACTGACAAAACGAAGACCTTCGGCTCACATTCTTCATATAAAGTGTAACACTGTCTCTCTCCACTCTTCTCATCTGCAACTGCCTATACCTCTGCCTTTCCTTCTCCCTCTCCTTTCCATCCTCTAAAGAACTCATTACGACCACACTCATTACTCATGGACACCGCTGCAACATATATCGTCAAAGCGACAAGGACTTCGCCCACGCTCCGTGCGTTGGTCAAGTCACTGACGAGGAAAAATGCATCACGAGCACTTGGAGCATACATTCTCTATATCATTTTCAAATACCGGCATACGGTCTATGGTGTTCGACCCCGCCATGACCTCAAAGGCCCCCGCGGATATCCATTGCTCGGAAACACGATCCAAATGCTTGCCGTCCCTCGCGACCAAATCTCACAATACAACGAAAAGCTCCATGAAGAATTCGGATCAACCTTCACGTTCAGCGTTCCAAAACTTGGTCGTATCATTCAATTCAACAACCCCGACGTTCTGGAGCATGTGCTCAAGACCAACTTTTGGTCATACGAGAAAGGACCTCAGATTCAGGAGACGTTGAGCGATCTTCTGGGACTCGGTATCTTTGGAGCAGATGGTGACCATTGGAAATGGCAACGAAAGATGGCTAGTCATATCTTTAATGTTAAGGCCTTCCGTAACGTATGTCCAAGTATCCAGGAATTGCTGGTGCATACCTTTGGCATTAAGCGCCTAATCCCCCCTACTGATATCAATCCATTTTCACTCTTCTATTTGATAATGCTGTGGGATTAGTATACCAGCACTGTTTTTGTTCAAGAGGCGAATATTGCAAGCGACTATCTTGGGAAACTGGCCGATGAAGGAAAGGCTGTCGACCTCCAGGATATCTTTTTGAAGTTCACATTGGACAGCTTTGGCGAGTAAGTGGATGAGGAGCGACAGTAGACTGAGTCTTTACCCATTTTATGGGACGTAGATTGGAACCGGCCCTTACCCAGTGTGTGTATGTAATCGTCGTCGTCTAGGATCTCATTTGGACAGTCGTTCGGATGTTTAAAGAATCCAGAAGAAGAGGTCCTCTTCGCATCCGCATTCGATCGCCTCAACACTGTTGTCTTTAATCGCCTCTTTGAGGGTGCCTGGAAGGTTCGCGAGTGGGCCTCAGGTATGGACAAGGTCATTGCCAAGGACAAGAAGATTGTGACAGACTTTGCAATGAATATCATCAAGGAACGCCGCGAACAGGGATACAACAAACCACAGAAGGATCTCTTGCAGCTTTTCATGGACATGGAGACAGATGATGGCAAACCCTTGTCGGACGAAATGTTGAAGGACATTGTCCTCAATATGATCATTGTAAGCCTAACCTTCGATGTTATGGATCCATTCAATACCCTGCTGCTTTTTTTTTTTTTTTTTTTTTGCTCGCCGAGATTCACTCAAAACTTTCTCTGGGTGTGATCTTTAGGCTGGACGAGATACCACAGCACAAGCCCTTTCTTGGATGTTCTATTTGCTGCACCGATCAACCGCCGACAAGAACACTTTGAATAAGCTTAATCAGGAAATTGACAGCGTTCTCCAAGGAGGCGACCCCACATATGAGTCTTATAAGAAGATGAAATACGCCGAGGCATGGTAAGACACCCTTGATCTACAGAACTACTATCAATCTATTATTCCTCTCCTTCCATCTTGATCGCTGACAAACACCATCGTTTTTTTTTTTTTTTTTTTTTTTTTTTTTGTCCGTTTTTCTTGCTACTAGCATGTATGAAGGTAAGGCATCCTAGGATGAAGCAAAGGAGAAGACTTGGAATTATACTTAGGGCTGCTTTCTAGAATCTTGATCTAACAATTCGTTTTCTCCTCCTTCCTCTCTTCTCTTTCCCTCCCCCCTTCGCTGTAGCCTTGCGTCTCTATCCAAGCGTCCCTAGAAATATCAAGGTGTGCGTAAAGGATGACGTGTGGCCAGGTAAACCATTGCTTCTTCTGAAATCCATGAAGTTGAAAAACAGCCTACCGAGAACCGACTGTGAATACAAAATGACATTGTACGCTCACGAGATAACCTTTGCTAATCTCGCAACAAAAAAAAAAAAAAAAAAAAAATGCGTTGACTAGATGGAACCAAAGTCTATGCAGGAGAGTTTGTGAGCTGGTCATCATGGACCATGGGCCGAACCACTGAAATTTGGGGACCCGATGCAAGAGAATTCAAACCAGACCGATGGATGATGGGTGAAAAGCCCTCACCAACAAAGTTCCCCGGCTTCCACGCAGGACCTCGCACATGGTACTGTCTCTTGCCTACATATTTTTATGTATTTTTTTCTTTTCTGTGGTCTTTATTGCTCGCGGACATGATCGAGGAAGAGGAGACAAAGAACACCTGACTAATTTCTTGAGCCATTGGCTACCACTGGTCTTTTTTAAAAAATCTCTCTCGTAGCCTTGGACAACAGTTTGCTACTATTGAAGCAGTCAGCGTCATGTCAATGCTCTTCCAACGATTCACTTTTGAATTGGTCGACCCACATACCGAGCCAAGCTATGTTCCCGGATTGACTCTGCCTATGCAAAAGGGTCTACTTGTTCGTGTCTACCGACGCAAGGACTGAGCTAAAATATGGAACTCTTGAGCCAAAACAAAATATACTTCCGATGAGGATAGGAGAGAGTGAGAGGGAGGGTTCTGGAACCCTCTAGATTTCTCGACCCTGATTTTACCAAGATATAGTCTATGGACAAAGGGAAGGGGGGAAGAGGGAGAAGGAGGAATTTTTTTTGTCATCGATTATGCAATACACTCAATTGTACCTTACAGCCTTGTCGAAGTGAAGATACATATTTAATGTGGATCGAGGGGAAGAATAATAATCCATGGGGAAAAGAGGGGGAGGGAGGGTCTGGAAGATGTCTATTGAGAGAGACCCCATGAGCAATGGATGATAGCGCTTCAGTTTGGAAAGGTTTGCGGGACCTGGCGCTAGTCCAATTATGAAAGAAAGAAAAAAGCACCAAGTCTCGCTTCTGGAATCTGGTGATGCTCCTAAAAAGAAAAAAAGAAAATGAAAAAAGAAAAAAAGAGCGAGCCGTTTTTTTCTGCCTCTTGGCTTTAACCTTCAGGGCAATGGAGTTCAAAAGGCTAAATACCTCACTTCATATACATAAACACTGCACTAGACTCCCTGAGAACAAAAGTACGATCGGTACTGTGACATTTTTATTGTTTTTCACATCGCAGTTCAGAATATTGAAACCATGCATTTTTTTTTCTCTTTGGTTTTTTTTTTTTTTTTTTGAACCCATGTTGATAGATCCACTCCAGAAAATTACAGTTTCTCTTAACTTGGCTGGGGCCTACTACTCAAAGTGATTGATAGTTCAATATCGCGGTAGTAGTTCCCAGTCAGCCTGCCTCTGTATTTGAGAACTCCCAAGTCATGATGTTCTTTTTTTTTTATATACATATATCAACGCGTGCTCATACAAATTGTTGTAGACATAGTCATCTGTTTGCTCCTACTGGACCCCAGCTTTTTTTAGTCCTGTATGATAAGTAATCACCATTGGGGTGGGATATTTTTTTTGTGAACAAAGACCCTGCGAGGGTGTATATAGTTTGTAAATGGCCAGAGTGGCTCTGGCTGCCTTGTAGTTCCTTGGTGCTAAAAGCTAGATTACACCTGAGAATGAAAAGCCATCCCACACAGCCTCCGGACACTCGATAGCCCTCATCCACGTGAGTCTTGTTTTTATTTGGTCGGTCTTAGAAAAAAAAAAAAAAAAAAAAAAAAAAAAAAGGTAATCTCCCATACTCCAGTGTGCAATATAGAAACTATCCATCTTTTCAACTACAATTGAGGCTCTGTAACGCCAACTACCCATGGAGCACCGCCTTTCAATGCGGAAAGGCGGGAAATCGGGGAAGGAAACCATATTATTTAAGAAAAAAGACGATATTTCCAGCTGGCGGAGTATAATCTGAATTTATATAGTACCAGGAATCTCAACTCTCAACAGCTTGAGTAGCCAATAACATGGCTTCTCATCTGGTCTATTGGCCCAATGGAAAGGCGTCTGACTACGAATCAGGAGATTGCAGGTTCGACCCCTGCATAGATCATTCTTTTTGCCTTTTCTTCCTTTAATGACTTGATCGCGAAGAAGAGCCTCGTTTTGACCAAGTCGAGAATCTACTTCCTTGCCGCTTGAAGTTCGAAGTAGCTCTCTCTCCTTCTTTTTTTGCTCTCCGTTGGTAGAAACTACCCTCTAGCAACGATAAAATCCTAGGAGATGAGGCATCCGATCTTGAGGTTCTGGAGCCAAAAGAAAACTAAAGTCCAGATTTTTTTTTTCTTACAGGTCTTGTTAGAGGTTTTATTCGTTAGCGCGCACCCGTCCCGCGTTCTGGAGACGCTATCATCTAGCTATTAAGACCATCTACCAAACTATTGGAAAAGAGAGAGAAAAAAAAAAAAAAAAAAAAAAAAAAAAAAGTGGAAGGCGAGCGAGTCTAGCATTTGAGCGTTGTCCTACCAGGTCGTAAGTGGCTGGGTAGCTGAATAGCTCTCAGCTATGCACTACATCTCCCTGACTTTGGATGAACTTATTCTCACATATGTGTGAGCGTCTTAATCTCACACACATCCACTTTTGCACGGAGTTAGTACGGAAATTTTTGCACGGAGCTGAGTGCAGAAAATTCAGAGGGGTCTAGAAGTCAAATTGTGAGCTGGAAAATTACATGGAGTTAGTACGACCATTTTGGAATTTGGTTTTTGGGCTCCTGACGCACAAACCCAAGGCCCCATCTCCTGGAAATTCGTCAGAAGGCGTCGAGCGATCATCCCTACCAGATGATTTCAAAAAAATCGCAAGTTGAGGCACCCAACCCACTTTAATCGGCAAAAAAGGTGGTTATATGTGAGAATAAGCCGCTCACACTATATGTAAGAATAAGTTTTTTCCCTGACTTTTGTCCGCTAAAGGTTAGAGAAGTATCTGGCCTTTTTTTTTTTTTTTTTTTTTTGCTTTGCTTTGCTTCGAGGAGCTAAAGGCTTTGTCATTTGTTTATGGAAATAGCAGTAGCATAGTTAAAGAGGACACTTCCATTTTAGGATTACCGTAGGCACAAGGTCGTCCAACTTTTTTTTTTTCTTTTTTTGTTGGTAATTGGCCCTGAGAGTTAGTTACTGAAGTGGATCAGTTCCGAGAGATCCGATAACGAAGAAAGGTAAAATGACACTTGCCTATCTCGACTGAGCCTTTTCTTTCCTCCTACTTCTCATTCTTTCCCAAGGGTAAAGAGAGAGAGAGAGAGAGAGAGAGAGAGAGAGAGAGAGAGAGAGAGGGGTGCCCAGCTTTTGTCCGTCAAACGATACATGAGCCCCAGGGGGTTGTCAAAAAAAAAAAAAAAAATGCGTGATAACCTGATGCAGAGTCGGAGACTTGTAGGACACAACCTTAAGTTCCCTTTTTATTTTGGGCACAGGTCAAAGAAAGAAAGGAAGAGAAAGGGGGAGGGAGGCGCGGGAGCGATCTCTTGGGACGATGTTATCATGAAGTAGGACAAGAGACGCAACTGCAACTGCAACTGCAACTGCAAAAAAAAAGTCTGCAACTGTCTTGCAGGAGTGAACGACTTAAGAGACCAAGGCTACAGGGAACCAAGAGCCCATCAGTTCCGGTGTGTGGGCCTTGAAGTAACTTGAGCTGAAAAGATGATACTCACAAAAAAAAAAAAAAAAAAGCGCGTTAGATCAAAGAGGAAAGGGGGGGGTATCCAGGTTAAAGGCGCTATATTTTTTTTCAGCTTTTTGTGAAAAAAAGCTTTCTTTTTTTTTACTCGTCAAGGCTTTGTGTAGGTTATTGTGTACTTCTCGGTTCGTAATGGCTCGGGAACCATTGGGTTCAATAGGCTCATTGCTTCCTGTAACTTGGGTCACTGCAGTCCTCCCAATGAGATGCAAGCAGGTTTAGAGCCAGCTCTTTTTTTTTGTTTTTTTCTTTTATTTTTTTTTTATTTTTTTTTTCAGCCAGCGATAGACACGACAACTGTCTTACACTAGGAGGCCGAATAAAGCAAACTCTGAGAGTGGGGTCCTATAGCTTGATCCACGAGGACGAAGACCTCCAAAAAAAAAAAAAAAAAAAAAAAAAGTCAATAGGTCGACACGTATTTTCGACCACTCCAATTAGCTAGATCGTGTTCTTGGTTGTGAGAGTAGGGACCCCCCTAGAAACAAAGCTTATCCGCTCTATCGAGACAACCATTAGAGAAAGAGCTCTTTTACCATCTTTTTTTGGCTCGATGGGTAGGGTGAAATCGTGTAAGCGTTCAAGCTCTTTTTTGGTTGCAATATCAGGTTGAAGTCATCAAGTCGAAAAAAGGATGCACCTCCGGTCCGGGTCCCCGCAGATTCCACTTTAGGAGGAGGAAGAGCAGCCATAAAAAAGAAAGAGAGAAGAAAGAAAAAGAAAAAGAAAAAAAAAAAGGGAGATGTAGGATATGGGAATGGGAATGAAAAGGACCCAGGAAAAACGGAAAAGGCAATAGGGACAAAGGGATTATTTTTTTTTTTGTAGAACCAAAAGAAAAAAGCATTTGTTTTTTGTCCTTTTTGCTCAGCTAATCTGACAACGGCTGGTTTGTGGGACAGTAGAGTGATCCGAACGAATGGATATGATGAGAATTCCCGCGCGGTCCAACTCCCCTGTGCTGTCGCGAACGGCATTAGTCGGAGATGGCGGAGCTGGCGGAGATGTGGAGAGAGAGGTGTGTGCTTTTTTGGGTAGACCATAGCGATGCAGAGCAGATAAATGAAAGAGAGGAGAGAGATGCAATGTATGCAGGCATGCATACATATTACACAGAATGATCTCTGTCGGGGCGGAGGAGAAGGGGCAAACCGAGCGGCAAAAGCGAAGCGAGAAAGTGGGTTGGGTCATTGTACGTCTTGTGCAGTGCTTTTCTATCGACCCCTTTTCCCCACTCTTGTCTATCATCAAGCTTGCTCACACACGCATACTCTCTCTCTCTCTCTCTCTCTCTCTCTCCTCTTTCTCTCTTTTTTTTTTTTTTTTTTTTTTTTTTTTTTTTTTTTTTTTTTTTTTCACACACTTTTTCTCTTTCCTCACTCACTCTCTCCTCTAACATCTTGCAGTGCCGCAGTTGCATGAGCACAAGTGAGCTTGAGTGTGTAGGAGGAGCACCGTTCCTGGAGCACCCGACTCTACCATAGAGTAAGTACATGAGCCCCAAAGACGCGAGACACAACCCTTTTCCAATACAGCGGTATATGTACAGACCAGAAAGGTACGTGACGCCCTGCGCTTTCTCGTGCAACCTCTGCACGGGCCCCTCTCGACGAATAAACTCGCTTGAAAAAAAGGCTGGAGAGAGAAGGTCAGAGAAAGAACGAGAAAGTAAAAGAAAGTGAGAGAGTTGAGTCTGAGTGTTTGTGTGAGTGAACAGACACACACACTCAGAAAGAAGAGAGCGAAAAAAGAGAGAGACAATCCAATGAACTCCATAGCTCGCCTCTGGGCGAAACCCCATTGGAGGTGTTGAAGCTGACACGGACCGACGTCTGTCCGTCAGTCTCGCTGTCGGGAAGGCAGGAGGGGAGACAAGACGAAGAGACGAGGGTTCGTTCCGAGTCCACCCTTGAATGAGTGCTCTCTCTTTCTCTCTTTCTATTCTCTTTTTTCGGCAAACGAAAAAGGGGCCGATTTATGGATCGTCTGATGTCATTTAAAGAGAGATAGAGTAAATAGCAGACTGGGGAGCAGCGTGTTGCGCGCATGATCGACGTCAACGCCATTCGTTGGGCTTTTTTAGTCCAAGAGACGGAAAATGGCAACACCATCAATAAAACAACAGCAACAGCAACAACAACAACAACAACAACAACAACAGAGGAGGGGGAGGGTACCATGCCAGGAGTCCGAGTGTGTGAGAATAAGGCGCCCTCCCAGTGTCCCCGGGACAGAGTGGGCGGCAGGGGAGAGAAGGAGAGAAAAGCTGTAAATGCAGAACACGGAAGATCTAAATGCCTCGGCTATACCGGATAGTGCGGCGGGCAAAAAAAAAAAGCATGCGTGGCAAGAGAGACCGACAAGCCTGCAGATGGCTTGTTAGAAGAGAACATCGTGCACCGGACCTTAGCTTTCTCTGGTGGGGAAAGGGCGAAGGGAGCATGCATCAGGTAAGCAGGGCCATGACTGTGATTCGGGACAACAGAAAGACAGGACGTCCCTCCGCCCTTCTCTTCTCAATCTTCCAAAGTGAGGGTATCGTTGCGATCCGAGTCCTCCTCCCTTTCTCTCCTTCCTCTCCACCAGCTTCTATGATCCTATCCTCAACCAAAAGACAGGGGAAAAGACGACGACAAGAGTGATGACGGGTGAGAACGCGTAAAGAACCTTAATTGACCATCTCTCTCCCCCCTGCGCTCTTTCCCCTTGGGTTCTCCGCTTGAAGCCATTGGCCTTGGGTGCGGCCGTTGCAAACCCCTTTTTCCGCTTTGGATGGCCCTTCGGCCGCCTATCGAGCAGATGTCATTATTTGACTTCTGGAGCAGGGGTGCAGACCAAGAATGTGCCCGTAGACGTGGGAGAGTGTGCGTGGAGGGGTGGGGAAGCGTGCGTGCGTGCGAGTGAGTGTGGGAGAGACAGTGGGTTTGGCAACAGGGCGCGAGTCGGTGCAGCGCCTCCGTACCTCTGGCATGGTATCCTTCATCCAACATGTTCATTTCTTTAATGAGGGCGAAGGCCAGCACGGTCGCCTGTGGGTCACAGCCATGTCTGCAATAGAGAGCATTTGTTTTGAGAGAGAGAGAGAAAGAGAGAGAAAGAGAGAGAAAGAGAGGGAGAGGGGGGAGGGAGGGAGAGAGAGAGAGAGATAAAAAGAGAGTGAGTGAGCAGTGTGGAGAAGTGCAACTTGGAGAGTCTTCTTCTTTCTGCTTCTTTCACTTACTCCTCGTTAGCTTATTTTGGCCCTTTATAAATACAACCTCCAACCCGCAAAAGTCCCGTCCTCGCTGACTCTGCTCTTTCGCTCTTAACCCTCCTCCCCCCTTCCCTCCGGAGACCTCTCCGCTCTCTCTTCTCTCTCTTTTTTTTCTCCGCTCGTTTCTTTTTATCTCTCTTTCTCTCCTTCTCTCTTTCTTTCTCTCTTTCCTTCCTTCTTCCTCTCGCCGATCCTCCTTGCTTTCTTGGCCTTTCGCCTTGACTCTCTCCTTCCGGCCGCGTTTACCCATCCTTCTCTCTCACCTTCTCGATCCTCTACCCCCTCCTTCGCCCACTCCCCTCTTCTTTTCCTAGCCCCTTCTTCTAGCCCTACTCTGCTATCCTTCTTCTAACCCTACTCTGCCATCCCTATTCGACATGGGCAACTCCGTGTCTTCGACCTTGGCCGCCAAAAAGGCCTCCATCTCCTCGCACTCCTCCCCTTCCCTCTCCTCCACCTCCGCCAGCACACACGGCCCGGGCACCTCAAAAAAGCCCTCACTCTTTGAACGCTCAAAGACCTCGCTCGCTTTCCGCAAACGGTCAAAGTCATCGCTAGTGCCAACCGATGACACTCACTCACTCTCGACCAACTCTTCTAACCAAAAGAGTTTCCATGGCAGTCGACTCACCCCCAACCTTACCAGCTCTAACAGACACCACTCAATCGACTCTTCCTCAGACGGTCACTCTGACTATTCTCTCAACTCGGGTGACTCTGGTCATGGCACGACCCCGCATAAACAACGACTTGCCTCAACAGACTCATCTGCTTCCAGTGGCAACAACTTGCACTCGGCCCCGTTGCCCGACTGGGCCCAGCGCAGCCGACGATGTGAGGATGGACGGACTCGGCATACGGTCGAGAGTGCACCTTATATGTTGCCAAATGATCTGACCGAGTCGGACCGACTAGACGCGCAGCACTACTTGGTCCGGTTCATCTTCAAGGGCAATTTTAATGTCAAGCTTGAACCCGATGCACCACTCCGGATCCTGGATGTGGCCACAGGAACGGGTGTATGGGCACTGGAGATGGCCCACGAGTTTCCAAATGCCGAGATCCATGGTGTAGACATTTCACCGATCTTTCCTGCAGAGATCAAGCCCAAGAATGTCCATTTCCAGCTGTGCAATATCCTTGATGGTCTCCCGTTCCCTGACAACCACTTTGATTTTATCTACCAACGACTTTTGGTCTACGCGCTTTCGGCCGAGCAACGCCGACAAGTCAACCGTGAGGTAAAGCTCCTTTCCTCTTCCTTTTCCTTTTCTTTATTATTATTATTTTTTTCTCTAGTCCCACTTTTGGTGCCACTTTGTGGCCAGTTGGTCGGTTGAACCGTTTGCACAACGATGCACGACCCTTTTCCTCTTTGTGCTTGTTGGGCCAGACCTCATTCATTCCACTCCTCCACATGCCAAACATCTCTTTCTCTCTCTCTCTCTCTCTCTCACCCTCTCTCCCAAAGGTCGCACCTTCAATCACAACCACAACCGAGGATCAGGCACTCGCTCTTGCTTATGTGTTTGTGACCAACCATGTACGACCTGTATCCGCTCTCCTGTCTCTCTCTCCCTTCTCATTCCCACTCAGTCAGAAATGGACCGAAAAATAATCGAGAGAGAGAGGAAGAGGAAGACAGAGGGGAGAGAGAGAGAGAAAGGCGCGGGGCGAGAGCCGTGCCGATAGGGTTTGCACAACCATGGGTGGGCTCCGTGTTGCTATTGCCAGGGCGCGTCTGGTTTTTTGCTTTGTGCTACTCTCTATTCCTCTACACTCTTTTACACACACACATTCTCGTTACATTGCATATGACAACTGGGCGCAACTGATGAAAAAAAAACCACGCACACACACATACACGCACACACGCACACACATTCGGATGCACTAACCTCGTTTACCTGTTCTGCTCCATTGGTCTTGCCTTCACTTTCTCCCCCTGCAGCTGCTAAGAATCCTTAAGCCAGGTGGTCATGTCCAACTGGTCGAGTCGGATGGTATTGTCTACAGTCCCGGTGCTGAGATGGAGCGCGTGAACCAGCTCTCGCTTGATACCTCGCTCCGCCATGGTGTTGACCCACGCGAAGTCCAACGGATGAAGCCCGGACTCAAGCAAACTGGCTTTGTCAACGTCAATTCGTTCCACATGGCTTTGCCCGTTGGTGAATGGGGCAGCAAGGCCGGTCTGCTCAGTCGTCAAAACATGCATGGTCTTGCGACGATCTGGCTCAAGGGCGAGATCGGGCGGATGACTCAAGAAGAGTGCGACGCTGTCCTTGCCAAGGTTGACCGAGAATGCGAAGAAAACCATTCGTATTACAAGGTCTGGCTTGTGGTTGGCATGAAGCCCCTTGCTGGTGCCCCGCCCACGTCTACAGCCTCGATGCCTTTGTCACCACCCCTGACGCCATCTGCACGCCGGGATGCCAAAAAGAAGTCCAGTGGGGCGCCCTTGTCACCGCCTCTGCCTGTCTCTGGCTCTCCATCAATTACTGCAGTCCATACAACCATTGCACCTCCTTCGGTCCCGAACCCCCATCCCAAACCACCGATGGTTGCATAAAACCCGCCTTTTTTTGGGTCTCTTGCTCCTCCTGCTCTGCGTCTGCAGGGCAAGGGAAAAGAAGATAATGCAGGTGCCAAGACGAAGAGGAAGAGGAAGAAAGAGAAACGACAACAAGAAAGAGTACAATGCGGCTCGGCTGTCTTTTTTGTATACCAACCTGCCATTGCCCCATGGTCCTTCTTGTCTTTTTCTTTTTCTTTTTCTTTTTTACTCTTTTTGTTATCGGAGTGACCAAACTCGGTCAATGTTTTTTTTTTTTTTTATTCCCTTTGTAGTTTTATATTCCTCCTCTTTCCTCCTGGGGCTCCCCCTTATTCTTATGACCACACCACCATTGGATGGAGGTGGGCATTGTCGATCTCTCATTCTTTCTCTTTCTCTCTCTCTCTCTCTTCTCCCTCCCCCTTACGGAAAAACCCAGTTGTACATTAGTCTCGTCTTCAATATCTTAGTCAATCATAAAAAAAAAAAAAAAAAAGAAAATACGCAAAAGGATCTGTCTCTTCCTCCTCATCGATTGTCTTGAAATGCAGATGTCTCTATGGATAGTAAAGTGGATGGATTGAGGAGTGGGGTGGCGGTGGAAGTTCTGTCGAACGTTTTGGCTGGCTTTTTTTTTTTTTTTTGTGTGTGTTCTTTTTCTTTGTTTCTTTTCTTTATCCCAGTTCTTCCTGTAGCTTGGAGCCACCAATACGGAGTCGAGATATCCTAGACTTTTCTCAAAAAAAAAAAAAAAAAAAAAAAAAAAAAAAAGCCTTCTCTATCAACCTATAAGAGTTGATCCACACAAAGAGTCTCTCTCCTCCTCCCCTTCTCTCCAACCCTCCAATCCTTTTTTTATTTTTCCCTCTCCTTTTCCCTCCCCGCACTTCTCGTGGCTCATCCGGGTTGGAGAAGGGAGGAGGCCCCACTTCTGGAGGACAACAGGATTTATCAGCTCCTTCCTATCCGTGCTGCAGGCGGCTATCTCCGAGAGAGAGAAAGAAGAGAGAGAGAGAGAGAGAGAGAGAGAGAGAGAGAGAGAGAGCAATAGCATCAGCAGCAACAACAGTAGTAGTCAGCAGATGAGAGAGAGGGACAGAGAGAGAGAGAGGAGTGAGCAGGTGAGCAGACTAGCATAGAGAGAGAGAGAGAGAGAGAGAGAGAAAGAGAGACGTGTCTTCCCTTCGGAGAGCAGTCCCGGTCGATGGTCGGTCACCCGGTTCCTCCTGATATCGCTGCAGGCCATAAAAAAAGAGAGTGAGTGAGAATGAACGCCAGCAGGGACGGAGACAAAAAGTCGGAGGTCTCAATTCATGCACAAGAGAGGACCCGTCCATCGAGGGTAGAACGAGAAAAGAACGGCTAGGTGCCTTTTTTACCACAAAAAAAAAGTCCGCTCTAGGGATAAAAGAGTGAGAAGGGTCGAAAAGAGCGTGCAAAGTTGAAAAAAAAAAAAAAAGTAATATTATGGATTTTGGTGGGCAGTAAAAGGAAGAATAGGTGAGAGAGAATAAGGAGAGAGAGAGAGAGAGATAACCTCGAGAGCCAGCCCACTGGTTCCTGTTTTCCTTTCTCTTTCACTTCCGCTTTTCCCATCTGCATGTGCTGAGATCAGTCGGGTTTACTACTTATCTTACTAACTTAACAAAGAAAAAAAGAAAAAGAAAAAGAAAAAGAAAAAGAACCCTCCCTCCCTAGGCTTACGGAACTAGCTATCTGAACAAAAGCCCTTTTTTTTTTACCTGTGCTATTTCTATATTTTCTATGGTAAATGATCGAGCTGTTTGGAGAGCCCCGATCCTTTTCCGTTTTGGAGGTTACGATCAAGCGGGGAAGGTGAGAAAAGAGGGAAGGCCAGGAAAGAGACAAAGAGAAAGAGAAGAGAGTGGGCTTTCCAGACAAGACAAGAAAGAAAGGAAAGACGGTATGTGCGAGCGAGCAAAGTGAGTAGAGTAGAGTTGAGCGAGTCGGTAGTACGTAGTTTCTTCTCGTTGGAAAAAAAGAACGTCGTATCGATCCAGGCCAAAGAGGAGAATTTGATCGAGACCTTCATATTGTCACTAGCAGCGATCTGCGACACTAGTAAAAAAAAAAAGATGACTTTTGGGAACACGGGGACTCGGACTGTTTATCTCAAGTTGAGTGGAAGAGAAGGCCAATGGTACCTGAGGGAAAAGAGTCGCTCTCTACCAGGTTGCGTTCAGGAACATGATGACAAACGTTCCCATTGACCGTTGTCTCTGTTTGTATCTCTATCTCTATCTCTATCTCTATCTCTTGAGGAAAAGGAAAAGGCATGTCTATGAAAGACAATGATAAAATTGTTTCCGCCGTTCTGCAAGGGGCCGGTCGCTATGACCAGAGAGAAACCATGGACCATTTTCTCTCTTCTCCTTCGGGCCTAGTGAGAAAAAAAAAAAAAAAAAAAAAAAAAAAAAAGGGAGTGTATCAGAAGAAAGAGAGTCCAGAGGGGTGGTTGAGGAGTCTTAACCTTGTCTTTTAAAAAAAGTCCGGGCGGCCCCCAAAGCCCGACACGGTGGGAATCACCGTCAAAAAGGATCGATCCAAAGAGGTGGCAAATGTGTGTCCCAAGGAAACTTAAGGTGCTTGGTTGACGAATGCCCTTTGTTTTTACATTTCTTGCTCGTTTCGGGAACTTGGGCCAAGAGAACCTAGAACCTTGAAAAGTGAGGCCATTTGGCCCCAAAGTAAAGGCGGAGGAAAATGAAAAAAAAAAAAAAAAGGTTTAGGTGGGGAGAGCAAAGGGCCAAGGAAAGCAATGAGAGAGAGTGGTGTTGGCGTGAAGGACCAGTGCGGGCTGTTCCTTTTGTCAAGAGGTTGAAGAAAGAAAAAAAGAATGTTAAGTTAAGTAAGGAAGAGATGGCCAGGGCCCACCCATTCTCTTGGGCCTGGAGTTGTCTAGCCTTGATTTTGTCGTTCCACCTACTCTCACACACAACACAACACAAACAGACTAGACGCACACACAGCCCCGCGTTACCGCTCCGGTCACAGGGATGGTCCCCTGTACTTTGCCTCTCGTATCCTATTTTTTTGATGGATGAGTGGTACTCCATAACTCGTATCCGCTTACCCCCTTACCTTCTGGCAGTAAGGTTACAAAGGCCCCGTCTAAAAGTGAGGCCAACCCTCGTTCTCTATTTTTCTCCATCTTCATGGCGTCTGCGCGCGGCTCTTGTTTATACAAGAGAGCGAATAGCCTTCAGTCAATGGCCATCGGTGGGGTAAGGGTTGGGGTATTGGGGGGAGAGAATGAGATGTGGAAGGTTGGAGAGGAAGGAGGTGAATGAGTTTCTGAATAGAACTGTACCAGTGTCCAGGATCGCGTGAGCACACACCATACAACACACAAACACACACAAAGCATTCTCACTTCTCTCTTTACTTTAGCATACCGTTTTACTGCTTTGTTGATGACCACCCATATTATTTACCAGGCCATGCTTGCTTACTCTGCATGGCTGTGGTGGAAGGAGATGCATGCCAAAGTTTTTGTTTTTTATATATATTTTGATTTGTGAGATGGAGCGTTGACTAATTCCTCCATTATGCCTTCCCCTTTCGGGTAGGAAGAGCCATGCCTGCTCTTCCTTCTCTCTCCTCTTCCCCAAACTTTTCATGGTGGCGAAGGAAACCGGTTAGACAAAGGCTCGTTAGCAAGTTGACCGTTAGCAAGAATGACAGAGCAGCCTTAGCTCCCCGGGTCGCGATGACTGTGGGTAGACCAAACAAAACATACTCTTTAACTCTCTCTAGACGAACGGTCCACCTGAGACTGAGCGATGTTGATTTTCGAGAGAATACAAGTTTATATATAAACTGAAAGGAGACCCATTGAGAGGACGGACGGTTAGACGGCCTGGTCGTCTATTCGCCACTAGCGAACGCCTTCCTTTCACTCTCCTTCCTCTTGCTCTTCTCACCCTCTCTCTCTCTCTCTCTCCCAACGCCCCCCCTCCCATCCCTGTTGTTTCTTTGCTCATACCGCGATTCGTCCTCCGCTCGCTTTTGCTTTTTGCATTAATATAACTCAAAAACTTGTGGATACCTTGCGTTGGATCGACAAAGCAGAGTGCTCAAGCGCCTATGTTGATGCAATCGGAATCGAGTAGAGAAAGAGAGGCGGTGGGAGGAAGTGGAGGAAGAGGAAAAAAGAAACGAAGGGTCACCCTTTGCTCTCTTTCCCTCTCCCTCCCTCCCTCTCTCTCTCTCTCTCTCTCTCTCTCTCTCTCTTCATTTCCCATGTTCCAGTGATCGTATTGGCGTTGCTCTGTCCTCCTCTGGACATACCCAATGGACACTGCAGACACGAGTTCTCCGTGCCTGAGCCCGAACAGTCCGTCTCGGGGAGGAAGAAGAAGAAGGAGAAGGGAAAGAACAAAAAAAAGACATCCTATCTGCTGTCTCCATTGAGCCTCGTTGCTCCATCAAAGGCCCATGCATGGCCTCCCTCTCCCTCACTTATGTCGCTGCTGTCTTTGATGGAGGAGAGAAAGGTTGATTTACAGTGCCAGAGGGAATCTAGTGGAGGGCAAATGATACACTTTGGATTATGATATGGGAACATGCAGCAGAGGAAGGGGAAAACAACAACAACAACAACAGCAGCAGGGTAATTGAAAAAGCGCATATGAAAGGTAGAGGGGTGGACGGGCCTAGCGCAAGAAATGAAAAACCTTTAGTCTCCGTTCATCCAAAGTAATAGAAGTTGAGCACCGATCGGTCGATCGAGCCCGATTGCATATAGATCTCATATCCGGTGATCCATGCTCTCTCTCTCTCTCCTTCTCTCCTTCTCTCCTTCTCTCTTTCTCTCTTTCTCTCATAAGAAAATGAGCTAGCAGAACTCCGGTAGGACCCTCGTGAAGACACGATCCTCCGATACAACTCTACATGAACTATGTACAAGTCAACCTCTGAGAAATGAACGATCAAAAATGCTAGTAGGCATACCGTTCAGGTAAGAGAAAAGAGCGAGTTAGAAAAAAAAAAGAAGACAAGTTAACTTCTCTTCAACCTACTTTCCCATCCTGTGCGATCGAATCTCTAAATGGGGTTCAACAACCTTTTCCGCTATCGTTGGGCCATTTTACATTACTATTTATTAATTATGGTTTTTTTTTTTTTTTTTTTTTTTACTACTGTTTTTTTTTTTTTTTTGGTTGTTGTGTGCGTTTTTTTCTTTCTTTCTTTCTTTCTATCTCCTTTACTCCTTAGTGCTGCGTCTCCGACTCTCCTTCATCACGCATCGCCTGCAAGAGGCTTTCTGCCGAGAGACCATTCACAGAAATGTCCGAGTTGCTGTTGTTGTTGCTGTTGCCATGGGCGGACAATCGACTCTGACGGTTCACACGTCTTCGCTCCAATTTCCGTCCACCACTCTCAAACTCGGCCCCCGTCACTGCCTTCCACTCTTCTCCCATCGCCGCGGCAGATGACTCATCCTGCTGCTGCACAGCAGCCAAAGGAGTCGCTTCCGCAGTCTCGACAATCATTGGTGGAGTGGTCTTCTCCTCAACGGAGACTGTTTCTTGCTCTTGAGACTGTGGTGTGGCTTTTGTTTCTGCCATTGTCTCTGTATCTTCCTCATCAGGCTCCTCCTGCTCCTCCTGAATTTCCTCCGCAGCAATCGAAGCTGACATACTGGCCCTCAAGGGTGACCGACTGCTCTTCTCACCTCCAGCGGCAACCGTCAATCCTGTCGTGTTCAACATTCCTGGGGCACCCGCTGCGGCACCCTCTTGATCTCCTTCAGCTGCATTCACGGGTGCCTTCTTCCGGAAAGAAGCCACCTCTGTGAACATCTCGGGGGCACTCACACCTCTGGTCAGATTGAAGCGTGTCGACGATGGTCCGAATCGACGTTGCTTGACACCATTGGCAGGGGCGGGCGATCCAACACCTACTCCGGCACCATGGGTCTCCCCAGCTGCCCCGCCTTCCTTGGGGGATGTCGCCTCCGGGTTTCCTTCAACAGCAATGATTGGAACAGCACTTGCGCCGCCACTGATTCTCTTGGCAGCAGCTGTACCCTGGGGTGGACTGTTCTTGTAGTCACGACTGGTGCGAGCATTTGTTCGGTGAATCTTGGGACCCTGAGATGTTCGTTGAGTGGAAGATCTTGAGAGTGAGCCTTCTTCACGACTCATCACAATGGGTGTAAAGATCTGGTGTGTCATCCGAAGCATATCGCGCATCATCCTTTGTGGATGCTTGTCAAACATGGTCACCGCCGTCTCCTCCAATGGTCGCAAAAGCACGGGACCCCACCGATGGGCAATAAAGTTCACAAATGGATCGCTCGCGTCTGTTTCCTTGATCAATCTATAGGTCAAAAGAAGGTTTCTGTTAGGAGAAACTTGGCGGACTAAAAAAAAAAAAAAAAAAAAAAAAAAAAGGAAGGAAGGAGGGTTTGGAGAGGAGAGGCAATTGACTTTCCCCTCTCTTATTTGTCGCAGATCACATAAACTTACCCGCTAATATGCTTGACAACCTCGTAAAGGGTATAGAATCGTGCGATCGACATCAGGGCCAGCAGATTACGGATAGATGAAATCCTTGCATCGTCTTTGTTTTCGCTCGCCTCCTCTGACACTAGATTCGAAATATATATCCAAGAGAAGAAACGATTTAGAAAGAAAGAAAGAAAAGAGGTCTTGTTCCCGTATCACATTTCATCATTTGCTCCGCAAAAAAAAAAAAAACTTACCACTCGAGTAGATGATCTTGACAGTTTCGTAATCTTCACCATTGACAAGAGACCCAGGGAGTTCAAGGAAATAAAGTCGGAGAACGCCCACCACTGTGGCCAGATCAAACAATCTCAAGAGCTTCTGAGTGACTTTGCCTCCTACCAAAATGTCCCCCCACCAAAAAAAAAAAAAAATAGAAGTGCGGTCTTAGTATCAGATTTTGCTCATGGAATGATGGGGGGCTGCTCAGCTGGGAGAAGTTTTTTTTTTTTTTTTTTTTTTTTTTTTTTTTTTTTTTTTTAAAGGCATTTCCAAGCATGACAACAGCCACAAGGAAAAAAGGGAGGCGAATTCTCCCATGAAGTGATTGCCTTTGTAGAGCACTCCTGTCGCCTCCGTACCATGGTTAATTTTGTTGCGAAGGACATGGATGTCTGCCAGGGGGATATCAGCCGTCCAGCAGGCAAGTTTCTCTAAAGAGGGAAAAAGGAATAGGGGTGGTAGGATGGTGGGCAGAGAAAAGCGTATGATAGTAATTTCCAAAAAAAAAAAAAAAAAAAAAAAAAAAAAAAAAAAAAAAAAAAAAAAGGTGTGTGTTTAGTATTCGGTGCTTGTTGCTTTTGCTTCGAATTCTTCTCATTAGGCGTAGTTTTTGATAGATACTATTTTGGGGGCAGGGAGATGGGGGAAGACACTTACGTTCATTGGTGAGGCCCACAGAACTCTTCCTGATCCGGGCCAAGCACTTGGTGACAAGCTGGGGTACTTTTTTGCGAGTAAAATTGCAATGCTTCTCGATATTGACACCAAACACCTGGTCTGTAGGAGAGTAAAACGGTTCACAAAAAAGAATGGAGAAAAGAGAGAGAAAGAGATTATGATGAGCCCATCTTATATCATCTAGACAATTGCTGCAACATGAATCTGCATCCATTTTGATTTAAACAATAGAGGATTAGAAATTAGGGGGAGGGAGAAGGGTGATTTCCTTACCAACTCCAGTTCCATGATAAAAGTTGTTGTAGAGCGTGGGCATAGGGACAAAGGCACCTGTGCGATATTGCTCAATCACATACTGGACATCGTTCTGAGGTCGCAGAGCTTCCTGGAAAATCAACAGATCATCCGCAACTGACTGAGTGATACTGATGATGTTGGAGAAGATGGCAGCAAAGTTCAAAAAGGCTGTCCCAGGTGTAAGGAAAGACCGATATCAGAAAAAGAAAAAATAAAAATAATAGGTGAGATGAGAACGAGAAAGAAAAAGAAAAAGAAAAGGGCGTTTAACGGTGCAAGTATCCGGGTATATACCATTCTTAAAAGTAGTGATACGGTCAAACTCGAATCGTTGTAACAAATCCATGTGGCCAAACTAAACATAAGAAAAGGAGAGAGAGAGAGAGAATCCATTTAGCTCAGTGATCTTTACAAGAAAGGGCGAATGGCATCCGTACAAATAACATACAAGAAAAAAGACTCACCAAGTTAACTTCAAGTTGCATACGGGTCTGGTCAGCTCTCTTGACAGCAGAGAGATAGGTGGCATCTGCCTTCTCAACCTCCTGCTTCGCCTTCTTGACCAACGACTGTTCATCCTCTCTTTCATCCTCCTCAAGCAGCTCAAACATCTGGTCACGCCACTGATAAAAATTGGCAGGGCTCGCCAGGAATTTGTTGCCACGTTGGCCGATCAATCGCAAGAATCCTTCATCCGCAAGCGACTGGCCAATATGCTCTGCCTCCTCGATCGTCCTTGCCTTGGTGTTCTGTTGAATCCAGTGAGCAATGGCCGAGCCCGTGCAGCAATCCGTATACAGACCCAAGATTGGCACGCGATGATCCTGCTTGGGCACTTCATTCTTCATCCGTTGCAAAAATGCACTCAACTCAAGCATTGTGAATCGCTGCTGAGCAAACTCGTGTCGGCGTGGGTCGCCATCATCACGGACACCGGCTGCCATTTCTGCATTCGCTTCTTCCTGAGCAATCTTGGCTGCTTCAATGTCGGCACGCTCCGAGGCATTGCACTTGGCGACATAGGTTGCATAGCCCCTGTCCAGCTCAAGTAGGTGGCGATCGAAGAGGCCAAGGCGAGCCTCGAGGTCTTCGCGGCTCTGCTGAGTGGTCTGACGAGCCTGGGAGGAGAACTTGAGCAAAGGGTCGAGGACGAGTTCACGCAGGTTGGAGGCCATGGCCAAATGTCCATTGCCGAGTTTGATGCTCTCAGCCTTCATGGTCTCGAAGGTCTTGCGCAGGGAAGCACCTTCGTCGCGCAAGAAGCCGTCCATCTATCCGATCCAATTACAAGAGCGATGGGCCGATAGCAGTTAGGGACAAGAAGAGAGCACAAAAGGCACGTTGTGGTACCGGCGAGGAAGAAAAGAGAAAGGGGAGAGAAGAGAAAAAGAGCCTTTTGTCTGGGGCACAGTGGAGTAGCAATTGGTACACAACGGCGGGTGTGCACGAGGGGAGCATGACCATGTTCTCCACTAGTGTCGTTCTTGCCATGTTTTGTTGTTGTTGTTGTTGTTGTTGTTGTTGTTGTTGTTGTTGAGATACATTGTGGTAGTTTTGTCGTTGGGATGTGGCCGCTGTCTTGATGCAGGTAGTTTGCAAGTCAAGGCAAAGGATGATCTCGCGAATGAACATTACCACCACCATCACCACCAACTACTGCCACAGTCTTTGGACCATGTGTACCATCATCGGCTCCTTTTCTCCTCCTTTTTGTGTCTCTTTCTCTCTCTCTCTCTCTCTCTCTCTCTCTCTCTCTCCCCTGTTCACCACCCCTACTGCATAGCTATTAATTGCGCCGCATAAGTCCTCATGGGTGTCCTTCTTTTCCTTTCTCTCGCTCTCTCTCTCTCTTCTTCCATCACTGCCCCGACTCATTCCCCGCAGTCCCGTGCCATGTCGGCCGTTTACTGTCCAGTCCATCCGATGGGCACTGCGCTGTCTCGTTTAGTGGGGATGATGACGACAATGAGGTGGATGGCCAGAATGATCGAAGATGACACACCTTCCTTAATTCTCTCTTACTCTCTCTCTTTCTTAATCATCTCGCTTTTCTTTTTTCTTTCTTTTTTTTTTCCTTTTTCCTTTTTTCTTTTTTTTCTTCTTTTTTTTGCTGTTGACTCACCTTCAGTCGTCGATTGCCCATGTCGATCAGAGCATTTCCATAACGTTGCTCCACATCGATCCGTTCACGCAAATACGAAATAATCTCCTGGTCCTCAACAGCGCCTTGATCCACCTTGGAATGGAGTACTTGCACACCTGTCACATAATCCCCTCGTGAATTCGACCAGAACGATTCCGAAAACCTGGTCTCTGTAAACCGACTAGGTGGTAGCTGCAGCGAGGACGCTGCCGTGGTTTGGGTTGGTGTCGACCGACCTGTGGTGGTCGGCGAAGATGCAACAGAGGTCATTCTTGAGTTTTCCTGTTGTTGTTTGTATTTCTCTTTCTCCCTTTCTCTTTCTTTCTCTCTCTTTCTCTCTTTCTCTCTCTCTTTTTTTGATGGTTTTTTTTTTGGTGAGTGAACGTGGAGCAAAAAGCCTGGGTGGACGGTGAGGTGCAACTTGCTGTGCTTGTGGAAGATGAAGGAATGAGCAATGGAGAAAGAGGTAAAAAGAAAGAAAAGAAGAAAAAAAGAGGTTGGCTCTGAGAGCGTTCTCTTTTGACTTTGCCCGGTTAGGGAGAGTTGCTCTCGTGGATAGAGAATGCTCTCTCTCTTTCTTTTGCGCGTCCGTGTCCTAGCGAGGCAACAAGGCAAGGGTTCGAATGGTCTTGCAGGATGAACGAGATGGCGTGTGGGTGATGAGAGCAGAAATGCGAGGAGAGGAAGAGGGAGTGGGTAGGGGGGGGGAGGAGGAGTTGGGAGTTGGAGAAGGAGGAAGAAGAGAAGGAAAGAGTACGCTTCGAGAAAGGCGAGCGAGGAATAGGGGCGAGAGAAGAGACAATCGGGAGTGAGAGAGAGAGAGAGAGAGAGAGAAGAAGAAAGAATGAAAAATAGAGTCAGATGAGACTCTCAATGAAACGAGTGAGAGAGAGAGAGAGAGAGAGAGAGAGAGAGAGAGAGAGAGAGAGAGAGAGAGATGGCACGCGGAACTCTCTCTCTCTCTCTCTCTCTCTCTCTGGTGCGTAGACATATCTCTCTCTCTCCCCTTTCTCCTTACAGAAAATACTGCAGAGGGGCTGAGGCTGGATTGGACTCGTGCAGGTGTATCAATGCTTTCCATGCCTAGACTACGTACAAGAATGGCTGGTCCCGCTCTTCGGACCTGCTGGGCTGTGTCCCCTGTTCTCCTCGCCCTTCTCTCTCTCAATCTCTTCTTTTGTCTCTTTGTCCCCCCTCCTTACCGCGTGCCAGGCGTTTGGCGCGCTGGGCCGCGGTCACTGATGGCCCGCTTGTTGTGTTTTGCTTCTCCGCCCCCCGCCTTGTGTATTGTCGGCGCGTCGCCAATATTCAAAAAAAAAAAAGGGCGCGGAACAAAAAGAAAAAAAAAAAGAGATCCCTGCTCTGGCTCTTTTGTCCTTTTTGTGCAACTGCACCGCTACCTGCACCATCCTGCAACTCTGCGGCCGTTTCAAGCACTGCCCACCACCCTTCTTTCTCCATGTGTTGCTGCTCTCATCCCTAGGCTTTGCCACACACATTCCTTCACTCTGTCTCCTCCTCTCTCTCTCTCAGGGACAATTCGGCCGCGCTGATTCCTTCGAGCCCTAACCAACACTGTACACTACAGCCCCAATTGTCCCTCGGGCGGTTCATGTTCAAGGAAACAGCCGCTGCTCACTGCCGCTTACATCAGCAACATCCATTGACCCAAAACTCCTTAAAAAAGGAACGCACAAACGCCCCATGGTGCATTTCAAAAGATTGATCTGGTTGACCGCCTCAATTGAGTAGGGTCAAGAGGAACGACTATGTTATTTAAAGAGAGAGAGAGAGAGAGAGAGAGAAAGTGAGAAAAGAAAAAAAATTATACTATTTATATAACAAACTACTTGGTTGGTTGCTGGACGGTCGTAAAGACAATGCCTTGCTCTTGAATGCGTTCAAGCAGCTTTGTGTTCGCAAAGGCCACTGAAGGCGTGAGAACACCCTTGGGTACTTGATCTCGTTGGAGCAACAAGGTGTAACAAGCCTGGACCACCAACTTGGGCGTGGCCACGTAGCCTATGGTTGAACCATTTCCACATGGGACAGAGAAAGAAGCAAAGCTGATTAGTCGACCATGGATACCATCCTTTTTTTTTTTTTTTTTTACTATCTTATCTCAATCACCACATATCCAAAGAAAGAGACTTGCCTGGTTCAGGCCCACTGACGCTGGTGACGATCGACACATCTGGCTCCACGTTCTTGAGATCAGCCTCGGATTCGTGCTGCGCTCTGAGTTCCTTTGAATACCCCTTTGCAAAGAATGTCTCCGAGAACGAAGTCTCGGCCAGCTGCTTGTCCGTCGGACCCTCGTGACTGAACAAGCCCATGCTAAAGAACTTGGGGTACTTTAGCAAGAGACTTCGTCCAAACTCATACCTGGCCAACATGCCAAAGAGAGTCGAGGCCGTGATCATCAGGGCCAGAATCTTGAAGGAAGGGATGCAGATGTATGCGTTGAACTGGACAAGGCGTCGGAGAGGCGCAGTTGGGGCCAGTTGAGCAGTCAGGTCCTTGTCCTGGATCACCAGCTGCTGAGACAGACGGACGACAGAGGGATCAGCAAAGAAGAATGGGATCGTGTACGCACTCACGCGCTCGACCCAGTGTGGCTTAGGGTTAGATCGAAGGACTGGCCCAACATTGGGGATCTGGGGTCGATTAGCTTCCTTGCGCATTTTTCGAAGGAGGCCAGCATTGGCAAAGCCATGCACCGCCTAGAGCGAGAAAGAAGGAAAGAGGGAGAGATTAGATTTTCAATCTCCTTGCATTGGGAGTAAAGAGTGAGAGTAAGAGAAAAGATAAAAAGAGAGGATACCGATTCATAGGTGGCGTAATGACCTGCTACGCCCGAGTCTCCTGCAACATGAAGTTTAAAGAACATCTCGATGGACGATGGCAGGGCGTCGTGTTGTTCAAGCTGCGCTTTGGTGTAAAGCACTCCAAGATCGGCAGGGATCGAGTCAAACCCACAAACATGCACGATCGAGACCTGGGCTTCCTTGGCACTCGTATGGTGCTGCAATGCCATCCGCTCGAAAAACTCGGGCTCGCCTGTAATATCAACATAATCACAATGCTCCTCGATACAGGCCTTGACAACGGCCTCGCCCAAGAATCGGAATGGGCCCGCTATTCTCATTTCGAACAGAGAAGACACGAACAGAGGATCAATGGCGGATTAGAAGGGTGTGTAGTATGTGTAGATAGTATAAATTTTAAAAAAAGGTTATGAACACGCACATACACACACAGACACACACAGACACACACACACACACCTGCAGCAATGACCGTTTTGGAGGCGCGACACATGGCGCGCATGCTCGACTCATCAGCGACATCAGCAATCAAGATCTCTGGTTTGATGCGGGTTGAGAACTCTTCCGTTGTTGGCAAAGACGCGACGAGTTTTTCCAGACGCTCACGCGACCGACCAGCGACTGCGACACGAAGGGGTTGCTGGCCCGCAAAGGCCTTGTCAGCAGTCCTGAGGACTTCATGGAGAATGAATCGACCTGTGAAGCCTGTTGCGCCAAAGATGGCCACGTCAAATGTTTTTGTCATTCCTGGAAAGAGTCGAAGCAGAGAAGGATGAATGGTGGTAGTATGAAGAAGGAGAGAGAAAAAAAGGAAAGATTGAATGGAGAGGAAAGAAGAGAAATGGAAAGTGTGTGAGTGTGTGTGTAAGTGTGTGAACAAAGGAGAATGAATGGCGCTGACCAATGATAGACGGCTTTAGATCATCCAGATGGAGAGAGCCACTCGAGAGCCAATTCTCACACGTTCGAGCACTAACCTCCCCACCCGACCCCTAACCCACCCACCCTTTACTTTTCACACTGTCAACCTCTCTCTTCTGATCTCTCAATCTCTCCGCACGAAGCACTCACATGCCTGTAACGGCGCTCGAATATGAATGCGTTTCTCAGACGCGTGCTTTGCCTTGCTCACCCGTGCCTGGGCCGATATCTCTACTCTCTCTCTCTCTCTCTCTCTCTCTCTCTCATGCTGGGCGCTGCCCGGTTATTTAAACACAACCACGCGCACAAGATCGCAGATCACACACTCCCCGATGATGTCTCATCCTGCCACAAAACCACATCCTCTTTCTCACTTTCTCTCTTCCTTCCTCTTCTTTCAACCTTCTAGGCTGACTGTGCAGGGAACTTTAATGGGGGGTGGGGATGGCGGGGGTACTACCATTTTTACTCTTTGCCTTGCTGGTCTGTCCGATCATCATCATCGTCATTGTCCCTCCCGTTCATTTTACGCTTCTCCCTTTTCTCTCACTCACTCACTCTCTCCTTCCTTCTGAGTAATAAAAGAGTATGTCTAAATCAGAATCATAGTGATTTTATAGATGAATATTTTTTTTTTTTTTTTTTTTTTTTTTTTTCTTTCTTTCCTTCTTTCTTTCCTTCTTTCCTTCTTTCCTCCCTGCAAAGTATGTACTTTTTCTTCTTTCTTTCTTTCTTTCTTTCTTCTACTTGTGCATGTATACAAATGAACCAATCTTGTCAAACCGATAGTAGCAATGATAACAACAATAAAAATAAAAATAACGAGAACAGTGTAGGTGAATGCAAAAAAAAGACAAAGGACTAAAAAAAAATAAGAGAATGTAAAAAAAAAAAAATGCTAGAAATGTAGATTGCTATCCCTCCTTCCTTTCTTCTTTCTATCGGACGAAAAAAAAAAAAAAAAAAAAAGAAAAAGAAAAAAAGAAAAAAAGAAAAAAAAAATCAAAGAAAAACATGCGTCCAAGGTGGTCTTTATCTCATGGTTCATGGCAGGTTGCTACCACTGCTGGCACCATAAGGTGCTGCATAGAGACTAGGGGCGCCATATCCTGAAGAGGTGTAAGGTGGTCCATAGCTTCCAGAATCCATACGATGCGAGTGGAACCCTCCGTATCCGGCACCGCCTGCACCACCTGTTCCAGCACCGTTGACAGAGACTGCTCCTGTGTCGTACGAGAACTCGAGTTGTGGAGGCATGTGACCCATGGCTCCGCCACCAGTCCCGGGACTGCCAGACGAAGTGTTCGAGAATGGCAACAGATGCGATTGCGTAGGGCTGCTCAACGCTGTCACGGGTTCTGACATGTATCCAGGCAAGGCGGTGGCGGCAGCAACAGCATTCCGCATCGTAGGTGTGGTCGCTGCAGAGACATTGGCCGAGGCTGAGACGGGTCCAGTTACTCCTGCTGCACCCGAGGATGTGGGTGGTGGTCTACGCTTGTATGGTCCACGCTTGATACCCTTTTTGCGTACTTTGCGGGTCGAGTCAACACAAGTGTCTGTCAATCCGTATTTGATGCAGCGGTTGCAGGGTCTTCCTTCGTCGCACTTTTTACAGGCCTTTTGGCAATTGACTAGAGAGAAAGAAGACAGGAATAATAGCCAAGTTCCATGATTAGCAAAGATTCTTGGCGATGACGACGATGAGGGAGAGGACAGCCTGAAGTGAATCCGCCTCTTTTCTTGCTCCTCGCCCGTGGCTGGCCATTCGTCAATAGCACAAAAGCAATAATAACCAGAAGGAGAAATAGGGAAGAGAGATAGAGATGAAAAGAATAGGTAACCCGGTTCACGGGAGTAGGTGGGGAGAAAGAGGGCAGAGTCCCTATCTCTTCCGCAATAAGATCGTTATCGTGGTCGATCGGCCCCTGTGTGCTGCCCAACTTGTCGTCCATTCTCTGTTGGGCGCCTCTCTCTCTCTCTCTCTCTCTCTCTCTCTCTCTCTCTCTCTCTCTCTGTCCCCCTTCCCCTCTCTCTGTACGAGTGTATGTGAATGGGTATGTGTCCTTGGCTCTCACGCCCACAAAAAGAGCGAGAGGTGCGGCCTCTGCTCCCAACGACATTGCTGGTCGTCTTCTTTCCTCCCCTTTTGGCCTCGTTAAAAAGGCGTATATAGCAAGAGGTATATACAACTCCCGGCTTCAATGCAGAACACATCATGTCATGGTACATGAATGTTTTCGACACATGGCCAAAGGAAGGGATAACACCAGAAAGGGGACTCCTCAGCGCTCTTGTCTGTGCATCCGCCCTTTTGCTCTCCCTCCACGATTGCCATGGGATACCCATAGGCTCTTTCTCCCTTTTCTTTCTCTCTCTTTTCCGTGCTTTCTCTGGGGGCCTCGAGACGAAAGGAACGTATACACAAACACGCACAGAAGAAGAGCTGTCTGACTCTTTCAATTTTTTTTTTCTCCCCTGGCTTGTTGTGTTATTGTGTGTGTGTATTTTTTTTCTTTTCCCGACAGAGGCCCATTCCCAAATGAGCAAGCAATTGCCAAAAACTCCTCCAGCAACGACAGCTTGGACAACGAGCTGCGTTTGAATTTTGAGAAAGGGCAGAGCAATGAGAGAGAGAGAGAGAGAGAGAGAGAGAGAGAGAGAGAGAGAGAGAGAGAGAGAGAGAGAGAGAGAGAGAGAGAGAGAGAGAGAGAGAGAGAGAGAGAGAGAGAGAGAGAGAGAGACACAGAAAGAGAGAGACAGAGAGAGAAGGAAAAAGAGAGAAGGGACCTGGGACAAGCGAGGCGATCAGATAATTCAATAGAGAAAGAAAGAGAAAGAAAGAGACAACCGAGTCGAGTCGAAATCGAAATGAGGTGATCCCCGACGGTCTTTGTAAAAATAGCTGATGGAGAACATCGAGACAGGCGAGACTCATGCCGAATCAGACGCGCTTCTCGGGTCCTTGACCTTTCCCAGGGGTGTCTCTCCTTTGCTCTCTCCTTCGCTCTCTACTCTCATTCTCTCTTCTCTTGTCTTCACTCCTACTCTCTGGTTCTTCTCGAATGCTTCACTTCGTTACCGGGGTGCCTGGCTCCCTGTCGGATGGCCCAGCGCCTGGGCCCTCTCTTCTTCCTGCCCGAGACCAGATTACGAAGCACAGCAACCCGCTCTTGGGTCCCCGACATGGTCTCTTGGTCCGGCCAAAGAAACAAAAAAAAAGGGGGGAGGGGGAGGGGGAGAGAGGAGAGAAAAATGACAACAGGCACAGAAAAAAAAGGACTGATAGCAAACATGAGTCCAGTCAAGGACTGGAATCGTTGCAGAAGAAAACTTTGTTTCGGCGTTGCACCGTTCGTTTTTCCTTCTCAGTCCTGCAGATCAGGCCAAACGATAGAGAAAAGGAGAGAAAAAGAGAGAGAGAGGAGAGTATGGTCCAGCAACTGGCCCAGCTGGCGTCATTCGACCACGTTCTGCTGCCTGGCCTCCTCGTTGTCTTTTTTTGCACTCCCGCCTACTCTACTGCTCTCCTCTCGCTCTTCTCTCACCCTCCCGGCCGATTGAGGAATGCTCGCTGTGCCTTCTCTCTCTTCTTTCTCTCTGGTCTTGTACAAAAACAGATACTCCCACTGTGTGGTCAATGTCGAGTATGTTTATGTTGACCCAATTCCCTTGGAAGGGGACAGGGTAAACAAACAATACGCACACACGCAGAGAGAAGAGAGAAGAGAGAGAGAGAGAGGAGAGCACATGCATGCGGCCAAACAGATCATGAAAAAACGTGGAAGGAACACTGCCCTTTGTCGTCAAGAGCTCCCTGGATTCTCTCATCCTTCCAACCTCTCTCTAATCCTCTCTTCTTTCCCCTATATCCTCGCCTGTGGATCCATGCTCCATATCCAGTCGTATCCGCTCTGCATGCCTCGGCTCGCTGGGCCCGGGACCTTGCCAATTCCCTTTTTGACCCTTTCCGTCCGCCCAATGTGCTCACTTTTTTACTCACTTATTCACTTACTCACTTACTCACTCTTTTTTCCCCAGCCATTGTACCCATGTCGCCCCTTTGCCTCTTCCTCTACCTCGTCCTCTTCTCGTATGGGTCATAGCTCTCTCTCGTCAAATATGGACATTCAATTCCATTCCCCGATCCAACCTAACCGCCATGACCTCTCTCTCTCTCTCTATTCTTCGATCTTCTCCGCCCTCTCTCTCTCTCTCTCTCTTTCTCTCTCTCTCTCTCTCTCTCTTTCTCTCTCTTTCTCTCTCTTTCTCTCTCTCTCTCACTCCTCGCCCTGTGTTGTTGTTTTCCCACTCTGTGTCGGGTTTGTTTGCAAGTCACTTACCACAGGCATTCTTGACCTGACGACGCTTCGCCTTCTGCAGTGGCTGTTGTGAATCAGACAACGACGAGTGCGCCGAGTGCGCCGAGTGATGACCCGCATGGTGCGAGTGATGTCCATGGTGGTGATGGTGCCCATGGTGTGGGTGTGGCTGGTAATCGAGCGAAGGTGACCCGGGCATCGAACTGTACGGGGTCGAATGGTTCGAATGATAGGGTGTCGACTGACTCGAACTAAACGGCGAGGCAAGGAGTTGATGGTACTGACTGTACTGTGAGTCGCCAATGGGCGGCACCAGCGATGTGTATGGCTGCTGTTGCTGTCGCATGGGAGACGGTGCTGTGGAGCTATTGTTACTGTTGTTATTGGGGTTGCTGCTGGGGTTGGCACTGCTACCGTTGGCAGAGTTGTTGAGGCTCGAGCTCGAGCTGTTGTTGGAAGTGAAGGACAAGTGACTGTTGACGACATGCGAGGACGATGGCGGTGCTTGCGAGGGTGGCGGCTGGTATGAGTGTTGGCTATTGCCACCGTTGACATAAGGTGGCGAAGATGAGTTATAGTAGCCCGATCCGGTACCAGCAGCACTACCGCTGTTGGCATTGTTGCCACTACCAAGGTCACTGGGGTGATAGGGATAGGATCCCGTCGACAGCTGCGACCCATGGAGGTGCGAATGATGCTGTGGAGGTTGGTAAGTGGCACCCGAGGCAGACGAGGTCTGGTAGGGGGAGGCACCATGTTGAGCACCTGCACCGGGATGATGGTATTGCAGGTTACCCAAGGTCGGGGACGAAGGGGCACTCGAGAGAGCCGAGGCCGAGGCATTGGTCAGGACTGGAGTAGCGGCACCGCTGTTTCCACCGTTGGCAACGATCGAACCGGGACCAGTGGGTGGAGAAGACAACGAAGAGGCATTCATGGCCAAAAAGCGACCCATGCTGCTGTTATAGGACGACGGCTGACTGTACTGAGCGTAGAACGAAGACGAGGACGGCGACGAGGACGAAGATGTCTGGGACGGCTGGGCGTGATGGTGCGACGGCGACGAAGGATGATATGGGTCTTGCTTGAGCTGAAAGTCGGGCTGCTGATAAGGCGGCATGGCGTGGTACGACTGTTCGTGCTTGATCTGTGGATCCTGCTTTGGCGAAGCAAGCTGGTGTGTGCTCATGACTGTGAGGGTAGAGGAGGAGGAGTAGAGGAGATGGTGGCGGCAGTGATGGAGGAAGGAAGGGAGAAAGAGAGAGAGACTGCAGCCAGCAGGAGCGGAGAACGAGAATAGAGGCTGTGAAGCAGAGAAGAGAAGTGGACAGGAAGTTGGATGATGTTGATAGATTGGGAGAGAGAAAGAGAAAGAGAGAGAGAGAAGAAGAAGAAGAGAAAGAAGAAGAGAAAGAAGAAGAAGAAGAAGAAGGAAGAAAAAAAAAAAAAAAAAAAAAAGGGCAAAGGCTGGATATAAAAGCGATCCAAAGTCAGCGCGACAAACATCAGCCAGCCGTTAACTTTGTTGAGTGTTTGTGTAATGGGGGAGACCAGAGGTGTTTGAAAATTGGCTTCGGTCAAGGGATGGATGCAGCCCGCATGGACGCCCTCAAATGGATGTCGCTAATCCTCCTGTGTGATTGTGTGATTGTGTCCATCTCTCCATTAATACTCTTATGGATCTGATTGGATCTGATTGGATCTGATCTGATCTCTTTCTCTCTCTCTCTCTCTCTTTCTCTCCTTTATGTCGCTTTTTTTTTCTTCCGATCCCAAAAAAAAAAAAAAAAAAATAATAATAATAATAATAAATAAAAAAGAGAGTGAGTGAGTGAGATCCATCTCACCCCTTCCCTCTCCCCGTTGACTTTTTTTTTTCTCCCTTTTTCTCCAAGAATAAGAGGACCGACCGTCGACCTGCCGAATCGCCTGTGACCTGCGTGCGGCTTGGGGAGACCCCTGTTGAGAGAGAGAGAGAGAGAGAGAGAGAGAGAGAGAGAGAGAGAGAGAGAGAGAGAGATAGAAAAGAGTGAGGGAGTGACTGAGAGAGTGAGGTTCCCAGTCTTGACCCGCTACAGACAAAGACCATTCGAAACGAAACGAGACGAGACGAATTACCCAGAAGGAAAGAGAGGGACGACCACGCATGGCATGACACGGCTCGTTCATCGATACCGGACATTATTGCTCTCGCGTGCAATGCAACCATGTTTGGCCTGCTGGGTCGCGGGGCCTCCGGGATACCGGCGTGGGCAGCGCCTGAGCAGCGCCTAATATAGACACGCCGCGGTGCAGTCGAGCCCCAGATAGGACAACAGAGCCCCTGGTTGCCGCAGGGCCCAGTCTTGTGGATATGAAAAGATCATTGTCACTCATAACCACGACATTTGCAACCATTGTCGTCAGAGCAACAACAATAAAAAACAGTAGCGATGAAGGAATGACAAAGAAGTCTGCCAAAAAAAAAAAAAAAAAGGAGCAATGTGAGGTGTGACAGACCATGGGAACAAAGGGCAGGGTTGCTGTGGGCAGAGTGGACATGATGCCAAACACTAATGCGGTGCGTGTAAATCACACACGAAAAAAAAGGGGGTGAGTGAGTGAGTGAATGTAAGTGAGTGTGAGTGAGTGAGTGAGTGAGTGAGCGACAGGGGTAAGAGGATCGAATGCATCTCATTCTCTCTCATCTCTCACACCTTCTCTTCTCTTTTTTTCTCGTTCGCCTTCTCCTTTTTTCTCTTTTTTCAAAAAACACACATCAATCTTTTTTTTTTTTTTTTTTTTTCTTTCATCAGATCCATCTTTTTGCATCCATCTCCCGGGTCGTTCTGCTGCCCTTGTTGTCTTTCTTCCCGCTCCTTCCTTTGCCCTTGCCCCACGCCACGGCCTTGCTCTCCAGCTCACGTTGTCCAGCTCTCCGCTACCACTGGGACAACGGGTGACCTTTTGCCGTGTCTGTCTGTCTGTCTATCTGTCTGTCTGTCTGTCTGTCTGTCTGCTGCATCCCACAAAGCTTGTCCTTGTTCGCTCTTTTCTCTCTCTTTCTCTCCTTCTCCCTCTATCTCTGTCCTCTGCGGCTTTCTCTCTCTCTCTCTCTCTTTCTCTTGCTTTCTTTCCCTGGCTGCAATATATCGACAAGGACGTATATCCGGCAGATAATATGAGTTTCCTAGGCCTGTAGGTTTATTTTTACCCTCCGCTCTCTCTCTTTCTCTCTCTTTCTCTCTCTCTCTCTCTCTCCCGGAACGACATGACATGCCATGGCATTGGATATCCCAACCTGCAAGAGACCGACAAGACGGCTATTTCAGAGCCATACTCTCTCCTTCTTACCCTCCTCCCCCCACGTCCTCATCGCTTTTCTGGCCACTCAAGCGTGGTCTGCTACGAGAGCTGGAAACGAGAGCCATCGCCTTATGGCCGATGGTCGTCCGTATTCATAGGCTGTGGCATCTTCTCTCACGACCTGGTCCAGGGAAATCACAAAGGAGCAAGCCAGCCAGCTGGACCAATATCAAGCTTTAGAGAGAGCAGGACACTGGAAGAGATGGAGGAGGAGCACTCAATGACCACCAGGAACAACTATCCACCTCCACCACCCTGGACCTTGTCCCTCTCTCTTGGTCGCAATTTATAGTTCTGCACGATCCTATTCTCCGAGGCACTTTCTCGCACCACCACCCCTGCCCTGAGAGAAGAGAGTGCATTCAGAGAGAACATGATAAACTAACCCAGATACTCCCCTTGTCTTCTCTCCGACACGACACTGCCTCTTTATTTTATCTCTCTTTCTCTTTCCTTCTTTCATTTTATCTGCCCTTCTCTCAGATCATCATCAACCAGGACAAAGGGTCCCAAGAAGGGCAGCGGGTCATCCCTGCAGAAACAGTACCTTCAGAAGGATTTCGCAGAGCAAACACTTGGCTCAGGAAATCTCCGCCTTGCCGTTCAGCTGCCTGAAGGCGAAGACCTGAATGAGTGGCTCGCTGTCAACAGTAAGTCTAATGGCCAGCTCATGTGCCGCTGAGCGAAGGGTGATCTGATTTACAGAGAAAGGAAGAAGCAAGACCAAGAGAATGATCGGCTCACAATTGATCACCTCTTCTTCCTCTTATCCAGCGGTCGATTTTTTCAACCAGATCAACATGCTCTATGGAACGATTACCGAATTCTGTACTCCACAGGACTGTCCCGTCATGTCTGCTGGTCCGAAATATGAGTACCACTGGAAGGATGACCATCACTTCAAGAAGCCGGCCCGAGTCAGTGCTCCTATTTATGTGGACCATGTCATGGCCTGGGTCCAATCCTTACTCGATAACGAAAACATCTTTCCAAGCAAGATCGGTACGTCCAACATGTATCCCATCCTCCATGTCTTTGACTCGTGCGCCAAATGGGAATCCTTCTAATCTTTTTCTTTTTCTTTTCCTCTTTCTTTCTTTCTTTTTTTTTGCTGGATATTCGATCTCGATTGCTCAATGGATCCTCCTGTTTCTCTAGGCGTCAACTTTCCAGCCAACTTCCAGTCTGTGGTCAATGACATTTTTCGTCGTCTGTTCCGAGTCTATGCACATATTTATACAGCACATTCTGCGGTGATCGTTTCTTTAGGCGAGGAAGCACATATGAACACTAGTTTCAAGCATTTTATTCTTTTTGTCAAAGAGTTTAACTTGATCGATTCAAAGGAGCTGGTGCCTTTGGCTGACCTGATCGAAGTGCTTCTTGCTCAATCTAAAAACTAAAAAGAAGAGAAAGGGAGAAGGAAAGGTCCTGAATGCTTTTTTTTTTTTTTTTTTTTTGGATCATGGAACATTTGCTCTTCCTTCCCCTATCTATCAATCTATCCTCCTGCTCTCTTGCGTAGACAGTACCTCTGGATCATGGCTCTAGTGGATGTCTGTCCAATTGGATCTGGTACCCCCCCATCGCTACATTTCTATACCTTTACTTGACTCTCTCTCTCTCTTTTTTTTTTTTTTATGTATCTATCTCCTCTTTTAAACATGGACAACCCCATCTCCTTTGCACAAGAGGCATATTCACCTCTATCACCTTTTACCAATAACAACAAAAAAAAAAAAAAAAAAGTGGGGTTTCTTTTTTTTTTTTTTTTTTTGTTTGTTTGGGCGGAAGGTGATAATGCGGAATAAATCTTGGGAGGCTGAAATGCCCCATACATTGGTCATATATCCCACCCTAGACAGTTGCCCTCAAGGCAATCTTATTCCGCTTCCTCTTCCTGCCTCACCTCTGCAAATGTGAGAGCTACCATCACTAACAACAAGAACAACAAGAGCAACAACAGCAACAAACCCCCCTCCCCTCGCACTTCACCCCACTACCCTTAGCTAAATTTTTCAACCATTTAACTTATTCTGCGAATTTATTGGCCAATCAAATTGCAGAGAAATTAAGCACACGTGATGGCTTAGAGTATTGTCAATGGTTCCTTGGCGGCGCCCGCTTGCATAAGATCTCGCCCGGCTAACTCAATCGGTAGAGTGTCAGACTTTTAATCTGAAAGTTGCGGGTTCGACCCCCGCGTTGGGCGAAGTGGTTCATTTCCTTTTTGGAGTTTTTTTTTTCTTCCTCTCTCCTCTCCTTTTTTGCTCCCATGTTCTCTGGTCAAGACATCATTGACAAGAGAGAGAGAGAGAGAGAAAGAGTGGAAGAGAGGTACCTGCAGTCCTTTTTTTTTTTCTCTCTTTTTGGCCAACCGAGATGTGAATCTTTGGTTCCTTGTTCTTTTGGGTTCCTTTGGGGTTCCGATTTCCATAGCCATGCGCACCAGTTCCTGGAGTAGATATGTTGATATCTCTCTATGACCTGAAAGGGGGGTCAACAATCACACAAACAGTACTGGTACTCTCTGCGCTGACTTTCTTTCTTTCTTTCTTTCTTTTTTTTATGTGCTTTGTTTTAGTAAAAGGTCTGAAAGCATTGTTATCTTTTGACACATAAAAAAAAAAAAACTCTAGAAGAGTGATTGGGACTTCCTTGTCTCCACTCGACACTTGCATTCTGAAAAGCTTGAAGAAAAGGCTCCTCTCATATTATAGTGATAAGAACCCCAGATCAAGTAAAGAGGGGGAGTGGGAGTGGGAGGGGAACCCACTGGAAGTAGGAGGATCTGAAAGGGATTGAGGGATTGTGTGTGTGTACAACTCTCTCTCTTTCTTTCTCTCTCTCTCTCTCTCTTCACTCCTTAAGATTTAAGTTTCCCTTCTCTGTTCACATATATTTTTTTTTTTTTTTTTTTTTTTCAAAAAAAAAAAAAAAAATCTGTGCTTCGCCCAGAAAACGTTATAAGTAAGGTCAATAAGCTCTCTCTCTGGGTTACCACTCCAGGTGTAACAATCTATCCCCCACCTCCTCTCTCTGGGTGTAACACACTCTCTTTTTTTTCCTTAACTTTGGGTTCCACTTTAGGGTTTACACAGGCCCCATTTCGGCCTCTCTCTGCTCGAAAACTCAAACAGCAGCAATAATATGTAAAAAAAAAAAAAAAAAGACATTATCTAATTTTTAATTTTTAATTTTTTTTTTTGTGTTTTTTTTTTGTTTTGTTTTGTTTGCTCTAGATAAAGCCAAACATCTTGCCCTTCTTCTTTTCAGGTTGTGGTTCCGCCTGGTATCCTTGTGCTGCGGATGGACCTGGTGAACGAGGTGGTGGCATGTTACCATGAGATGAAGCTGGTGCTACAAATCGTCCTGAAGCATCCTTTTGAATTGTCCTCATTCCTGGTGCACCCGAAGGTACAGGCGGTCCTCCTCGGAAATCAGGTCCAGAGGATGGATGGTGAGGCGAGGGTGGTGGTCCAGGTCGTCCTCCAGGTCCTCCAGGTCCTCCAGGGCCTGGCCGTCCTCCTCCTGGTCCTTGAGGAGGTCCAGCATGACGAGGATGGCCAGGTGATCCTCCTGGGCCATGCATCATGGGTGATCCCGGAGGTGGTCCAGGAGCCTTGTAGGGTGGGATTACAGGTTGGGTGGGTCGAGTAGGACCCTTGACTAGATGCCTCAAGCTGTAGATGAACTGTCGTGGAGTCAGGATATGAGTCGATCCAATGACAATATCTCGTCCCATGGACTCGCAGAGTTCATAGATGGACCGGATCTCGGAATAAGTCACTCCTCCTGCAATAAACACATAGACGCGCGATCCCTTGACGTTGGGTTTCTTCTTTTCCCATGTCGGCTGTACGTTTTTCCGGAGAGATTTGGTAGCCATCTCGGCAGCTTCGGAGGGGGCCTCTGTTGTATATGGGTACTGGGCAATGTCCAGAGTTCCATTGAGATGGTCCTCGACTGTCTTTTTCACTTTTGTGACATAGCGCGACAAATCATATGGTTGTTCCTCGTCTTCTGCTCGTTTCCGTGGATAGAATGGCTTTCGTTTTGATCGTCCTGCTGCACCACCCTAGAAACCAAAGAGTAATTGTCAGTCGGGACAAAAGAGCAATACATCGGCAACACTTTAAAAAAAAAAGAAAAAAGAAAAGAAAAGCCCATTACCCGTTCAACATTAACACTGAGGTATCCAAGGTTCATGATGGCCTCTGCATTGCTTTCGGAAATGCCGGCATGTTCAAAGAGTCGGTTCCTGTCTTCTGTCTTTAAGCCTCCACGACAGATCATGTAAAGCATCAGCAGTCGGATCTTGTCCATTGTGCTCACTTGAGGGTCATCCAGGAAGGGCACCATCTCAGTCAATACACTCCTGGGCAAATGTCCTTCCACCGTCTCGCCCGTTGCCAATTGTTGTTCCACCAAGCCCAATTCATTGATCTTGAACTTTTCAAAGATCTTCATGCATTCCTTAGCCATCTGAATATGGGTCGAGTATTTGGCCTTTAGGTCCTGGTATTGTGGCAAGTTGGCAAGCTGATCTTTCATGTTCCGTATAGTCGCAACCTTGTCCTTGTCTCCTCGCATCGCTTCATTTTCGGCCACAAAGGCATTCAACTTGGCCGTCAAAGTTCCTGCCGTCTCCACAATATGTGAATGTCGAATGTCCACGAACACTTGATCGGATTCATCAATCACCACAGACACCTGTTCTACGTCACCCTTCGAGTTTTCGATATCGTACGTGTATTTGGTGCCATCCTCGATCGGCAGCAGGTCGTTTGCCATGGCTTGGTAGGTGAATTCGTGCACAATGGCTGCCGTAACATCGATAGACCGGTCCAAAATCAATATCGTTCCCTGTCCCTGTTGTTTCCCCTAATAATGTGGGCAAGCATTTAGACCATTACAAACAATGGATATATCAATATTTAGTCCGAAAAAGGAAGGGAGGAGGGTCCATGCGTGCCTCCCTGTTTGATTGTATCGGGGGTTAGTAGAAAAGTAAAAAAAAAAAAAAAGTTTGCTTACGGCCATCTCGGGGCTTGATCGGACATAGGCCTCCAACTCGCTCTGGAGTAACATCGCCAACTTCATCGATTGTGTGCGTTTTCCTTCCTCAGTTTCTGGGGGACGGAAGTAACGAATGGATGGATAATCACCACACGAGGCAATGACAGATACAAGCTAGAAGCAAAGAGAAGGATAGGGATAGATTGGAATTGAGCACACTGGACTTGCTTTTTTTTTTTTTTTTTTCTGCTTCTGAACCCAGTCTATGTTGCATGTTTCCAAGAAGAGAGATAGAAGTTAAGATAGAGAAAGATAGAAGGAAAGGAAGGAAGAGAGTCGGTTTACCTGCTTGGCAATGACATCTAACTCTGACGAGATCTCCATCTTCCGTGAAGGCGAATAAAGAGCATAGAAACTCGAGGGGGACTCGAACGAAAACACCCTTGATTCGATCGCTGGTGTTGTGCAACGGTCCAAAGGAAAAGGTACATTAATATTCGATGTCTGGTTTTCTTTTTTAACAGTTGGGAAATCGCGGAGAGGAAAAAGAAACACACCTGTAAAGTCTATAAAGAGCTCCTTGAGAGTTTTAATATACTTGGATACGGAGGACTGGGTCAGTCTGTTGAAGAGTCGATCCTCTAGCGCTGTTCGATCGGAACGGATATTAGTCGATCTGCACACTCTCATTTTCATATAAAAATATATATGTTTTCTTCTCTCATTCTCTCAATGCACCTATCCTTGTGCATTGACAGAGCACAGGTCCAACACAAAAGGGACGGGCAAAAAGAAGGAGAGAGAAAAGAAGGAAAGAGAGAAAGAGGCGAGAGCAAGAGCCGGAGAGAAGGTGGAGCAAGAGAGAGCGAGAGGAAAAAAAAAAAAAGGAAGGTATCGTTGGGACTAACAAAAGGGTTATGTGGTAATGAGGAAGAGGAAGAGGAGACACACTTACGTGCGGTGAAGAGGACGTGCGCGCACTTGTATTTCCCGGTTGGACTATCGCTTGGAAAGTCATCCATGAGGCGACTGACGGATTCCATACAGGGTGTGAGGAGGTAGACGGCCTCCAGCGATGTATAGGGCTGTCGCTTGCTTTCTAGCATCTCGACCACTAGTGAAAGAATAAAAGAGATGTTGTAAGGGTTAGGATGGGAGCAGGTGGTAGTTCACTCGGCAAGATGGAAGAAGAGAGGAGGAAGAAAGCTGCAATGCATTTTAGGGGTGGACAGATGAGAGGAGGAGGACATTACAGGTGACATTCCTGTCCATGATGTCAAACATCTTGCAGGCACTCAGGACAATCTTGTTGGTCTTTGCATCGAGGACAACAATCTTGAATCGCTCCGGCGGCTGGATGGAGTCGATGCTGTCGATGATGCCTAGGAAAAAAGGAATAGAAAGAAAGAAGAGAAAGAGTGAGTTGAGATGAAGGATGATGACATGCTGAGAGCGAGTTTTCTCATGGGTGTGAAGAACAAGAGGACAAAGTAGTCTGGTGGTAGTGGATGGGAGCAATGTGTGGATGGATGGAAGGGCTTACGATCGTGGAGGACCTTGAGGATGGAGGTCATGGCGGCAGTGGTGGTGGGGTCGGCAGGGGAAGGTGAGTGGACGGTGCCGTGTGTAGGGTAGGATGGGTAGTAGGTTGTATAGAAGAGATGGAGGGAGATGACAGGAGAGAAGAGGAAGGCCGAGTTGGCAATGGACCAAGAGAAAGGATAGAGAGAAAGAGTGAGAGTGAGAGTGAGAAAGAGTATGAGAGAGAGAAAGGGTGAAAGAGAGAGAGAAGAGAAAAGGAGAATGGACAATAGTGAGAAAGCGAGTGAGAGAGTAAGAGACGATTCGCTGTGGCAGTCGCGTGCATGAGAAATATGGGGTCAAAACAACCCTTTTCGGACATCAAAGCGCTGAAATGAACCTCTTCTGGACTGTGATGGATGATGATGATATTTGATGATCTTCACACCTCTCCGCTGGATTGGTCTAAGGAGCCTTAGCCTTAGCCATTTACCATGCCATGGCTTTGATCTCGTGTCTTCAGGAACGCATCACCTCTATCTCTTCTTTCAATCCCCCCTCCTCTCTCTCCCCTGGCAGCAAACCATCGTCTCTTTCTTCTTTTTTCTTTATTCTTGCCTCTACATTTACAATGTTGTTGGGGGTTTTTTTCTTTCTTTTTTCTTCTTCCTCGAAGTCCAGCCTTAGACAGCACCACCACTGTGGGCAACCATGGCCACCAGAGCGGCACCAATGCATCCTCCATCCCGTGCGAGCTCGAGCCTGATCCGCGAGGCGCGATCCTCACCCAAGATATCGATCAAACCATCCTTCATCATGTGCGAAAAGTGAGGGTACTTTTCAAAGACAGAGCCGTCAATACCAACGGTCGTAATCTCCTTAGGGTCATCCAGCTGCACCGTGCTTCCTTGGGCCTTGAGAAGCAATGCAGCACATGCTGCCGCTGTCATCACTGCAGATCGTCTGCCAATGGCCTGCACCAGCTTGAAAACTCGTGCACGGTCGTCGGCCGTCAGACCCTCGATCTCAAAGCTTGTCTTGAACACCTTCTCAACTGAATGATGCTCCTTGTCATTGTCCGACTCAATCGTCGACATGAACAAAGTCTTGAACGAGTTAGGGACTGAGAGCGACTCGGGAACCTTACCCTTGAGGAACTCAAAGATAGCCTCGTTCTTGATCAAATCCACAAGTGACAGACGAACAAGTTCACCCAGGTAAAGACCAGAGACCATCTTCTCAAAGGCTTGGAAGCCAGGAACGAGTGAGACGTCGTCAATGGAAATGTCGTACTTGGTCTGGGGGAGATACTCAGCCTTGCCCATGGCATCCCACTCGGTGTTAAGGATCATCTGGTCACAAGCAGGACCGCTGTACTTGGAGACCTCGGATGCGCGCTCAATGTAGGCGGCATTGGTACCAGTGGCGAGAATGATACCAACCTTGGTCGAGGGTGAGACGTAGGCATGCGAGACCAGCGTACCGACGGTGTCGTTAATGATGGCCGAAACGATAACAGGGAGATTCTTGCGAGCAAAGCCAGCCTCGAGAAGATCCTTGAGGTCCTTGCCCATCACGTTTGACAAGTCAAAGCCCTTGCCCATAGCAAGGACCGTTCCGCGGTTGATGGCAGTTTGGCTGGTCATGAGAAGGAAGGAAAGAAAAAAAATGTTTAGTCGTACAGAAGAGAAAATGTGTGGGTCAATTACACCTCTCCCCTCAAAAAGCTGGTTATCTGAGAGAGTCGTTTCAAGAAAATCGAATACTAAAAGAGGGTCCATACTTGAGCGCAAACGAAAAGGTGACACCCATGTGGAGGTCCGAGTCACCAAGGTCGACAGCAACGGTCTTGAGGAGCTGGGCGGTGCAGTCGGCGATCCAGTCGAACATGGCCTCACCAGGGCCAGTCTTGAGCTCCTTGGTGATCTCGTGCTTCTCCATCGTGACGCCGACCTGGCCGTCACCAAGAAGGTGCACAGCAGCAGTGCGGAGGTTAGTGCCGCCGAGGTCGATGGCGAGGTAGAGACCGGTCTCGGTGCCTGTGGGGAGCTTTGTGATATAGGAAGGCTGTTGGGTGATGATCTTGGGGTCTAAGGTTGAGAGGCCAAAGACGAGCTCCTCGGTGATGCCATCGACAACCTTCTGGACCTGGTCCTTGGTCAGCACAAACTGCTGAACGGTCTGTTCAAAGAGGGGTACGGTCATGGTGCTCAAGGGTAGGGTGTATGTAAAAGAGAGAAAAAGAGAGAGAGGGAGAGATGAAAAGAAAGAAAGAGAGGATGTGAGAGGGTATGTACAAAAGTGGATGAAGTGATTCCCAACGAGTTCGAATGGAGAAAGAAAGAAAGAGAGAAAATCAGAATCGAGATGGAATCGAGATGGCCTCCTTTTTATATGGAGAGCTACTTGGCGTTCACGCGGGCGCAGGTGTGGGTTTTCTCTCTCTTTGTATCTCTCTTTGTCTCTCTCTGCCTCTCTGCCTGTCTGCATAGGCCAACGGTCTCACCTCTTCCTTACCGCACACAGACCGACGGCTCTCTCACTCGCCCGCTCTTACTTCTGACTCCCCCCACACCACAAACACTCGCAGCTCAACACAACACACACTGCAATCTTGCCACTGGTGGTCACCCGCACCACGCCGCGGTCACCCTTGGGTCAAGGATCACTGACTATCCCTTGTCCGTTACACATTCTCGTATAGACACGCATTTCTCTCTGCTCACTCACACAGATCTCTTATCTACGAACCAAATCCACGCTGTTGTTCTTTCTTCTTCAATAATGTTCCTGGCCTCTCTGTCCTGCCTTTTTAGTGCTGTGTACCTTGGCTCCCCACCCCGCACCCCAAGGAAGGGACGAAGGAAAGAAAGAAAGAAAGAAAGGGAGCAGCAAATAATAAAAACAATACACATCACCTGTCCATTCACGCCAGAGTTAAATGCCAGGCCCAAAACTTTCTCTTACCATCCGTCGCCAAAGATAACGCGGCAAACTCGGCTTGGGCATGCCTGGGAATAAATAAAACAAAGAAAAAAGCGAGAGTTGTGAAGGCAGGCGCTGAGAGCCATCATAGTACGCCCTGCTACGAGAGAAGAGCGAGAGAGAGAGAGAGAGAGAGAAAAGAAAAAGGTGATCGCTGCGCAGGGAAGGGTCATCGGTCTTTTTTCTACGCCTTCTCATTGACTTGTATTCTCTTAACCAAGGCGGCTCATGAGTGTGGTTGCCAGGGCAGTGGGTCATCTTAATAGCAAAGATCAAGATGGATAAACACTACCGCTCTCTCTCTTTCTCTCTCTCTCTCTCTCTCTCTCTCTATCTCTTTCTCTCTCTCTCTCTCTCTCTCTCTCTCTCTCTCTCTCTCTATTCTCCGGGAGACAGAGAAAGAGTGAATGAGGCGGGGAGATAGCAAAAAGGAAGGTGACTGTGCGAATGAAAAAGGATGAGAAACATGGCACGGCAGCATGGCGTGTTCCTGAAAAGAAAAGAAAAGAAAAGAGGAAAAAAAAAACAGTGACCCAAACAGCGACCATCCACAGCAAGTGAGTGAGAGAGAGGAAAGGGTATGTGGGGCAAAGGTACTAAAACCAAAAGGGCAGCAAAGGCTCTCAGTCACTTGGGCCAATAAGAATTCTTCGATATCTTATCTGCTTCTGCAAAAAAGACGTCGAGATGCATTTCGTCCTTCTTGGGGGGAGGAGGAAGTAGAGGCCAACACACCCCTTGGGTTCGTCCCTTTGTGTTTCCATCCAGTCTGGGCTAATTAACACACGCATACACACACACAGATACACACACGCACACACACACACACACACACACAACTGGTCTCGACCACTCGATCGCTTTCCTCTATCCAGCTCCCCTCACCTCCCCCAAACAACACACGCACTTTTGAAGTATCCCGCGATAACAGCTAAAGTTCGAGTTCGGGTCGCTTCATTTCTTTAATCTCTGCTGCTATGTTGCACATTCTGCAAGAAGAAGAAGGAAATTCGTATCTTGTCGAGACGTGGAGGGAGAAGTAGCTTCACCCTCAACCTCAGCCAAAAGTGCGGAGAGAGAGAACGCAAAAAAAAGTCCACGGAGCGTCCTTTGGATACTCAAGAGTCCGACTCGGGTGGGCCACGTTTTCGCTTCAGACCCCGCAACGCCTGTTGTCGGCGAAATCGTTGTTGCTGAAGTGGCTGTTGCAGGAGTTGTTGTCGCTGTTGTTGATGCTGTTGCTGTTGTTGATGCAAAAGTTGGCGGCATTGCCATTTATGTTCGAGATATTGCTGTTGCATAAAGAATTGCTGACATTTCTGTTGTTGTTGTTGTTCCCAATACATGGTGGCCATCTGCTTGAGGAGTGCGGTATGGAACTCGGGCCAGGTTTGCTCATGTTGTACTCGATACCTTTCCTGTAGGTCCCGAATCATGGCCTCGGCACTGTCCTGACGAAGACAACTGTTCCTCATGCGTTCTGCAACATGTCGAATACACAACTCGGACACAGGTGTGTATGCATGTCCCCAGTCGAAATAAAGGTGAAGCACATTCTCGTCCCGGATCAAGTCTCGGAGTCTTCCTATGTGCCAATCCATCCATGGGGACGCGCAGACAAATGTGTCCAGTCCGTATTCGTGTGCGATCTCGAAGGTGATCTTCCAACGATCATGATTGGGATGATGGTGAGTGATGATTTGGTCGAGACCTTGATGAACAAGTGGAATATCGTTCTGAGGCAACATACCCGAGTACATGAAGTCCAACATGCTTCGAATCGTAAGAGCTGCCTTTGCATCAACCCGGATCGTTGTTCGATGCAATCGTGACCTTTGGAAGGCATGGCCTTGATCTTGAGCCAACATACGGGATAAAGCAGGGTAGATCGAAAGGATAGCACGATGAGCCAATATCTGCTCGCAGTCTTGTCCGAGAGATTGAGTAGATGAGGTTGACTCGTTTGGAAAGAGAAACTCGACATCTGCCGAGGCAGCATGGTGCTGGAATCGAATCATCATCTCGACAAAAGGATCGGCCATCCGGACGGGGTCGTGACCCGAGACTTTGAGAGGATGTGTCTGGCTCTTGCCTTGGGTTGGTCCAAGGAGCTTTAGTGGATACGAAGAAAAAATGATAACAAACTCATAATGCTGGTCCGTCCAGATATCCTTTCTGTCTAGGACAACTACTTGCGAGTGCAACGTGGTTCATTAGCAGTGCATCTAGACAACAACGTTTTTTTTTTGCACAAAAAAAAAAAAAAAAAAAATAGAGCACAGCACTTACACTCGGTCCCACGCTTCCAAATGTCACCACTCTGGACAGTCTTTGCAACAAGCAACTGCTGAGACGGACCAGAAAAGACTTGGAAACTGCAGCAAGGCTGGAACTCGGACCACACAAATTTTGTTTGTGAAAGGGGTCCCAAAAATGCTTTAATCTGGGTCTTGTCCTTGGTAAGAACGCTGAGCCGACAAGTAGTGTTGTTGGAATCATTGTCATGGGCACATGGCTCTAGATTCGGGTCGGGTAACTTGGACTCTGCTTGAGAGCCATCAGGGATACGAAAGTGTAGACTACAAATGTCACTCCTTGGCGCCATGTCGATGCTTTTGCTGCTGTTGTTTTTTCTTCTTGCAAGAGGTGTGATATCTTGATGAGAAGGGTTTGTTTGCAGCATAGAAAGCAAACAGCAAGCAAGTGAAAGCAGAACAAGCTCGGCCTTTTCCAGCGATCAATGGACCGAGACATGCAGAAAGCCACAAGACCGACTTGCAGATCACATCACTATTTAAAATTCTTTTTGGTAGAGAGTCGTGCGCTTCATATTCCTCCAGAACCACTAAAGCTTTCCTTTGCCACAACTTGGCAACCGCTAGGGCACGATCCTTCCGAGCCTTGGTGCTTTCTTTCTTTCTTTCGAAACTCTGGCCCTGAAGCTGTTTGCCATGAAGAGTGGTAGCATGCTCATGCCCAATGTCAGCATACTGGCAGCGATTCTCCTTGTTTCGAGTCTATTCTTTGGCCAGATTGGTGCCTTTCGGTGGCGTGGACGATTTCTATCCAAGGATGACACTCTCCATTCATCGTCCTTATCAGACAATAGAGAGGCTTCACAATCTGGCTGTAAGAGCATCCAAAGATATAGCTAGCCTCTCTTTCCTCAAGAAACATTTAACAGCTCTTTCTGGACTCCTTTTCCTTATTCATTTGTTGTCTTTTGTTTATTTTCCTCTCCCCCCAAAGCTATAGACACAGCCGACGAAAGCATTTTCTCGATCATTGAAGAAATGGACCGAGCCATGCAGTTAGGAGCATGTATTGACCTACTGTGGTGTAAACAAGGCACAGCAGACAACGAGGATGGAAATGCTTGATAAGCGCGAAGCTTACCTTGTTTCCTATTTCCTAGCATCTCTGGATGCTTATGACCAACAGCCGAGCTGTTTTAGGGAAGCAACACGTGCTCTAAAGCGAGGTTGCAAGAATATCGATATTGATGAAGAGGAAAAGATATTGTGCAAGTCATGCCTGCGTTTATGTGGCCAAAGCATTCCTTGAAAAAAAAAAAAAAAAAAAAGGACCCCTTCTATTAACAATCTTATCCATTGCGCTTTATTTTTTTTTGTTGTGGCCAAAAGATGCTGTTCGACTGACGGCTTGTGAAATTGCAACGGCGGATCTTCCTATGCCAAGGGAGTGCCGCATGGCCGAATCTTGGGATCTAGACGTCAAATCAATCAAGGACGAGCTTGGCTATTGTGTCCAGTATGGCTCAACGATCTTTTTTCTTTCTTTCTTTTTTTATCGTCTACACAGAGAGAGGGGACGGATGAAGAATGGCGGTGTTTGGTTATAATATCATTTTTTTCCTTCTCTTGAACTACCACCATCCAGATCGCTAGGTCGTATTCCTCAGCTTTGGACATCATATTCCGGCTACTTTCGAGAGGTCAAGCTAATGTGCTATGCAGTAAGTTATGTCTTGGAACAAGGTAACCGCCTTCATTCTCCGTCAAGAGTTTAGCTGATTAAATGAAACAAAAACAAGAAGAAAAAACTCATCTTGAATGCATTAACGAATACTCTGTGTGTATTTCATAGACGATTTTCGAGAGATTCAGCGGAATCTGACCAGAGCACATGCGGGGCATATAGCCTCAATCAAAGAACAGCAACGTGTACTCTTTGAGACGCAAAAGCAAGAGATATCAAGGCTTCGACAAGTATTTGACCTTCAATCAGGTCTTCAAGTCGAAATGCGGTCCATCTTGGTAAAGTTTTTGGGGATATAATTCTCGGATTGAATCTCTCGTAGAGGTAGAGGAGAAAAAGATATGGATGGCGACCATTTGCTAGTATCTGACAAATTGTAAGGTTGGTTCCAATTTTGAATAGGGTGATGCAACCACGCTTAAAAAGTCTTTGGAGTCGATTCATCGAATCTTGTCAACCGTGGCTCGCGACTTAAGTGACAGCTCTATGCAGCAGAATGCCATGATTGTTCATAACCGAGATATCCACGATAGATTATGGGCAGAATTTAGAGGAAATATAAAACAGGTCAGGAACACTACTCAGGGTATCCGCTGCAAAAAAAATCAACTCTGGCCCCGTGAGCCGTTTATTGACTAGTTGCAATCGCCTCTACTTTAATTTACCTCCCTCTCTCCCCCTTTTTTTAGACGATGAGCCTTACAGCAGACTCTATACAAAAGTGGCACCAAAGCATTGACAATGGAGTGAGTCGCTCCCGAGAACTCGAGCATCAAATGGACCATCATCTGGTAAGAGGAGTTTCTTTGATTCTTTTACGAGGTGTGTCGGTAGCTGACTCGGCTTTCAGGCATTTTGAAAAAGCATTCATTTGCTACTATTTTTTTTCCACGATTGGTATTAGAGCACACTTCGTTCTGCAAATAATGACGCAGACGCGATATCAAAAGCAATTTCCCTGACCGAGACCAGGATAGAAACCTTGAATGATCTGATTTTTGACAGGACAGAGGCATTCTCGAATCTTCATACGCAAATCGTTTCCAAGGTTGATCTCCTGACTCAAGACTTGGTTCGCAACTTTACCGAGATGATCCGAGTCCTTGAGTACAAGAATACTAACGCTTGGAGCGATATGGAGCAAACCATTCAATCCAGCCAATCAAAGTTTCAGGACGAGGTCGCATTGACTCTGCAACGAGTTCGCTCCGAGATTGAGATGACGGCCTTGGAATCCCAGGGTAGACTCGAGAGTTTGGCTTTACTTATTGATAACGTGCACTCTAAGCATTTGGCCGTACTTGGATTCTTGAGAAGAGTTTACGAGAATCTCGACACTGTTCAAGGTACTGAAGAGAAAAAAAAAGTTTAAGGAATGGATATTGGAGGGGAGAGAGGGGGGTGTTTTAATCTAACTTTTTGAGCATTTTTCTAGCTACTTTGCAAGGAATCACTTTGCGGTCGCTTCTGGTCTTTGGACTCTTTCTTCTTTTGCACATTGCCGTACTGGGTGTTGGCACGACCAGTAGGTTTTAATTTTCTCTCTCTCTTCCTTGTGACACATGCTAGCCTACAACGTTTGGGCCAAACTCTATGCATTCTCAAGACGAACCCAACTTTATTCCAACGCTATTATTACGCATATATATTTTCTTTTTTAAAACGCGTCTCTTTCACCTATTCCTAGCGATTCAGTGTATCCTTTCCATTGTCCTGGTCATTTTTTCGGGACAATTATTTTCTCCGATGACCTTCTCTCAATCATTTGCCCTTCTCGTATGTGCAAGGCCACTCTGGACTGTGATAAAGTATCTAAAATGGAATATGCTATCCATCAAGACAGGACCGTCTTTAGAATCTAATGATTTTCTTGAGGCGCTGATGACGGATGGAGAGCTCAGCGGCGGCGAGGACTATGAACCGGATACAGAGACTAGCACTAGCATGGACATGTTTCAGGGATACTTTGACAAAGGCTCTTGCAACAGTAACTCTTGCCAGCATCAACACCAACATTTGTACCATGAGAAGGAAAGCAATCCAATGCTTCGGATAGCTACTGTGAGTCCAGATTATGGGAGATACGATCGAGGCAAAGTGTATATTCTTGGATATAGCCAAGGTGGAAGAGAGACATCGGAGCAAATGGGCAGCCTATTGAGCTGGTCTTTGGGATCATTTGTCTGTGCTAGTGATGACTACAAATGTATGCAGGATTGATCAATATTGAAAGGTAGCTTTCTAAAATACAAGACAAAAGATTTCTTCTATCGCAACACATCCCAATATTTTGAGAGTCCAGCGTCTCGATACTCATTTGTAGAAGCATGGAGGGATGCCTAGTAGTAAAAGTACCAAATATTTGACCCAATACGACAGGACAATAGTTGGTGGGAATAGTACAGTATATATTTTTTTTTAAAAAAAAGAATGCAACGAGGAAGTGGAGGAGGTCATTAGAGAAAAACAAGATGGAGGCCTAGACTCTGATTCATCGCCGCTGGTGCCGTTTTCTACATGATATGATGGTTGATGGTTGATGTGAAAAAAAAGAAGAGAAAAAACAGGGGAAAGGTATTTTTCTACTTTCAGATCTTAAGCCTTGTGGTAACCAGCAGGGACAAAGGGCATCTTGGTGACGACGGCATCACGCTTGGTGCCACGGATCTCGACCTGGAGCTTAGTGCCCGACTTGTGGTGACCGTTGGCAACATAAGCCATAGCAATGTTCTTCTTGATCGAAGGAGCGGGGCAGCCCGAGGTAACGGCACCAATGACATCACCCGAGGGGGACAAGACCTTGACGCCCTCACGAGCAGGGGCACCCTCAACCAAGAGACCAACACGACGCTTCGAGACACCGTTCTTGAGCTGATCCTGGATCTTGGCAGCACCCAAGAATCCACCCTCGGCACGACGACGCTTGCCAATTGTCCATGTCAAACCAGCCTCAATGGGAGTGATGGTCTCGTTCAAATCATTGCCGTACAAGCAGAGACCGGCCTCCAGACGCAAGCTGTCACGCGCACCCAATCCGGCCAATTCGACGCTGGGGTCGGCCATCAACAACTTGGTGAACTCGATGGCATCGCTGTTGGGGACCGAGATCTATAATAGTTTGAAAAATATAAAAAATGTTAGCCATATGGATTTGAAAAAATGTCATCCAGCAAGTTAAGATACAGTATTATCTCTTTTTACCTCAAAACCATCCTCGCCAGTGTATCCGGAACGGGCAACGTGAACATCAATACCCTTGATGGTCATGAAGCGAGCATCCATGAAGGGCAAGTCACGGAGATCCTTCTCAGCCAACTTCTCGATCACCTGAGCGGCCTTGGGACCCTGGATAGCGATCAACTGGTGGTCCTCAATGATCTTGAGGTCAACATCGCCTCCCTTATCCTGGAAGGCCTTCATCTGGGCACGGATATGAGCCAAATCCTTGTCGGCACAGCCGGCGTTAGAGACGACATAGAGCGAATCCTGGTGCTTGCAAATGATGGTATCATCGATAATGCCTCCGTTCTCGTTGGTGAAGACGGACAAGGTCGAGCTGCCCACGGGCAAGGCCTCAATATCGGCCACAGTGATCGACTCGTAGAACTTGACACGGTCCTTGCCAGTGATTCTGTAGGTTGATGTTATAGAATGAGTTGGACAATACCATGAGTGTGGTTAGCGATGTTTGTCCTTGAGGCAAGAGGAGAATTTTTCTCACGCGTTTCCTTGGTAATCCCAGCTGCCTTATTCTTCCAGGTCTAAAAGAAAGAAATCCTTCTCTCCCACTTTACCTGGTGGCCAACATGTGGCTGACATCGAAGACCGAGGCGTTCTGACGGGTCCAGTTGTGCGAGGCAATCACGCCGAGGTTCGAGTACTGGACGGGCATGGACCAGCCGGCATAAGGAACCATCTTGCCACCATTCTGGACGTGGTAGTCGTGCAAGATGGTCTTCTTCAAGGCCTAGTAAAAAAAAAAAAAAAAAAAAAAAAAATAGAGGAAGGAGGAATAGCAAATATTGAAAGTATCAGTCCCCATGCATTCATGATCGATGATCATAGTTGGTTCTGAGCGAGAGAATATAAAACGCCTGTTTGTGCATTTCCGGACGCGTGTTATATTTTTGGGGTGAGGGTGATGGGGAGGAGGGTAGGTGGGTTGATCCTGTGAGAAACAGAAGTGACTCTGGGACGCTGCAAGTAGTGAAATACAATACACACACACCGACACACATACACACATATATATTCACTCTCCCAAGTTGCCCGCTCTCTTCCTATTCCTGTTCCTTTGCCTGGTTGAGTGAATGAGAGAGAAAGTATGTGGGCTGTAAAAAGTGGAAGGGGCATGGAGCAATGAAGATGAAGTTTTTGTCCATGAGATTTACCTCGCCGGAGGCAGCGGCAGCATAGCCGCGCTGGGCGGTGGCGCGAACAACACCCGAGGCGGAAAGGGATCTTGCGAGCTTGAGAGTGGAAAGCATGTTGGAGTGAAGGCGAATGAGATGCAAATGAAAGAGTGGGGAGTGGGGAGTGGAGAGTGCAAAGGTGAAGAGACAAAGAGAATGAAAAAAGAGAAAGAGAGAAGAAGAAGAAGAGAGCCAGAAGAAGAAAGAAAGAAAGAAAGAAAAAAAAAGAAAAAAAAGGAGTCCAACGGAAGCGACCGCCTGCCCGTCCGTTTCCTTTCATGACCTTCCCACCGGTCCCTTGCTCCCCACACAGTTTGTCTCTTTCTTTCTTTTTGTCTCTCTCACAGTTTTTCACTGTTTGCCGAGACCATTGGATCGTGTGGGCCGTGGATCAGCATGGATCGCGGAGACAAACAGACAGACAGAGAGATTGAGAGAGGGGGGAGAAAGAAGCGGGCGGAGGAGACGCACGACCACTGAGAATGCTCTCATCCAAGTTTTTTTTGCGTTGACTCGGTGGAATGAACCTTACCAGAGTCCGCTTTGCCCCTGTGCCTGGTCTCTGAGAGTGACTGCTCTTCTTTCTCACTCTCTCTCACTCTCCAACTTTCACTCTCACTCTGTCACTTCTCTCGGAATGGACAGGAACGTGCGCTCGCCAGCTTGTCTGGCACTTGGCCGCGAAAGGTTCCGCTCACAACCAGGGTCTGATCCTATGCCTCATCATTTCTCTCTCTCTCTCTCTCCACTCCCCAACATGTTTCCTTGCTCTTGCTCTCCTATTCGATTTTTTTTTTTTTTTTTTTTTTTTTTTTTTTTTTTTTTCTTCTTTTCTTTCTCTCTCCTCTCTTTCTCTAGTTCTTGTTCAATCGCTCTTGTCGGTCTCTTTAGCGCTGGAAGGCGCTTGGTCCTTCCTCTGCAGACACTACGCTCATGCACTTCCAATCCCCCGTGTAAGTCGCTATTGAAAAAGAAGAAGAAGCAGCGTTTCATGTCAGTGAACGGCTCCAAAATCTGTAAAGGAGATTCTGGGGTGAGCAGTGAGAGTGTTATGAACATAAAAAAAAAAAAAAAAAAAGATGGCAACAATAACACAGCAAAAAAAAAAAGGAGAATGGCCGGCTCACCTTTCCACAGACGGACTTTGCCGTCGTCGCCTGATGACGAGAGAATGGTTCCTGTCACATTCCACTCGACGCGCCACACCTAAGATATTATCCAAGCATTACATTATGCAGACCCAGTGTCAGCATGCATTTTCCTTTTTGGAAATGATAGAGCATTTGTACTTGTTTCTTTTTTTTTTTACCTCAGCATTATGATCTGGAAAGTCTGCAATCAGAGTCACATTAAACATCTTGCGCGACCAGCCTCCAGTCAAAGCTCCACTCTGACTGTCGTCTGTCAACTTGAATATCCTCACATGTCCATCCTTGCAAGCCGTAGCAATCAAATGATAACTCCTATAGTTGGTTGTTAAAAAAAAAAAAAGAGATTCCTCATGAGATATTGTCCAAGAGGAGGGGGGTTCTCTCGATCGATCTTGTCGAAAATACTGTTTGTCCTTATTCCTGGATTACCTTCCCATATTAGGAGCCCAACTGACATCATGTACAACGCCTCCATGGCCACCCAGAACTTCGCATGCCTGCCATTTGTTGTTATGATCCTGTCTGAAGATCTATTCCAAACAACCACAACAACGTATCGTTAATTGAGTAGAAGTAAAAGAAATAATAACAATAAAAAATCAGCATATCCAGTCAGTGGGCCTCCTCCTCCTCTCTCTCCTCTCCTTTACCTTGGCAACATGATCTTTGGCACAACCAACGACCATCATCTGGGCCGTAAATTTTGAAGTACACCAAGACAGACAGTGATTTCCTTCCTCATCCTTGCTGGGTCCGTCACTGACTGGGAACGAGTCGATCATGGTCCAATGCACAAGGCTTGTCACGTCCATTGCTTCATAAATCCGAACCTGTCCATCTGCAGCACACACAGCCTATATCGAGCGCAGATATATAGAGAGGGTTAATATCTGCAAAAGTTCCCCCAAAGAAAGAGAGAAAGGAATTGAGTGAAGGAGAGAGGAAAGTAGAGTTGAAAGTGGAGATCCAGACTTACAAGGCGAAGACCGAGGTGGTTGGGAGCAAACTCGACATCCTGCACGGTTCCACTTCCGTCACGTAGTGTTGCCATTGGTACCCATTTCTTTACAGCGTCTATGATAAAAAAAAAAAAAAAAGAAATATTCATTGTCCAGGGAGAATAAAAAAAAAAAAAAACTCTGTCAGTCGCTCTCCTTGAGATTTTGATAAAAAAAAAAAAAAGGCACTCTTTCGTTGGTTCATTTGGATATTTTTTATACCATGGTAAACTTCCTCCCAGATGGCGACACTCCTGTCAAACGAGCAAGACGCCAACACCTGACCATATTCAGGATGTGCCCACGAAGACTTTAATACTGCGCACGAGTGGGCCTATTGTGTTGTTGTTGTTGTTGTTGAGACCATCCAGAAGGGAGAAAGAAGGAGAAAGAAGGAGAGAAAGAGAGTCCAGTTTAATAATTGGTAAGAGTTGTAGTGCAAAAAAAAAAAAAAAAAAAAAAAAAAAAAAAAAAAAAAAAAAAAAAGAAAACTTGCCTTGATAGAAAAGTTGGACTCCCAGATGCCATCGGTTTCATTGTAGTCCCAAATCTTGATCTTTTGGTCCGATGAACAAGTGGCTATGTTTCCCATTGATGAGAACATATAACACCCATTAAGTAGGAAAAAGAGAAAATACAGAGTCCTTTGTTAGATGGTGGAAATCGCCTCCCTCAAATGTCGCGTGTGTACGGAAGAGTTCCTCTGGACCCATCATTGTTGGCGGAAGAAAAAAAAAAGGAGTAGAAACTCTTCTCCATACCGAGTCGGTTGCCGTAGTAGTTGAATGCAACGTCGTGGATGAGATCCTCGTGTGTGCCGTCAAACTTCGTTACTTGGTTCATTTTCTTTTTTTTTTAGGCCGTTGTCCTAGGTCGTTTCTTTCGTCTAATGAAAAAAAAAAAAAAAGTGGCTGTGTTGAAGGTAGGTCCTGTCCTGTTCCTGTCAGTGATGATGTCTTTCTAAAGTTTCCCGTGTCTCTTGTCAGTCAGGATGTGTGTGTGTGTGTGTCGAGTATGGGCGCGGGGTGTACGCGAAAATAAGGTGTAAAAAAAAAAAAGGAACCGTGGAGGAGAAAGAAATGCCTAATCTCTCTTCTCATTCTCTGTGATCCAACGTAAGGAATAAAAAAAAGAAAAGCAGTCCGGAATATCTTTTTAAAATGGTCTACAAAATCCTCTCCCTCCCCTCTTTTTCCTGTGCTCTACTTTCTCCCTTCTTCTCTTACCTTGCATTAGAAACCAAAGAACAGCCGTCCAAACCCAAGTCCCCGAATCTTTTCCCTTTAAAAGCACCGCAAGTCACGGAATTTTTTTTTCTCTTTAACTTTTGATTCACGCTGTTGATGTTCTATTTGGTGACTTGGTTGAGATCCCTTCTCAGGTTGCCGTGCCGTTAACTGCAAGAGTAAAAAAGTGCTCACGTTATCTCCTTGTTAGCTCCTTTCCTCCATGGGATAATGAGGTCGTCTTGTTGAGTACATTGCCTATCCTTTTTAAAATGCGTTAAACAAAGTCAAAAAAAAAAAAAAAAGAGTCTCTTCTGTAGTTCCTCCTTCGCTCTCTTAAATATGTACTATGCTTTTTTCTCTGTCCCTACACAGCAATGGTCTATTTTGCATTTTTTTTCTCTTTCTTTTCTTTTTTTTATTTCTTCAATTGCTCTTTGCGTGTCTCTATCAGTCGCCAGTAGACTTCTTCTGGTATCCGGTAGCAGAGGTGCCCGACACGGTGATGACTGTGGCTGCAGTGGTCACGGCAGCAACCGTTGGTGTTCCTGCTTGGACAGGTCCTTGCGCTAGCACCGGTCCATGACTCTGGGTTCCCGATGGGGTCTCTGACTCGGCTCCTGCAGTTGCTGCAGTTGATGTTGTTGCTGTCGCTGCTGTAATGGCTGTCGCTGCTGCTGTTCTTACTACTGCTTCAGCGGCCTCTGCGGCTGCTGCCACTGCTACCAATGGATTTTCGCTTCTGTACTTTTGAGATTGTAATGCTGCGGATCGGGCACACCTCGTAAAGAACCGGAGGATCTTGAGATCTCGTCGGTCCACGTTCATCGATATTAAGAATTTCTCTACCTTGGCCTCATCCGATGCAAAGCCTGCCAGGTACATATTATGGAATTGCCTCGATTTGCTAAAAACAACAACGACAACAACAAAGCAAACCATATTAAAGGATGTTTGCGTTTAGTCAGCATGATCTCAAGCACTAGGGGTATGAAAGCGATAGCGTGGTATGTTGATGACCAGAAAAAAAAAGTGAATAAATAGGAATAACAAAACATACCTGATCCAGTCCTCTCGAAGGAGCTCCAATCGTTTGATTTCGATCGCGCGTGGCATCTTGAGGTCAAGAATATCATTCACAATCTCGACATACAATGGACAAGGAACTTGTTGTAGCATTCCTGTTCCCACGGCGCCCGGAGACAGACTTGGAGACATTCTTTTACCATTCATCTCTCCAGGATTCCATTGCAACACTCCTGGCGGCTCTTCACCCGCCTGCAAGAGATATATCCGTCGTTGTGCTTGGAATCCACTGTTTGAGGAATAATGTAATCCTGGCATGGATGTAGGGGGTCGTGGATTGGGGTCAACTCCATTCCCTGGGGATTCTACCAAGGCTGCATTCAGATCCTCACTCAATTCTCCATTCACTTTCTTTGGTTGTCGTGTTGAATCATAAAGTCCTGTCTTGTCCATCCGATTTGTAAGGCTTGGAACCGTGTCAACTTTTGACCAATCCGCTTGATAAGTAAGACTTGCCATAGGATCTGAAAGACCATTCTTTAGTTGGTTCTCCGGTGGTAAAGAGGTTGGAGGTGTTGGCATTGGATGTGAAAACGTGGTCAGACAAACGTCCAATAATATAAATTCCATTGGCTCCATGTCCGAGGGTATAGGGACAGATCTGTCCAGACCAAGGATATTGCACGCATAGCTAGGTTCATAGGTCGTTCCATCCATGATCACGGTACAGCAATCCTGCGGTAGCACATCCTGAAAATTAGAAATGGGAACACAAATAAATACATATAAAAGAAAAAAGTATATGTCCCTTGAACTTGTTAGGGATCCATGTGAAAACACAAAAAAAGATGTTTGGAAAGAGAAACGGACAAGTCAAGGACACACAAGCAGTAGATTAGATGCAATGCCGTCCCCAAAAAAAAAAAAAAAACGGCATGACTACCTCTAGTGCCTTGATAATCTCCTTGACAATCCGTGACTCTTCTCCACGGATAATGACTTGGTTGCCTACAAGACTGTTCCATAGCAATCGATTAAACTTTTGTCGACCCAGAACACGTCGTAGTTCCCGAAGTGAATCAACTGTCTCCACTGGTTGTTCGCCAAAGTCATTTCTCAGTTTTGTTGTCCGTGGTGTATTAAAGTCGGAATAAGACAAAAATGGTTCGTTCTATTCAGGAAAAGTTAAATCAAGGCAGAGTCGGTCCAACTCCCAGTTAGTCACGGGTGAATATGGATGGATATGTGTGCGCAGTGTGTGCGTGTGTGTGAATTGTCTCGGATCTATTAGGGTCAAATGACGATCGCAATTTTGTTACCGTTGGTCGACCTTGGATGTGTCGCTCTGCCAATCGTCGACTGCAGTTGCTCAGGACAGAGACGAAGGCTGCATGCAACTGCACAAAGATGTCTGGTTTTGATAATACATCTGTCAAAGGCCGTCCTCGTTTTGTTGGTGCGTCTATAAAAAGGTATCGGGAACAACAACAACAACAACAACAAAAACAAAAACAAACAAAAAAAAGTAAATATCAAAACTTTAGAATGAACAAACTATCGTCATCGCTCAGAGTGGTGGTAGTGGTAGTGGTGGTAAACGGCGATCAGGAGAGATATTTGGTAGGTGTTTGATCCTCCGCAGAAAAAAAAAAAAAAAAAAAAAAAAAAAAAAAAAAAAGAAAAAGAGGGAGGGATACTTACTTTCAGGTATCGATCCTCGGTGGTGGGATGACGAATACGAGAGTGATCGTGTTGCGGGAGATTGTTGGTGCTGTAGCTGTGGGGAGACGGCATTGGCCATTGCCTGCAGATTCGACGCGATCACCTGGAACTGACTGTTGGTGAACAAATAGAGCAGAAATAGATCAACAACGTGGGTAAGGAGAGAGAGAGAGAGAGAGAGAGAGAGAAAGAGAAAAAGAGGAGGGGAGAGAGAAGCACCAAAAAGTATGATGTTGTTTTGCTTTCTCCCCCACCAATCGTAACAAAAGGGTTCTTCCTCCCCCCTTTCCCCCTGTGCGATCTTCCGTACCTGATCAGATAGTCCATACTGGCTACCAGATAGACGCGATCCGTCATCATGGTCATGACCGTGTACTTGATACGATGGCCTCGTGACTGTGCGTCGTACACAGTAAACATGTACGAGAGCACATATCCATTCACGCCGTCGCCAAAGAACACGGAGCCTTCGCGGCCACTGTAGGTTTCCGAGTTCAAGCTATATAAAAGAGATAGAGAAAGATGGAGAGAAAGAGAGAAAGAAATAAAGAGAGTAGGAGCGTCCTTTTAGAATCAAGTCCATGTGGAGAAGGAAGGAAGGAAGGGAGAAAAAAAAAATGGAGAAGGGGGTATGGAATCTCCATGAACCCCATCCTTCGAATGTTCAGACAGAGAGAGAGAGTGAGAGAGAGAGTGAGAGAGTGACAGAAAACAAAAGTGAGAGCAAGGATCCTGAGATTTGCTTACGATCGAATACACGCAATGCGGATGGGTGCAAACAGACTCTGGTCCACAGGAACTGGCTGACTAATGTACGAAATCTCACTGTTGGCTGGATCCACTGAATGCAGTGACCTCTCTCCAGAAGGAATGCTGAACTGACATTCACATGGCGCAGAACTCGTCGTACCAGAACCAGCGCCACCACCACCACCACCACTACCAACACCGCCGCCGCTCACACTACCACCACCGCCACCATTCCCACTCATGCCATTGCTCGACGATGCTACCATGCTCAGAGGTCGACCGCTGATCGGGCTATGACCACTGTTGCCATTGACACCACTACCACTACCACTACTACTGCCTCCAGAAGGAGGTGGCTGGTGGGTGGATCGCCGGGACTTTTTGGTTTCTATTGGAGGTCCAGACGAAGGATGGCCAGCTGCAGCAATCGTCGCTGCTGCCGCTGCTGCTGTTGCTGATACTGCAGACGAAGAAAGGGTTGAATGGGAATCGGTCGCCGATTCATGATTGGCTGACGTAGAAGACAGGGTCGAGGTAGAGTTGGAAGCCGCTGTTGTAGAATTGGAAGAAGAGGAGTACGTTGTATTGGTAGTCGTGGTAGTCGTGGTCGTAGTCGTAGCAGAAGTAGTGGTGGTGGCGGTGGCGGTGGCGGTGGCGGCAAGGAGAGTATCATCAGTGCGTAGTCGGGAAGGGTGGGTATTGGTGTCCGTTCTGACGTGTGGACTGGACTGAGAAGGACGTGATGGGTGGCCCGAGCTGGAGACAGAGGAGGAGGAGACAGCTGAAGAAGCTGTGGCTATTGAGGTGGAGGTGGAGGTAGAGGAGGAGGAAGAAGAGGAGGTAGTGGGGAAACAAAGGGTTGATGCCGGACGGCGGTGCTGGGTGGTGAGGATCGTGACTGGTCCATGGGATTGACACCAGACAGCTAAAGCAATGAGTGCATTCATTCGTCAGCCCGAGGAGATGCGGCCAACAGAGGGCCGTATAGATGCGGATTGCACTCGGGGAAGAGGGGGGAGGGGGAAAGGTAAGAGGAGAAGGCGGAGGAGAAAGAGGAAAGAAAGAAAGAAAGGAAGGAAGAAAGAGAGAGAACGGAATGGAAAGCTGTCTCTGGCGTCAGGTGGCGCGATGGCTGGGAGAAGTGCAAAGGGAAGAAAGGGGGTGGGGGTGGTAGACACCCGGATAAACCACGACCGAGGAAACAGAATGGAGAGGCAGTGGATGGCAGGATGCAGGTGGCAAGGAGCGGGATCCAGCACAGAGAAAGAGGGAAGGAGGGAGGAAGGAGGGGGATGCAAAAGAAGCGATGGCGGGCGATTGCGGGATCCGGCGATGCAGGATGGCGATTACGGATATGGAGGGAAGGATGGGGAAAGAAAAAAATGGATATGATGCCTGGACGATTTGGATGGCAGATGGGATATCAACACAGCGTTAAAAGAGTAAGAGAGGAGGGCAAAAGAGAGAAAGAGAGAGAGAGAGAGAGAAGATAGAGAGAAGCAAGAGTGGGGAATGATAAAATAAAAAGCGAGACCGATCTATGCGCGAGGACATCAAAAGGGCGGATGGGAGAGGAGGAGAAAGAGAAAGAAAGAGAGAGAGAGAGAGACGAACAAACCAAAAACGGACAGCATCAACACGCTGCGCCGACGCCGAAAGAAAAAAAAAAAAAAAGGGGTTTGATCGTCTTTGATTGACAGGGGCAGCCATTGAGAGAGGGATCAGGATCCTGACCAGAAGCAAGAGAAAGTGAAAAAGGGCAAAGGAGAAAAGTGCTCGCGAGGATGGCACCAGGTGAGAAAGCAGTGCCTCCATCTTTTTTTCCCTTTTTTTCTTTCTTTCTTTCTTTCTGTCTTTCTCTTTCAAGCACCGCAATCTGTCAACAATCATCCTCAAACCATTGAGGAGATGATTTTTTTTTTTCTCTCATCAGCTAAGTTTGGCTGCGTGGTCGGCTGTGGTCGCCTTGGGGAAAAAAGCTCGGCTTGCTGGATGGGATGCTGCACCACGCGCCAAAAGGGCCATGGCCTTGGACCTCGCATGGACTCGGCTCTGCCCCTCTCGGAACGAAATATCATGAAACCATTGGCTCTCATCCGCCCGACCATCCGTCGAGGGGTGAATATACACTGAGGAGTTGTTGCGTATCAAGTCCATGGTGTGTAAACTCAGAGCAGGGCGGGTACTCGCATGGCCATATGCCCAAACATGGAGGATCTCCACAGGGCCCGACAACATGGTACGGAACAACAGAAAGAAAGAGAGAGAGAGAGAGAGAGAGAGAGACATGGCAGACACATGTTGCCCGCATGCATGGCGTGGTGTGCCGTCAAGCAGAGCACTCAAGCGATGCAAACGTGGCATCGCATGGCAGCACTGGGCATTAGATAGCTGTAGCCATGCAGCTCATCAGGACGGGGACTGAACCATGCCACAATTAGTTCGTTTGTCGCATCTCTTTCCTCATGTAGAAACCGGCATGCAAAATATATCGTGATAGAATGTTTTCTTTTTCTTTTTCTTTTTCTTTTTTGTTTTCCTCATTGTCTTCATTCTCTTCAATGTGATAAAAACCATGCATGAACCAGACTCTATGGATGAATTGACTCCTCGATATATTCCTTCTTTCTGCTCACTTTCCCTTTTCCGGAGCCCGGCGTGATAGGGTAGTGCCCCATGCTTAAGCGGGCGGGGGGTCAGCCTTGACAGACTCGAACACAGCTCCAATGATCTTGAGGGCCGTTGCACGCTTGATAAGGACCGATTTAGGAACAGTAGGGTCACTCAACACTGTCTCGCAAACATCGCGCAGAACACCTAGTCGTTATTTAATCAAGGTCATGGTTCTTTGGTATTAGTTCTGACACGGTCTCCTCGCTCTTTCCCAAGACCTTTTGTTAAAAACAATTGAATTTTAGCATAGAAATATAAACAAACCTTCGACTTCGAGCTTTGAGCCCTTCCACAGTGCGCGAAGACCCATGGTTGCAGCAGCTTCTTCAAGTTGCTTCTTCTTGACATCGTCTGCCTTGTCCTCGGCCTCCTGAAGCTGAGAAAAGCTTTGCTGAAGATCCATGGCTGCCCTGAGTGTAGACACGGTTTCAGAGAGGATGTGACCCTTCTCACGGAAACCGTGGTAGAATCCTCCCAGTCCGAGCAACTCGGACCGTCCCAGATGCTGCTTCGCCTTCAGAGTATAAGTGAATCCAATCGCGTGCAACAACTCCACACCGTAACTCTCTGTCTTGAGTTCATCAGCCTCAATACGCATCTGATCCTGGTAAGCCTTGGTCGCTGTAGCATCGCATGGACCCTCAGTATAGATATTCAGGCGGTGGACCAAGGTCTTGACCAGCTTGTCAACTCGAGCTTGGCGTGCTTCATCCCTGGCCTTGTCCTTGACTTCATTCGCAGTTGCTTCGCGTTTCGCCTTTTCCTCTGGAGTCAAGTTTGCCGTCGACTCTTCATCAGCCTCGCTCAAGGCATCCCGCATATCCCGTCCGATTGAGATTTCTCCAATATAATCCACGAAGCGGTCGCCTCCAAACTGTTGCTTAAAGAAGGCCTCCGGGTTGACTAAGTGGGGTGGGTAGATAAAGGATTTAAAGACAGTCCTGTCAGTGGGACCAGATCACATTCCTCATGTGGGAAACGGAACAACTTGGCACCGGCAAAAAAGAGCAACCTACCGAATCCGCCTTCAGGAGAGACGTCCTTGTTGTGACCATACATGTTGTACTCGGATCTCAGTTTTGGATCCGACAGAATCTGGTATGCCTCTGAGATCTTTTGGAACTGTTTACCAAAAATATGGGGTGATTTCATGTTAGTTGGGGAGTAATCTCCAATAGACAAAGCCAGGGCAAGTGAGAGAAGCCCTTTTTTTTTTTTTGTCATTCTTCACTGTCATATGATGACATTTAGTAATAGCCCTGATGCCCAGTTGAGTTATTCCTTTCTCCAACACTTCTTGCACCCTGGGAGATGGGAGAGAGGAGGGGAGAGAGGAGGAGAAAAGTGCATATATTCGTTCGTCTCCTGAAGTCAACTATTGTCGAATGATATCCTCGGCCCCTCGTGTTTTTTTTTTTTTTTTTTTTTGCTTATTCGTCATCCTAGTGGCGATGTTACTCATTCGAGAAATTCACCAGCTGTACATGATATCCGGTTGTCCATGCTGTCCATCTCTTCCACGAATAATCCCGATGGGCTAAACAAAAAGTGGGGGAAAAAAAAAGAGTAGTTTTGGCCAGGGTTGGGGGTGCAATACCTTTTCATGGGCATCTGGGTCGGGGTTTTTGTCAGGGTGGTTCTGAAGAGCCAGTTGCCTATAGTTCTTTTTGATTTGTGCAGCTGTCGCATCTGTTGGTACTCCAAGAATCTCGTACAGCTCCGTCTCCAGAGGGTTGGCATCTATGAGGGGTTGGAATGAGTATTAGAACCGGTAGCGTCGATGCATGCCTCGGATTGATCATTGAGAGACGTTTGGATGATGACCTTTGGGTGACCAATTCTTAATTCACTTGGCACGCAATCAAGTCTCCTTTCTCCCCGTCTCAATTCAAAGAGTGTTCCTATTACCTGTGCCAGTGCCAACCTTTTTGGGTTTGACTGTAGGGTTCTTCTTGCTATCAGGCTTAGGGGTGCTGTTGTTTGAGGAAGTTGAGCTTGTTGCATTGGCAGTGGCACCCTTTGGCGGGAACTGGATGTCGATACTAAGAACCTGTTTGCATGCATAGCATTCGATGTAGGTAGGCTCATCAGTCTTCTTGGGCATCAAGAACTCGACAGGGGTATTGCAGCTGATGCATTCTGCTGTCAGGTACTGGGGTTTCCTAGATTCGATGATTGTAGGACCCATTGGAGCTGGCTGTTTGAAATTCTAGCAGGATCGAGAAGCCAAAGAGAAAAGAGGATGGAAGATGTTGCTTTTGCAGGACAGGTATGGAAAAAAAAAAAAAAAAAAAAAGTGAGCTGCTCAGCAACAAAGAGCAGCGATGGTCGGGCAGAATCGAAGAGAGGTCCGAGAGCAGTACAGGAGAGGGGAGACAAAGGAGGATTGAGGAACAGAGGAGGGTTGGACAAGGTTGCCAAGAGGTGATGGATGAAAAAAAAAAAAAAAAAGGCTTCCTCATCACGTGGAAATGACCGATGACCCACTCGCCGGTCATGGGCACACGCACAGAGTCTGTCAGTCGCCATGAACATGCATCTGTGCTCTCTACGACATGGCGCAAGAGCTGATACGTGAGTCATGCTGGGCATATCATTAAGGAACCTTCGACCATCAAGGAACAGAGGCTCGATGGCCAACATCAGTAACCAGCATCGTTACGCCTTTCACTCATGCGATGCTCCATTGGCGCACTGGAGAGCTGAGCTGAGCTGAGCTGAGCTGCAACAGGCAGGCTGAGCTGGCAGACTGGAGTGACCTCTTGTGTGATCCATCGGCGCCACTGGGTCGATCGATCGGCCCATCGGGATCGATGACCCCCTTAGCAGGCTGATGAGCATCAGTTGCATCGGCATCGGGCCCCTCTCTTCCCGTTCCTTCCATCCCCTCCCCTTCGTTCTCCCTCATCTCCCGTCCTTTCCCCGTTCATCATCGTCACCTGCCCATCCTCTTGCTCTCGCTCTCTCTCGGTCTCTTTTTTTTTTTCTTTCTCTCTTTCTCTTTCCCTCTCACTCTCTTTTTTTTTTTTTTTTATTTCTTTTCGATCCTCTCTCCTTTCTTTCCATTCCCCATTTCGACCAAATCCATCATTTCAATGCTTTTGGATTCGTCATCGGCGGCGCATCATCATTCGCTCGTTTTATCTTTTCGCGATCATCTCATCCCGCTTTTATTTTATAAAATCTATAAATCCTCATCCCGGCTCTTTCTTTCTATCCTTTTGCACTCAACACCTCTCACGCATCTCTCCAAGCACCCAGCACTGCCAACAGCGCCAACGCATCTATCCTGCCGAACGCAACTCGTCGTCTTCCATTCCTGTTCATCGCACCACATCATCGATCTAACCAACCCAACGACCATTCCATCGGTAAAGAGAGCACTCATCTGTCCTTACCTGCCCCATCCTACCCTTCTTTGGGGGGGGGGGAGACAGCTTTTTTTTTTTTTTTTTTTTCCTTTCTCATCAAACTCCATTCCCACTCCGTCTTCTTTTGTCCGCCAATATGCATCCATCGGCAGGCAAACAGGGTGCGTGGTGTGTGGTGTGTGTGTGTGTGAAGTTTGGGGCGTCTGCACCCTGCCCAGCCTTTTGTTTCTGTCCATGATCAATCAAACAATCAGACATCCCTGCGTGCCCACCTTGCTGCAGCATCTCCTTGACCATACCTCTGACTGTAGGAGGTCGATCCATCTCCCGTTTGGCTCCTGTGATTGCTGGAGTCGGATGCATGATCTATTAATGTACATCTCTGCATCGCCCTCCAAGTGTTGACAGACACACACACAAGCAACCATCGTTTGGTTCTCTCACATTCACTGGGGTAGAGGCGCCATGCAGCTGTTGTAATCCTTCCGACCCGATGGCCGTGTCTGTCTCCCCACACACGACGAGAACCCTTTGGCGCCTTTTTTTTTTTTTTTTTTTTTTTTTTTTTTTGTGCAGTCTCAGATCCCGCACCAGCTCCTTTCCTCACCTCACCTCACCTTTCCTTTTCCTCCGCGTCGCCCATCAGACGAATCGTGATCGGCGAGTTGCTGTGGAAGGAATGGATCGGGCGATTATTCAGCGCTTGACGCTCGCACGACAGTTTTGCCTCTTCACCTTGAAGCTGTCAAGGTCGAGCGGCCCGGGATCTGCTTCGCACACACACACTATTGTCTGCGCCTCTGAGTGGGTGGGGGCATCATCCATCCATCCATCCATCCATCTAATCCATCGATTTCTTTCACCAGTGTTCCAATCTCTGACGACTCATTTTATCTCTCTTTCTTTCATTCCATCTCACTTTTTTCCCACTGAATCGATTGGATCAATCCTTCTCCATTCCATCGATTGCCTGCCGATCCTTGCTTTTCATCCATCCTTGTCAATACTATCGTCAACTCTCCATGCCGGTCGGATAGCATACTCATCCATCTCTTCTATCATAATCGCCTTTCTTCGACCTCATCTCTACCTCTAACATCAACGATAACGACAAGAAAAAAAAAAAAAAAAGAGACGAGCCACTTACGCCCCCACAGTCAAAGTCTCAGAGAGGAGCGTGAGGCGCCACAATGTCAAAGCTAAACGCAGCCGCAGCACCATCCATCACAAATTTAGCCAACAAGGCCATCAATCGGCTATCAGGCAACAGCAACAACAGCAATAACAGTAACTCAAGACAGTTTGTGGACGAAGAAGTAGAATCTGGCGACAACGAAGGCGATGACGATGATGCTGGTATCATTCGGTGCATCTGCAATTATACAGAGGACGATGGCTTCACGATCCAGTGTGAGCGGTGTCTTGTATGGCAACACGTTGTTTGCGTAGGGATCGTCCAATCTAATGTTCCCGACCGGTACTTGTGCGAGCTTTGTAGTCCCCGCCCAATGGACAAGAAGCGTGCCAATGAGATCCAACGGAGGCGGAATGGCGGATCTGAACGCAAAAGAGAAAAGACGCCACCTGCCAAGAAGAAGCAGCCTGCAGTAGGTCGACCCCGGAAACAGTTTGGATCGACCAGTGGGAGCATTTCAGAACATTCATTTGGATCATCGTCCAACCCATCGTCCAAGCAGCCGCCATCGGCATTCAAGGAAAATGGATCCCAGCCCAATCCAGGGAGCCAATCTGGAACCGCCACAGAGAACCCTCCCAGCAGTGGTAATAAAAAGTCCAAGGTCATTCCCAGTAACAAGCAGCCGCCCTCTTCCTCCTCCTCCTCCTCCTCCTCACATCAACAACAAAGCTCGCAGCAGCAACATACATCCGCAAACGCAAATCCAACCACATCGGTCTCTAGTGCAAACCATCCTAGCACCACCAGCACCAGCATTAGCAATAGCAACTCTTCTTCCTCATATGTCAACAACGGAAGCAGCACACGGAGCAAGCCTTCGGGGAACAACGGTAGCAGCTACCGGCCTGCAGTAGCAACGAACGAGGATGAGGACCTGGATATGGAGAGCGATAGCCAAGAAGAGGCGATGGATGCGTATCAGTTTGAGTTCTCGTCCGTGGACGTCAACATTGTCACCTCCAAGGCTGTCCAGGATCTCTTTCGGCAGGTTATTGGCAATTTCCGCCAGGCTCAGTCAAGGAAGCGCTCTCTGTCGCTGACCTCAGGAGTGAAACTACAAGAGCTCGTCGCTTCGAACGCAGCAGGAAGCAGTGGCTCGCTTATCCCTTCCATCCCAGAGAGCCCTGATCATGCTTCCATGATGGCCCATGGCTCCCAACCTGCGCCTTCCTTGCCTCTCCCCCTACCGCCACCCCTCTCCAACACTGACACCTCGGGCGTCGTCTCGATCGAGCGAGAGTCGTTGGCAAGGCCCCTAATGAAGATTGTCGTAAAGCAGATCCACCCGACATCAAAGACCTGTCACTCGCAGGCGCCCCAATACGGCCTCTTTGCAGACTGCAATATCGGCGCCGGTCGCTTTATGATGGAGTTCAAGGGCGAAGTCTCTCTTAAGTCGACCTACAAGGATGACCCTATTAACCAATACTCCATTCTCGCCACACCCAAACCATTTGTTCTTTTTCACCCACATCTGGACCTCGTGGTGGATGCAAGGAGAAGTGGGAACGACGCTCGGTTTGCACGGAGGTCCTGTGTTCCCAACACAGAACTGAGGAGTATTGTCGTTCCTGGTGTTCAGGACCAGACAGTCCATCTGGGGCTCTTTGCCAAGGTTTCAATCGCAAAGGGACAGGAAATCACTCTTGACTGGGACTGGAAGAAGGATCACCTTTCACTTCAGCCCCTCAAGGGCGCTGGAGAAAAGTCATCCAAGGACAAGGACGGCCCGTCAAAGAAGAGTTCCAAAGAGATTCGTAAAGCAAAGTACTTGGTGGCATCGACGCTCTTGGCTCAAACGGATTGCGCATGTGAAAGTCGAGACCGGTGTGTGCTACACCAGATGCTCAAGGACGGAACGCCAGAGCCGGCGAACCGCGACAACGAAACGTCGCCAGCAAAAGGAACCCGTCCAAAAAAGGTTACTGCAGAGAGCCTCCGACAACGATATGGTAACCGTCGGGACCAGTCAGCATTGGATGATCCGGACAGCAAACATTCCGTTGTCCAGGATACAACCGATGACGAGAACTCTGCACAGGAAAGTGTTTCCTCTACAAGAGCCTCCAAGTCCTACCGAGCTGAGGCATCGTCTAAGAAGCCTCGCCACAACAGTAGTTATGCACGCCCTCGAAGCACGTCTGTCGATCGAGGCCTTGAATCAGATTCGGACTCGGACGACAACCGGAAGCGCAAGTCGACAGCACCTGAACGTCAAGGATCACCATTAAAGCGGTCTAGTGTTGTCGCTACCTCGACTCAAGTCTCTGTCAGCTCAGGTCAGGAAATGTCGGCACGCGAGATGAAGCAAGCACTTATGCTTATCAAAAAGATGGAGGACCGGGATGCAGCAGCAGCGGCAGCAGCGAACGGCAGTTCGTCCAAGCAGCCAAAGACCCCGACTCTTCCTACAGGGGATGTGAGCTCTAGTCGTTCCTCCAAGAGGATAGCAACTGGTGTTTCCAGCCAAGGTCGTGCACCAGAAAAAAGTCGATCTGGAGAGTTGGAATCTCGACGCAGTGGCTTCCCAGACAGAAAGACGGACACAGGAGATGATGATAGCGTGTCGATTGGGGACAGCGGTATAGATTCCGATTCGAACAATACTCAGCTTCGTCCTGAACAGACAACACGACTGTCGAGCAACAAGCGTTCCCAGCCAAGATCATCTCAAAGTAAGTGAAATGGCGTTTCTTTCTCATTTGGCTGATGGCCTGGCTGATGGCTGGCTGATGCAACAGCCCAGCTGTCTATCACAATCACAATGTGTTTGTTTTTTTTTTTTTTTTTTTCTTCTAACCAAATTTTATTTGCTCTCTCTTCATTCATAAAATCATTCTCATTAGTCAAAGGGGACCGGGGCTCTGTTGATTTCGATATTCTCTCACAGTCATCAGCTACTTCAGATTCAGAGATGAAGGATTCCTCCGTTAGGACTTCCAAGAGGCGTTCTCCATCTCAGTCAGGGAAGAAGCAGCCTTACACGGCCTCATCGAGGTATAAACGGATCTCCGAGCTTTCATCATCCAAGAATGCTCCGAGCGATGGTTCATCTCCCCATCGGAGTCTTGACTCTCATGGTGATCGCCAGACTCTCTCGGGATCGAGCTCAGTCGAAGGAAGCTTTGTCAGCATTGTTGGGAATACGAGTGATGAGGATGAGACAGATTCTGGAGTGGGTCGCCAACGTCCACCCAATCCACCTCAGCCAACGATGCCATCCAAGCCAACAGTCATGCCATGTAAGAAGGTCTGGAAAATGATCTACTTGAAGCAAAGGGCCGTGGCCGAACAGGAGGCACGGGACAAGGCAGAGGAGATGAGGAAGAAGGCAGAGGAAGTGTTTGATCTTAAGATGGAGGAAGTTGATTCGATCACTGTTACCAACGAGCCCGCTTCCTTTCCCGACGAACCCCTTTCGACTGATGTGCAGGACCTTGGCATGCCAGAGATATCAGCTGTCAAGGCCGAGGATAGTCCTCCTTCCAACCCGACGCCAGCAGCCAAGAAGAATATTGATTTGGAATCTGGGAAAGCTCAACAGTCCGTCGCAGAAAGTGATATCTTGAACTTGTTTGGAGATCATACCAAGCCCGTGTCTCGTTCAGATTTGGAAAGCAAAACCAAGCAAATCGATATCCAGGATACCAATGCCGGCGATACTCCCTTTTCAGCAACGAATGAATGTATTGTCAATATTGTACAGACGAATGCCGATGCAGAGACTGTCGAAACTATTGCAAAGGATGTCAGTCTTGTTGAGCGTGAAAAGTCACCCCTTCGGATCAGTCTTGAGTCGTATCAATCTCGTCGTGTTCTTTCTGGAGCAGTTGTCAAGGAGGTCGAGTCGTTCAGTTCCACGGAGTCTGCTACAGCCCCAGCCGTCCAAACTATGGAAAGTGGAGATGTTGAGATGACGGAAGTGGAGCCAGAGAATATTCAAGGCGTCAAGGAATCTACGGAACATTTGGATGCAGTCATGAAAAGTCCACCGGCAGAGGAGTCAGATGCCAAGGCTACAACCCCTGTCCCATCAGCAGAGTTAGCGCCAACAGCCCCAAAGGTCAAACTTTCTCTTCAGGAATATCAAAAACAGCGAATGGAGGCATCGCTCAGGAATAGCTCCAACACCCCCAGTTCAGAAGTTGGCATGATCGCACCATTCTCTATGGCGGAGGTTGTTTTAAATCAAGCTTTGCTTCAACAGAATTCTGCCGTCACCGAAACTGAACAGAGTCAGAGCCATGATCAAGACAACAGCAACGAGGATGTAGAGATGACGGCTGCAGCCCAGGTCGACGAGCACCCTTCCAAGAAGGAGGTGAGTGTAGAAGTTGAAGGTGACCAGTCAGAGACAGGAGCACAGGATTCTTCGTCCAACACAATCACTACTTCTACTGCAGCCCCTCCACCAGCAACAGTGCCTTCTACTGGCGATTATTTTGAAGTGAGCAGGAGTGTTCCAACTCCATTGGTCGGGTTGTCTTCAGAAACAGGGACCCAAGGTACATCGGGGGACTACTTTCCGGTTCAACCTTTTAGTCCGCTTCCTCTTTCTGCAGGATTGACGCCCTTCTCGAAACTAAATCTCGCTTCGTCGCCACCTCGTAATCTTGGTTCAGGCACTAGTGGGAACAATAGTGCAGAGACAAAAGGCCCAAGTAGTGGAGTCGGCACGAAATCTCCCAAGAGCCAAAAGTCGGTCGCGTCGGCCTTGACCCCCGCCGCTGCAGCCCCGAATGCTGGCAGCCCAAAGGACGCTCAAGCAAGTGGAAGCACACACCCTGCAGTGAATCTCCGCAGCCCCGGTAGCAAGTCTGGAGCATCACCGCCACAGTCTCAGAACACTCCTACTGGATGGAGGACACCAAGGAACCAACAACGAGGACCCTCGCCGCCCCATGGTCCGGCTCATAACCAAGGAGAGTCCTATCGTGCTGGAGCAGTAAGTGGAGCTTCGTTGTCCACAGGATCACTGACATCCGATCATCGACCGGTCTCGTCGCCCCGTTCTTATGGACCACTTTCTGATCGATCGCAACCACTATTGTCACCAACTCGAGAACGGCAACATTCATCATCATTTGGAAACGTCCCCTCATCGCCACTGGAATCTTCAGGTGGGATTGGTGGAGGTGGGTCGTATTTTGGCTATGGAGACGATCATAAGCGATCATCACCAACAGGGCCCATGTCCATCCCGATGGGGCCAGGACTAGGACCCCGTGAGTACCACAAGTCATCATCATCGTTATCCCTTTCGATGTCTGATCGGTATCGATCGATGAATGGAGACGAATGGGGATATGGTCGAGGTGGTGGTGGGATGGATTCACAGGGACCCTATGGCGGTGCGTACCGAGGTCTTCGTGGAGCGCCTCCACCTCCTCCCAGGGATAGGGAGCGCGATCGGGATCGGGATCGGGAACAGGATCGAGAACGTGAAAGGGACCGAGAACGCGATCGTGACCGAGAGCGGGACCTTGATCGGGAGCGACGAGAGCGATATGACCGAAGAAACGACTATTTCCAGTCAGGAGGCAGAATGGGGGGCGGGATTGGATTGGGAGGTAATCATTCTGCCCCAGGGGGGCCAGGACAAGCAGGCGGGGGAGGAGGGCCCAACTTTGGCCGGCGTGAGTAGCTTGTCTTTGTCTTTCCAGATCACGATACCAACAAGAAGTCCAGGACAAACGAGAGAGAGAGAGAGAGGGAGAGAAAGAAAGAAAGACAGAAGATCAGTTTATTCTTTTGTCTAGCGGGATTGTGGAGCTCGGCACGACCTGTCTATTTTTTTTATTTTTTTATTTTTTATTTTTTGCATTGGCGTTTTTTTTTTTTTTTTTTTTTCTTTGCTTCCTCCGATGTAGTAGCTAGTCATTCGAATAGTCCATGTTTTATGTTACCAGCAGTCCCTTTTCCTTTTCTTTCTTTCTCTTTTTCTTTTCCTTTCCTTTTCTTTTTTGTTTTATTTTATTCTATTTTTTTTTTTTTTTCCTTTATCCTCGTTTAGTCTATGTTGACGCCGTTTGTACACATTATCTTTGTATCATTACTTGCCGCAGGCCAGAGTAGCTTAGTAGCATTTATCTTTTCTTTTTCTTTTTTTTTTTTCCACCCATTTGTGTAGCTTGCTCCCCTCCTTTCCCCACCTTCTGTTACCAGTCACTCTTACTCACGCGCCATTTTTAAGTGTGGCATGATGTTCCAATGTACGATAGCCCTCTTCTCTCAAACAGCTCTGTAGAAGGGATCACTCACTTTTGAGTGTCGGTGACAGATGAATTTGTGCCGCAGCTATGCCCTCTCCTTTTTTTCTTTTGTCTGTCAAAGAAGCATGGAAAAAGCACTCAGGGCGAGTCATCTTTTGAACAAAACCAAAAGGTTTTTTTTGCCACAGGTCCGCCCCCTAGGCCTGGCAGGCTCTTTTTTTTTCTTTGTCTGTGGCGGTGAAGCGGAGGAAGTGGACGGACGAATAAAAAGAGGTCGACCTTCTTCTCCCTCGTGTTTCCTGACTGCCGACTTTCTTTTTGTGCCCTTCTGGATCCGCTGATCTCATTTCTTCTTTTTCCTTCTCTCTTTCTCTTTCTCTCTCCTCTCTCATCCGGCTCTCCGCCTTTGCCGCTTCTTGACTTTATCCTCTTCATTTCTTTTCTTTCATTTCCTTTTTTTTTGTCTTTGTTTTATTCTTTTTCTTTTTCTTTTTTTGTCTTTCTCCCTCTTTCCCCCTACTCACCTCACATTGTAAGGTTAAATTGCTTCTGCCAAATTACTCTGCCCGAGTCTCTCCATTTTTTTTCTGTTTGATCATTTACCATGACTCATGACCTCTCATTCTTCTTTTCTTCAACTCTCTACTCGACCATCTTTTATTAGAACAAGGACCGACAATGACTTTCAGACCCGACTACTGGACCGCGACTAGAGTCCGCGAGACGTTCATTTCGTACTTCCGTGATAGCCATGGACATACCTTTGTCCCCTCGTCCTCGACCATCCCCCATGACGATCCTACGCTTCTCTTTGCCAACGCTGGTATGAACCAGGTAAGAAAACGAAAAAGAAGAAGAAGAAAAAAAGAGAAAGGAAGAGACGCCACCATATATTTTTTTCTTGTCCTATCTTTCTTTCTTTTTTTTTTTGTTCCGTTCAAAGGCTCAGCTTATGAGTCAACATCCCATTTCTCTCGCTATCTTTTCTAATAACTTGGATGTTCTTCATGATCCTAATATTTCTATAGTACAAGCCCATCTTCCTCGGAACAATCGATCCCAACACGGAATTTGGAAAGCTGTCTCGTGCTGTCAACTCGCAAAAGTGCATTCGTGCTGGTAATGAAGCTTTAACGATTCAGGAGAGGGAAAAAAAAAAAAAAAAAAAAAAAAAAAAAAAAAAAGAGGGGAAGGACCCTGTCAATTCTCCCACGCTGGCTTGCAGCGTGCAGCCCTCACCTACCCCCCAACCCCCCTTCTCATACTCTTGCTTTTGACCCCCGAGGAATTCTAATCTCATTTGTCTTTGTATACTTGTTCTTAGGTGGAAAGCATAACGATCTCGAGGATGTCGGCAAGGATACATACCATCACACCTACTTTGAGATGTTGGGCAACTGGTCCTTTGGTGACTACTTCAAGGTATGCGACCCCTTTCCTCCGAGCCTAGAAAAAGTCTTCCTGGCACTTTCTACTCGCTCGACTGGACTGGATGGACCAAACCCTTTCTATGTGCCCCCCCCTCTCCCTTCCCCTTACTCGACTCGCACCTCCTCCGTATCTGTTCTCATGCATTAACACATACTCTTTTCTCTCCTCCTCCCCTCCTAATAGAAAGAGGCCATCGACATGGGCTGGAAGCTGTTGACCGAGGTGTACGGATTGCCCAAGGACCGTCTCTATGTCACCTACTTTGGTGGTGATGAAAAGCAAGGACTTGCCGCTGATCTGGAAGCCAAAGAGCTTTGGCTCAAGGTTGGTGTCCCCGAGAACCGTATCCTTCCAGGAAGTGCCAAGGACAACTTCTGGGGTAAGTATAAGTTTTTTTTTTTTTTTTTTGGCTCACTTGACCTCTCCTCGCTCAATCCTTTTCCAAATGCTCATTTTTTTTTATTTCTATCGATTTTCTGTGTATCAACTCTTTGTAGAGATGGGTGAACAGGGACCCTGCGGACCTTGCTCAGAGATCCACTACGACCGCATCGGAGGCCGTGATGTGGCCCATTTGGTGAACATGGATGACCCGAACGTCATTGAGGTCTGGAACCTGGTCTTCATGGCCTTCAACCGTGAGGCCGATGGTTCTCTCCGCCCTCTGCCCAACAAGCACATTGATACCGGAATGGGCTATGAGCGTCTGGTTTCGATTCTTCAGGACAAGTCCTCCAACTATGACACGGATGTCTTTGAGCCCATCTTCAAGACCATCCAGACCGTCACAGGAGCTCGCCCTTACTCTGGAAAGCTTGGAGCTGAGGATGTGGATGGTATCGATATGGCCTACCGTGTCATTGCGGATCACGTCCGTACGCTTACCTTTGCCATTTCGGACGGAGGTGTTCCCAGCAACGAGGGTCGTGGTTACGTCTTGAGACGTATCCTTCGTCGCGGTTCGCGTTATGCTCGCCGCAAGTTTGGTGTCCAGATTGGTACCTTCTTCTCGTCATTGGTTGACACTGTCTTGGCTGAGTTTGGTGATGCCTTCCCCGAGATCCGCAACCGTGTCGATGATGTGAAGGAGATCTTGAACGAGGAGGAGGAGGCTTTCTCTCGTACCTTGGACCGTGGTGAGAAGCTCTTTGATGGATATCTTCAGAAGGCTCTCGAGGCCAAGGCGTCTCATCTCTCTGGAGCTGATGTCTGGCGTCTGTACGATACCTATGGTTTCCCCGTGGACTTGACTCGTCTGATGGCTGAGGAGAACGGTATCAGTGTCGATGAGGAAGAGTTTGCCAAGAAGCAGGAGGAGGCCAAGGCCCTGAGCAGGTCTGGCAAGGGTTCTGGCGCGGGCGCCGGAGAGGCTGTTGCCTTTGATGTGCACGACATTGCTGCTGTGGATTCTAAGGGCTCGGTTCCCAAGACGGATGATTCCTTCAAGTACTTGCCTGGCAACGTCAATGCCAAGGTCAAGCTTATCTATATCAACCACGAGTTCCCCTCGGATACCACTGCGATTGCCGAGCAAAAGTCATTTGGTATTCTTCTTGACCGTACCAACATGTATGCTGAGCAGGGTGGACAGGAGTACGACACTGGTAGCATCACTGTGGATGGCAAGGCTGAGTTTGTAGTTGAGAACGTTCAGGTCTATGGTGGATATGTCTTGCACACTGGTTACTTGAAGTATGGTAACCTCCAGGTCGAGGATGAGGTCGTTGTCCAGTATGACGAGGTATGTCTTTTTTGTGTCTATCTGTGATTACAAAAAAATACGAAGGTAAAAGATAGAATGGAAATGCTAACCACCTATTCTTTTTTATTATTACTATGGCATTCAGCTCCGCCGCTGGCCTCTCCGCAACAACCACACCGGCACACACGTCCTCAACTATGCTTTGCGCGAGATCTTGGGCACAATTGTTGACCAGAAGGGATCGTTGGTTGCTCCTGAAAAGTTGCGCTTTGATTTCACTTCCAAGACCGGTATGACTGCTCAGCAGATCCAGGAGACCGACTTGATTGTGAACGACTTTATCAAGCAAAACTTGGCTGTCTACTCTCAGGAAGTTCCTTTGAACATTGCCAAGCAGATCAATGGCCTTCGTGCTGTCTTTGGAGAGGTTTACCCTGACCCCGTCCGTGTGGTCAGCATTGGTTATGATGTCAAGGAGATTCTCAAGGATGTCACCAACGAAAAGTGGACAAAGACCAGCATTGAGTTCTGCGGAGGTACGCACGTTGCCAAGACTGCTGATATCAAGCAGTTTGTTATCATTGAGGAGACTGGTATTGCCAAGGGTATCCGTCGTATTGTTGCTGTGACTGGTGAGGAGGCTCACCAGGCGGAGCGAATTGCCAACGAGTTTGAGCAAAAGTTGAGCCACGTTGGATCGGGCGCCCTGTCGAGCACCGAATTGGAGCAGCAATTGAAGGTGTTGGCCAAGGAGTTGGATGAGATTGTTATCTCTGCTTACCGCAAGGCTGTCTTCAAGGAGCGCTTCGCTGGAATCAAGAAGGCCTTTGACGATGCTGACAAGGCCCGCAAGGCCAAGCAGGTCAAGGATGCCGTTGATCAGTGCAAGCAGCACTTTGAGGCCAACCCCGAGTCCCAGGTCTTTGTTGCCTTGTTGGATGTTGGCTCCAACACCAAGGCGACTGCTGCTGTGGTGACGCATGTCAAGTCGCAGCTCAAGAACAAGGCTGCGTATGTGTTCACTGTCGATGAGTCGTCTCGTAAGGTCTCGCACGCCTGTGTTGTTGGCCAGGAGCTCTTGGACAGTGGTCGTGGTTTTAAGGCGACGGAGTGGGCTGAGGAGGTGGTCAAGGTGATTGGTGGTCGCAAGGGAGGCAAGGACGATGCTGCCCAGGGTGCTGGTGACAACATTGACAAGGTCCAGGAGGCCCTCGAAGCTGCTAGACAGTATGCTCAGGCCAAGTTGAACTAAGAGAAGTTCTCCCCCTGTCCCCCTTCTCATGTTGTGATAGTAACCTTTTGAGCAAAATTATATTTTTTTAGTCCTTTCTCTCTCACCTTTTTTTTTTTTCTTTTCTTTTCCTGTCCCTAAACTTCCTCTCTCCACAAAGTCTGCAGAACTAATAAACTTATGACTGCGCCTGTACCATACACCGTAAAGTGTTGGCCGATATATTTATTGATTTGGGTTGGGTGAGGAGGGGGATGTACAATACAATTTGAGGAATGTGGGAGAGTGGGAGAATAACTAGAAAAGACTTTTTTTTTTTTTTTTTTTTTTTTTTTTTTTTTACAGCTTGCTCTTGAAGAAGCCAATCTTCTCCTGAGTATCCTTCATCATGTTGTCAAGCTTGAGAGCGAGCATGATGGCGCCCTTGACCTTGATCTTTCCAGTCATGAAAGCCTTTTGTCCGTTGGTCTTGCCCATGAAGAGATCCACAAAGTCCTTGTCCTTCATCTCCAGAGTGATATCGGGCTTGAGTCCATCGATCTTGCCCTTCTTCATCAAACCAATGCCGTTCTTCATGTCCATCATCCACACTGCAGTATCGCCCTTGCCATTCTTGACGTTGAAGAGGAAGACACCCTTGACCTTGGCCACCTCAGCCTTGCGTTCCTCATCGGTCAAGACCTGAAGATACTCGGCGATCTGCAAGATCAGGAACGAGGACTCGAAACCGTCGTATCCGAGATCACCCTCGGCACCCTTGGGAGGACCCATACCCAAGGAACGGAAGATGACATCGAGTTTCATGGCCAACATCATTGGGCCCTTGAGGCCGATCCTGTCTGTGATAAAGGCACGAGCACCAGACAAATCACCAACGGCAAGTGCGACCATGTCCTCATCCGTGAGGTAGAGAGTGATATCTGGGTTGGAGGGAGCAGGACCTGATTTGATGATTCCGACACTCTTGACCTCGGCATGCCAGACCTTGACCTCGGACGAGGATTGGTCCTTCTTGATATGGAACTCAAAGATACCATTGACTTGCTTGACAAGTTCCTGACGCTCTGATGGTGTGAAGGCGTCGAGGGCCTCGTTGAGACGGTTGAAGATTTCTTCACTTTGGAAAGACATGGTGTTGTATTGAGTGGGTGAGTAAGAGAGAGAGAGAGTGAGTGAGTGAGAGTGTTGGTTATTGAGTAGATGGTTGATAGGAGAAGTGGTTTGTGGTTGCTCTGTGGAGAGGAGAAGAGAAACGAGGACGAGTGTTGAGTGAGATGGAATGAAAAAAAGAAATGAGGAATGGAAGAGCGGGAGTCTTTTATACGATTGATTTACTTTGACCGACAGGCAGGACAGAGCGCGTGTGTGCGTGTTGAGGGAACAGAGGGTGCGAGATTCGTTGTTTTCGGTCACACACAAAAAGAGAGAGTGAGAGAGTGAGAGAGAGAGTGAGTGAGAGAGGGAGAGAGCCTCGGGCCACTTCGACTGGAGCGGGTAGAATGCTCGTCACAGGTCTCCGTGCTAGCCAACCGAGTGGGGATAGAAGAGTGCTGAGCCTGGGGGTTGACCTTGGGGTAATGTACTGTATGTGGGGCAGACACTTTCTTTTTTTCTCCCTTCCTTTTTTTTTTTTTTCCTCTTCTTCTTCTTCTCTTGCACCTACAATCAACCATTGGACTCTGTTCTCGAAGAGACATCCATGACACACTGCAAGACAAGAAAAAGAAAAAAAAACTATTCCATGGACGCGAGGATGGAGGTAAGAGGGTTCGCGTCGTACCAAGCGTACACACAACAGTGATACCCCAACCATAGCCCCATGTCGAGCCATTGTGGATCTGGTCAAGGGTGTATGCCAAGTCTTCTTGGTGGGAGAGGCGCGCACTCAAAGTGAACACTTTATCCTTTGGACGGTCGGCTTAACAGCCAAGATAGTAGTCAGAGAAAAGTTGGCTCTGTGCTCTCATTGGCTGCACCACTGTCCAGGAGCCGTGCTTTCTTTCTGAGAGGGACAGACAAAGAGGGAGAGACAGAGAGACGCTGTGGAGAGAGTGGAGAGAGGAGGAGGGACGAGCCCACCCCAGAAGGACACCTCTAGCCACTTTCTTGTTCTTGCTTTCGTTGTTTTCTCTCTCTTCCCCAACGTCCTATACAGCCGCTTCTCCTCCCATGGGACGCTGCATGTGAAAGAGAAGCACGACCCTCTTTCTCTCTCCGAGCAAAGGTACCTCTTGGCAACCCATAGACTCGTCGTCTCTGATCATCAGGGCTCCTCCATGCTTTCCCTACGACAGTAGCTTAATTACTGGGTGTAGGGTCCGTCTATCTGGATATACAATGATTCCAAACAACAAACTGGTTGGATACCTGTCGGGAGCATAAGAGTCGAGCCGATCTGGAGCATGGATCGTCATATGCTCTCATCCGTTACCTTCCCTCTTGACGAGCTCCACCTGCACACGTCGGCACCCCTTTGCCCTTGACTCTATTTTCTGTTCTGTCATAGATACATCTGGGTCGCTTCGGTCGAGTAGAGTCTATTGATCTAGGCCATTCTTGCCTTAGTTTCCCTAGATTGGATTGACCAGCATTTTTGGTCAAGAGACCGTTGTCCTATCTGCTTCTCTCTCTCTCTCTCTAGGCCATAGACAAAGACAAAAAGAACAAACATGATATCGAAATTTACATGATTGGATGTTTGGATCACAAGGTCCACTGTTGCTCCCATATCTCTCGTTTCTATCCTTTGTCTGCGACTAAGAATGCATGCTTCGCATCTTTTTCTTCATCTCGCTTTTTTTTTTTTTTATTTTATTTTCTTTTCTTTTTTCATTCTTTGTGCATTGGCCATGGCGCTGATCATTCAATCAAGGCTCAATCCGGACTGATCCCATCTTCAGATCCTTTTGCCATTTATGTTTGCACACTCGCACTCCCTTGTTCTGCATCTTCCTGCACTCTCCTGCGTTGATCATTATGGACTCTTCATTGTCCGCCATGGACTTGACAAACTCCATTCCCATGCCCGATACTGCTCAACCCCAGAAACAACAACAGATGCTGAATGATGAAGCCGACTGTGCTCTCTTCAGAAACATCTGTGCCGATTTTGAAGACATTACTCGAAATGATCTCCATCTTCACTTTTCGCGCATCCTGGGTGCCCAATATCTCCACGAGGTGGATTCCGAGAACAATCCAGAAAAAGGTGTCCTACCATCACAGCCAGTCCCAGCCAGCCAGCCCATCTCAATGCTTCCCCAAGCACAATCGTCACTGGTGGGACAAATTCAACAGCATCACCAAGTTCAGGGCCTTGTCTGGGGAGCATCTCTTCGGTTGATAATCTCTCTTCCTGTCCAGATCACCGAGTCGATCCTTACCCTCTCTGGAACGCGTCGTCCTATTCATATCCATTTCCTCTATCTTTCAGCCTCACCCCAGACTTATCTCTCGGATGAAGCGTTGCGCGCCCTTGGGATCGAGGACATGGTTGTTGTTGGTCATAGTCATGGACGATCTAGTATGGGCTCGCTCCGACTCCCGCTCAAGATAGGTGGTTTTGTGCTTCCCGTAGCGCGTTCGCCTACAGAAGCTCACTTTGCGCACCTCAACATCCTAGGGCAAGACTTTATTCAGTGTTCGGGTGCAAGTGTGTTCTTTGGAGGTGATATTCCTCGTTTTGAGATTACCTTTCCGTAACCTTGGGGAGAGGGAAGGAAATGGAGGGTTCCTTTCCTCTTTCCTTCTAATCTACTCTCGTTTACCCAGAGTATCCTCACCACAGATTCTTGTCTCGTCTCTTGACTCACTGCTGCTAAATCGCGATCGAATGAAAATTTCACTTTGTCCTCTATCCTCTTCTCTATATATCTCTACCTGTCATCAAAGTTGCCTTTTTTTTTTTTTTTTTTTTTTTTTTTTTTTATCATTACTATTATATTTACTGTGGACACATTTAAGGACACCTGGAATAGGACGTAGAAAAAAAAATGACGAGATAATTTGCTCCGCATGTCTGCTCCATTTTACAGAGTCGACCTCTAACCGTCTACCTAGATTTTCTCATTGAAAGGGAGCGCACTAAGAGATGTTTATTCCATAAGCATTGAAAAAAAAAAAAAAATACTCGGCCTTTCTCGATGGTAGGACGTTTAAGATAGCCTGTGCAGCTAGCTGACTCTCTCGTTTTATAGTGAAACGATTGGGAGGATGAGAAAAGATTCGTTAAAGAGAGAGAAATACAAAAAGTTTCATCAAATCACAAAAGTCCTTGGAGACTTGGGACTTCCTAAAGCCTTCATCGAAAAGAGAATGTCTTTACACTGGTATGAGCGAGTTATCACGACTGTAATAAAACCGAAGCATCATGCTCCTTTTTTTTTTTTTTACTCTACTTGACGGATAGTGCTACACTTCAAAGACTAGTAGGAAAATCTATCCTGATTTTTTTTTAGGAGGGAACTAAAAAAAAAAAAAAAAAGTGGTTCTCATATCCACTTAGATGCGCATGTTGCCAAAGCCTCTAGCAATGTTGCCAGCATTCCAGATAACGAGACGACCATCAATACCCGAGGTCGAAAACTCTTCCACCTGATCACGGGATCCTGAATAAATACGAACCGAGTTGATCGTGTTCTGATGATAGGTCTGAAGTTCTGTATCCTTGGCAGAGCTGGCTTGTGCACGACTATCCATTTGACGGAAAGTATCACGTGCAGTCAACTCGACACCTGCCTTTTTACGGTTCATGTCCATCGAAGCCGTGAAGGCCCTACAAGAGTAGAAAAAGATGAATGACATTCTCTTTTTTTAGCATCCCCTCGTTTACTAAGCTCTCCTTCACTTTTGCTCTCGTTTGTAAAGCTCAGTATTGCATCGGTTCCAGATGAGAAGAAAAAGAAGAAAAAGAAAAAGAAAAAGAAGAAAGGGCACTTACCACTGCTGGCCCTTGAGCTCAAACAGATGAGGGGCACAGTCATGTCCGGCAGCAACGATTTGTTGGCTGTTCAACCAGATCAAAGAGACATAGGGAAGGTGGGTCGTACGGATCGATTGAACAGATCCTGCGGCGGGGCTGACAATGGTCACGGTCGAATCATGACCTGCGAAGGCCAAGGTCTCACCATCGGGCGAGAACCCAACACTGTGGACCCATCCTCCGGTTCCACTCGAAAATTCTCCGCAAAGAGTGTTGAATGGAAGCTTCTCACCCCAAGGCGATGGTGGGGGCCTAAATAAATTTGATTTAATCACCGGAGAGTGAGAGTTGGAAGAGAGACGCACCAGTAAGTACTCAATCATAATAAAAATTAGAGAGGGGGAAGTAGATGATAGGAATGAAGAAACTTACCTCTTGTCAACACCCTTGATGAATGCAGAAAAGACGCGGGCCTAGTGTAGAAAAGCAATCAGTATCCATGAACGTTAGACATATAGTCTCTATAGGCTCTTCCTTAGAGCACTTGATAATATACTCCAAGATCCAAGGTCCCCTCATCATTACCTTCATGTCAGCACATCCAGCAGCGATCAAAACGTTGTTAGGATGCCAATCGATGCTGAGAACAGTACTGCGAATTGGCTTCTTGATATGTTTGCCAGCCCACCAATCATTGTCCTCCTCAAAGTAACAGATGGTGATGCAACGAGATCCAGAAGCAACAGCAAACTTGTCCTCTGCTGGGGACCAGCGCGCAAAAGTGGCGGCACGATTGATGCGCAGAAGCACAAGCGTTGGCTTCCATTGCTGGAGAGTTGGGTCCAAGGTCCAGACGTAGGCGTTTCTGTCCTGGGAGCAGGTAACGATTCTGTTGGTGTTGGGCGCCCAATCAACCGAGGTCACTGGCTTGTCATGCTCGGCAAGGGTCCAGGTCAGGGTCCAGCCTGCACCGGCCTTGCGAAAGATGTTGACAACGTTGGTATTGAAGCAGATTGCCAGCTCTAGGTAAAAGAAAAGACAGAAGCCATTGAGAGAGAGCGATAATGAGTAAATAAGGTCAGAGCACTTCTATCTGAAAAGTACAGAGTAGACAGACATCTTTGTCCACATATTGTAGCTTTATTCCTTACCAGTTCGGTCGCGATTGAAGGAGTAGCAAGAGATGGGGCCGAGATTGAACTCGTTGACATTGGGCTTTTCGCTGGCCATGGTTCGAGGAGCGCGATGAAAAAGTAGTGTTGAGGGGATGGAGAGAAGTAGTAGAGGGTAATTTATCTGGGAACAAAGAGATGAGACGTGTCGGACGCTAGCAGTCTACGACGGAGAACGATGGACGACGCAGGGGAGTTGGGGTGGAATGATGGATGAATGGAACACGACACAGTTCGCCAAGAGAGAGCATTAATATAGAAGTGCCTCATGGCGCTGGTGGCGTGACATCACGTGTGGACAAGAAAAGTACACTCCTCCCTCGTTATACCGTCTGTTTTGTGCGTTATATCAAGGGAATCACCTGAGCCCTCCTCAATTCAGTTTTATTCAAGTGACACATGATTTTTATATTGTTGGCTCATGGAGCTTGACTGCAAACTACGAGACGATGTTTCCTTGGCGTGCTTCAAGAAGGGTGTGCTCGAGTCCAACAGAGGGAGCGAAGGGACTTGTGGTGCTCGTTAACGAAAGCACGGTGGGTGCTCCGGGGCTTGGGGTGCTTGGGGATGAAAGGTTTCTAGGCTGTCTTGGCTTACGAGGCGTTGCGTTGGTTCTTGGACGAGGGGATGAAAAGGTCCTGCGTGGAGATGAAAACGACATCGGTGAAATTGTCGTAGAGGGAGAGGGAGAGAGAATAGGTGGCACTGTTGGTCTCGGTGGACTGTCAGGTATAGAAGAGAATGACAGCAACCGTTGGGGGCGAGGCGCTTGATGAAAACCCGTCCTGGACAGCCTTATCAAGCAATTGACCGATCGCATCAAGAGTCTGCTTTCTCTTTCTTGGCGTGAGCTTGTTGATGGTCTCATTGATCGTCGACAGCAATGAGTCTTGGGGCCCGGATGGCTCCGTGGAAGGCATTGACTCGATACCAATCTGGTTTTCTTGATATGCAGCAGGAACCTGTGCAATGGTTGATTGTTCTTCATCTACCACATCTAATTCTGGTCTCTTGACAAAAGTGGTCCCTATACTGGGGCTGTCCCAGAACACTGTTCATACACTCTAAGAGGAGGTCGGAAGGTCCACTGGAATGGTTCATTTTGAGGTAGTTGAGAACCGCATGGCTCTTTTGCTTAGTGATCACATCTTTGATGGTGGCGTATTTCTGTTCGAGTTCCACTTGGAGTCGATTGATGTGATCAAAGGCTTCCTCAACGCCCATTTCCTTCAGCGCTTCTTTTTGTGAATTCTGGAGGATTGGAACCGTGGCATAACAATGGCGGATGCAGTTGGGAATGACGCACTCCCAGGCATTTACAATGCACCTCCAAAGGCTGGAGAGAGGCGCGACTGTTATCCCTCTTCGTGCTCTCCTTTCTCCATGATTTTTCCGTCACCTGGAGCATTTGTTCGCTATAATGTACCTTGAAGGATCGAATGACTCCAGCATCCAAGGGCTGTGTTAGGGAAGTGGAGCGTGGCGGTAGTCGAATGATTGTGATATTGGTAAGACCTATGCCTTCACAGTCATTGTGACATCCCGCATTGTCTAATACCATGGTGATGTGGCGGGCTTGCTGTCGCATTTCTTCATCAATGTCCTTCAGCCATTCATGGAAAATATCGGCGTACATGTATCCAGTCGAACCAAAGTGGGTATCCATCTTATCCATGTCTTTTTCCTTGAGAGACCGGGGACGAGATTTGCCTTTGGGGAAAGCGATGAAAAAAGGTCAGAAAAGGGTCAGAGGCAAGGTTACGCATGGGGAGGGTTGGATGTGTGTGAAGGGGCAGAGAAACATTACTCAGGATGAAAGGCCGTCGCTTGTCGGTTCCTGTTGCGTTGCAACAGAATAGAATCGTCACGCGTGCGCTCCCTAATGGTCTTTCGTCCTCTGATCTTCCCTGTGTAAATGGTCTTGTTATTCATGGCCCTGAGGTACAGACCCGTTTCGTCGCAATTGTAAATGTTCTCAAGGTTGAACTATTGAAGCTTTTCTCGTATTTCTTGAAGTGGGCCTTGTATTTTATCGAGGTCAACGTCACCACTTTCTCCGTGGCCAATACGTTGCGCAAGATTTGATATGGCCTTGAAGTTGGCCAGCCATCCGTTTGAGAAAGAGAAGCCATCAGACAAGGTATTGGTGATATAAGTCTCCTTTATCTCTTTCAACAAAACAATGGCGTTTCCCTGGATACGGGCATCGCTGACAGTGATGCCTGGTTTGAAGGATAAGAAAGGGTGGGAGATTAGAGATGGTATAGGAGGTGGGCGAGAGGAGGTGGGCGAGAAAACGAAGGTGTTTCTCACCTTCCTGGTAGCACCTTTCAATCCACTCAAGCAGGGCGCTTTCAATGGGTTCCATTGATCGTTTTCTTTGTTCGGACTCGGGAGTTCAACACTGCGGGATGATGGAGTGTAGCCTGATGTCGTAGCGACTCTCGCTGATTCAGTATGTCCCTCCCAGATGAACGGTTAACACCGACAAGTTTGAGAATGGATGCCTCAGAACAAAAAGGGTTGTTTTTTCTTTCTTTGTCGATCTTGTCGAGGATATCAAGCTTCTCTTGCAAAGTGTATTGAACTCGGGTGGGGGTTTTCGCTGCAGCCATACTGAATATCAGAAGAGAGGGCGAAGAGGTGGGGACTGGAGAGGAAGGAAAGATGCGAAATCTTTATTCTCGAGTCACAATCTCTTTACTCACTGTATTGAGGAGGGCTCAGGTGATTCCCTTGATATAACGCACAAAACAGACGGTATAACGAGGGAGGAGTGTAGTCCTTTTTTTCCACTTGGCTGCACCTTTTTCTTTTGCCTCCATTGAACTCTTTTCTTTACTCTTCTCTCTTTTTTTTTTTTTTTTTTTTTTTTTTTTTCCACTTTCCATCCTTCCGCTGCTGTGATGAGTCCAATGGATCTCGTCAGGAGCTTCCACCACGAGCGCATCAGGGCCCTGCTCAAAGACAGTGGTCACCGCAACACCCCTCTCGATCGAATGTCCGATTCCACCTGTAAGCTTCCTCTCCTCGGTCTTCACCTCTTCACCACCACTGCTCTCGCCGCCATGGGCCACCATTGCTTTGGTTCAGAAGCATTACGCTGCACCTCGGCTCCCATGAGCTTGCCTTCAGGGCGACAAGTCTCTACAACCTTTCTGCCCCGAAAAATCTCTACTTCCTTCTAGGATGTTCAATTGACCCTCAGAACCACTCCTTCTCTCCACTATGCTCACCACCTTTGTTCGCTTTCTTGCCTCCACTTCCTCCATACCTATCCACCTACCGGTCGTTCAACAACACTACCTAGCCATCGTCAAAGTCAAAGGAGACCCGCTCCAGATACCAGAACTGATCCACCTGATCCTAGAATTCACTCCGCCAAAGAGCTGGCCGATCCTCTGCCGGCTCTCCAAGGCCTGGTGCCGTCTCGTCCGACCCTACATCTGGAAAACGCTCGTCTGCGGGACGGAGAGCGCATCCTATCGACTACTGCCCTATCTTCCAACGCATGGCCACTTCATTCGCACCCTTGATCTCACTGGTCTCTCATGGATACCCCTCTCAGAGTTTGTTCGCACGCTCAACTCGATAGCGACGACCAAGATCTCATCACTCATTCTTCAGGACACAGATATCACTGCGGACCAACTCTCGCTTGCTATCCAACGGATGCCGCACCTTAAGACAATCGATGTCCGTGGGTGTGATATGGAGCCTCACCCACTGGACATTATTGCGGCCTTTCCATGGCTCGAATCCATTGCAGTGACACTTAATATCCAACATTCGTCCACGAGTTCACTCTCACCCGAAGAGCCTTACAGTCAGCTCTGGAGGAATCTGAAACAGCTCCATATCACAGGTACAGGAGCCCTGTTCGAGGGCATTTACAGCTCGATCGCCAATCTGCAAGAGTCGATCAAGTCTTGCAGTCCGTTGAACCTGGAGCGTTTGACGGTCGAGATGTTACCGAGCTGGTCCGACACCACGTTGCTTCATATGATATGTAATAGCCCTCGCCTGAGTCACCTTCACCTTGCCTACTGCGCCTTTTCAGGACGAACATTACTCACAGCGGCCAAATCGGCCGCACTTGCAAATATTGTTGAATTGGAGATTGTTCATTGCCCCAACATCTCTGCAGAGGATTGCAATATCTTGTTGGAGTCTTGTCCACGAATTCAGACTCTAAGACTGGGTGATCTTATATTTGACATGACCACTTTTCCTGTCACCGCTACTACCACGACCACAACCACTACAACCACTACCACCAACTCCGAAGTTTTGACTACTACTACTACCACAACGACCACTACCACCGAGATGACACTAGACAAGAGAGGAGTAGGAAGTATCAATAGGATATGCCCGACATTGGTATCGCTTCATTTGGAAGATTGCATCATGCCGGCCGCGGGTCTTCGCCAGCTCTTGGATAAATGTACTCAACTCCGACAACTGACGATCGATCCCGTCCCAGCGGATGCAGAAGAGCTTGTGACTGGTTCTGTTTGGGGGTGCCTTCAATTACGAGAATTGACTCTAGGTCGCTTCTCTTGGACCTTGGAGGAAAAGAAGAATGAAGCAAAGAAGGCTCAGGTCCGGAAAGGGATTTGGAGTCAAGTCGCAAGGTTACGCAGGTTGGTCTCGCTAGTGATGCTGGATGCTGGAGGACTTCATCTTCCGGGGAATCGTTCGTTGATCCAAGATTCGGCCACAAGTTTAATGATTACAGGAGGATCAGGAGTAGGAGAGGATGTAATGGAGGAAGGATTGTATCAACTATCGGGGCTATCAGGATTAGTAAGACTGACCCTAAACCAACGAGGGTCTTGGTCATTTGCAGATCTAGTGTTTGTTGCCGAGACGTTCCCCATGCTGGAAGTATTCGGGTATTCGCGGCATGAGATGATCACGCCGTTGTGGTCATGGATGCGACAACATCGACCTGATGTCCATATGAAGGCGATTGAGGTCGAAGGCTTGTAGTTCCCCAAGGCAACTCTGTTTTGTTTTGCTTTCTCCATATTTTTTGTTGAACGAACTTGGATGGTATTATGGAGGGAACGGCGACATGGTCCGCAAGTCATTGGGTGACCAATATGCATGATCAGCCGTTCGTACAACAATGGCTGGAGAAGTTGAGAGGAGGAAGAGGAGGAAGAGAAAAATGTACGATGAGCACGTGAGACACCCTCTTTACTTTTTATCCTTCAACTTCAACCCTCTTTTTCTTTTTCTTCCTAGCACCCGCCTTTTTATTATTATCATTATTACTATTTCTTGGATCCATTCGACCCCGAGCCAATCACTCAGTAGTGGGCAGGCCGTGGTTTTTATTACCTTCTTCCTTCTACAGCAGTACATTCATGACTATAACTATTACTAAAATGAGAAGAAAAGAAAAAAAAAATGGCAGTACCCATGACAAAAGCTAGAGGGCCTGATAATCAATTGATAGAGGATCTCATTCTGTATAGTCTCTCACTCTTTTCTCTCTCACACAAGGAGAGATGCTAGAGATAGCCAAGGGAGACTAACCCTTGTCCTCTCGCTTCTGGTCATCAGAGTGATCTCGTGATGTGTCTTTATACTGCCAGCTCCAATTGGGGAGCAGGAACAGGTTCAAACAGGTTCGAATGTCTCTACAAAGGCGTGTGGGTGGGATAGAGGGTTCTAGAATAGTAGAGCCGAGACTTTATACTTTCCTTTCCCTCTCCTCCCTTTTTTTTACCAAGATGTTGCTAACCTGTTGACTTGTGCGGCGTCACTGCTGTGCGCAAGAGGATACTCTATTATTTTTCTGATCCTCCTTTGCCCTCTCCCCCTCGCCCTCTAGAAAAGTGTAGTTGGCTTAAGCTTTCTTTCTTTCTTTCTTTTTTGTCTTTTTTTTTTTTGTTTTGTATTTTTTTAAGTGTGTGCATGGACCTTTCTTTTCTTTACCTCTCTTTCTCTCAATCTCCCTCCCCCCTCCCCTTTTTTGGTAGTCCGTCAGGCAAGCCCTGGGAAACCTGTGATAAATGGCAGGCGTGGGAAGAGGGCTGTGCTATTGTCTCGGAGGCCACATGTTTTATCACTCACACACACACACACAAAGGCGCGTCGTAAGAAAGCTTAATTGTACGTTAATCTCCTACGCCCTTTTTCCTTCTTTCTTTTTCTTATTGTTGGTATCCTTTCTTTGTAAGCCGATCTTGCTCCATTACGCCCACGAAAAAAAAATATATATATATATATATTTTTATTTTTATTTTGATCGCGTCGACTAGGACTGCCGCTAGTATCTTCTCCCCCTTCTTCCCTCTTTCTCGATCTCTATCTCACTCACTCTACTCTACTCTCCCGTGCATCCATGGTAATGCATAGAGACCAAGCCCGCGGCTGTCAGGACGCTCATACCTGGCTCGAGGGGAGGGAAAGTCAATTTCACTATAAAGTGTCCTTTCTTCTTTTTTTTCCCCCTCATACCCCAAACTCCTAGGCGGACCCAAAAAAAGAAAGAGAGAAAAAAAAAAAAAAAAAAAAGAGAGAGAGAGAGAGAGAGAGAGAGAGAGAGAGAGAGAGAGAGAGAGCCGATTGTACTATTGGCTTGTGAAAAAGGGAAATAGAGAAAGAAACAATGAGAAAAGAAAGTGGGAGCAAGCTCACTAAACGTAGTTCTATATATTCTTTGGCATTTTAGCTTTCTCCTCCTTCCCCTTTCCTCCTCTCCCTCCCCCCTCCTTCAATGTTTGAAAATAGTGCTGGCAATTCTTTTCTCCATCTCTCTCTTTCGCTCTCTCTCTCTCTCTCTCTCTCTCTCTCTCTCTCTCTCTCTCTCTCTCTACCATTTTATCGAGTCGGACATGCACCGCGCAGTCTGACTAAGGTCACGACGAGACCTGGGGATTGATCTTCCTCCCTTTCCTTTGCTCCCGTCCTCTTTCCACAGTCCCATCTGCATGTGGATGGCGATATTTGCTCAAACACTGGCCAGTGGTTGGTTCAAGGCCTCTCCCTCTCTCTCTCTGCTGGCTCAAGCTTAATTGATTCTTAGTATTTTTTTTTTTTTTTTTGCGCAGAATCGAGAGGGGTTTATTAGGATACGATGTAAAGTGATCGACTCGATGTACACACCACACAAAAAAAAAAAAAAAAAAAAAAAAAAAAAAAAAAAAAAAAAAAAAAAAAAAAAAAAAAAAAAAAAAAAAAAAAAAAAAGATTAAAGGCTAAGGTTAATGATGGAGGGGGGAGAGGTCAAAGGGAGCAAGGAGCAAATAGAAAAACAATAATAATAAGAAAACTAAAAACTAAGGTGACTAACAGCCTCAAGAGGACTGTGGAGTGCTGCCATGGAAAGAGTCGATCCGTTAACACCTGAGTTGCCATTATTGTTATTCAACATGGCCGTGTTCACAAAGATTCCTCCGCCTGGCGTCGCTGCCATACCCGTCGTTCCTGTTGGGTGGTGCACAAAGTTGGGTTGTTGCTGATGATGTGAGAGATGGAAAGAGTAGGCATAATGTTGCTGTTGTTGCTGTTGCTGTTGCTGTTGCTGTTGTTGTTGCTGTTGCTGTTGCTGTTGATGATGCTGGAGGTGAAGTGAAGCGTTGTGGATATGACCTTGTGCATGGGCAGCATGGATAGGCATCATGGACATTGGGAAACCACCTGGGGCACCCGAGTGTATCATTGGAACCATCCCCGAGCCATGACCATGAGCAGTTGGCATGGCATGAGTCACCATCGAACTCTGTCCTTGACCAGGTGTCGTTGGCGTCATCGCACCCATTCCAGCCTGAGCAAGTGGCATTCGTGGGATGGTTAACGTAGGCAATGTACTAGCCAAGGGCGTCGTCGGAGTCGCAGGCAGAGGGGAGTAAGGTCGCTGCTGTTGCTGCTGCTGTTGCTGTTGTTGCTGCTGTTGTTGAATCTGCTGCTTTCCAGTCTCATACCGGGATCGTCTCCGGATAACATTTCGCTTCAGCGAAATGGGCCGGTGCTTGTGATGCAGCTTGTAGTAGAGGCCACAGGCATTGCAAAGGATTTCGCCAGCGTCATCCTTTCGCCACAGAGGCGTCAACGTCGTTTTGCAGTTGGTGCACATTGGCTGGAATCCTGCCATCGCCAATCCACCTGCACTTCCGCTCGTCGTGTTGCTACCACTGCCATTCGATGCACCGGATCCCACAGATCCATCCGTCGAGGTTGGGTCCGAATCATCATCTCCATTCTCGCCTGAGGAACCATTCCCAGACCCAGGGGCTGATCCTGAAGGGCTAGATCGATGGACCTTCATTCCGCCCATCATGGTCGCTCCATGGATCACCCCGTTCCCAACACCCCCAAATACCGAGCCCACTTGCGCCTGCGCATGTGAGAACGACTGCTGGAGGTGCTTGGGCCGATGAATGGCATGGAGCTTATGGTATAAACCACAAGCATTGCACAATGGCTCATTGTCTGCAGACCGTCGCCAGAGTGGGGTCACGGTCACACCACAGTTATGGCATCGAACCCCCATCCCCGCTGCGGCCTTGATCGCGGCCTTGGATGGCTTGCGGGCCTTGGCAATCTTGGTCGGGCTCGTGCTTCGGATTGCAAGGCTACCGCTATGGCTCTCATGAGGAAAAGCACCATTGCTGCCAACGGGGCTGGACACGATCAAAGGACGGACCAGATTTGCCAGGCCCGTAGTCGTGGGCGTGGTTGGAGTGGTTGGGGCAATCGAGACTGGGGTCAGAGGCGCAAAGGGAGAGGCCAGGGACGTGGGCGTGCCTGGGTGGGCCGAGTGTGGCGAGGCAAGAAGCGAAGAAGGGATCGAGAGTGGAAGCGATGTCGTTGAGAGTAGTGGCAGAGGTGGCCGGGCTTGAATCTGAGCCACAACAGGCAAGAGCGGGGTCGTCTGCGCCGCTGTGACAGCAGCAGACGTTGGTGGGCTCGCGATCGAGTCTGACATGAGCACCATCGGAGAGGTGGGAGACAGGGGAGACATTGGCCGCATCGTGAATGGATGAGACCGGACCTGCAGCTGGATATTGGATGCTACTGAGACAGGGGCCGGGACCGTGCCAGAGACAGAGACCGGGATCGAGGCTGGGACTGAAGTCGAGGTCAAGGGAGAGGACAGGGACAGTGGGGATGGGGAGGACAAGGAAGAAGAAGAGGATGAAGAGGAAGAGGAAGAGGGAGGGTTGACACTCAAGACAGTGACCTGCGAAGACTCGGCGGCGACGCCAAGAGGCGATGGCGTTGAGGAAGGTGTCCCTGGAGGAGAGATCATCCCTGGTTGTACTTGATGCGAGGGCAATAGCCTTGGCTTGAGGACTGACCGAGAGTTGGTCGACTGGGGCTGTTGTTGCTGCTGGAATGAGCGGTGTTGGAGGGGATATTGTTGTGGTTGTTGCGAGACCAATGTCTGTGAAGGACGTGGCGATTGCATCGAAAAGTGCACAGAATTGGACGACGTCGGCGTCGAGGGACGCGGCGTGTGCATAGACTGGACAAATCCTCCGCCGATGGCCATCGCCTGCGTGGCTGTCGGGAGGAAGGATGTGCTTGAGGCTGTGGTCGTAGTCGTCGCGTCTTGAGACATCCATGGTGAGGAAAAGAAGCTATTGGATCCCTCGCTGGGATCTGCTGGCTGTTGTTGTTGAGATAGACCCGAGGATGGGAAAACTGACCTTCCGTCGCTGTAACTATTGCTGTCGCTGTGTTTGCTTGGTAGGGTTACAGGAACAGGCATGGGCTCATGAATGGGAGCAGACGTCGGCATCCCCACGGGCAACGCCGGTTCTGCCACGGACACGGGCAGAGACACAGACATGGACATGGACACAGGCATTGCCATGGACATGGAGAAGGGCAAGGGCATGATCCAGCCATGGGGGTCTTGCAGTAGCTCCATGTGTGTCATCTCCTCATCCTTGCTGTCCAGCAGCACGGACGAGGTCGAAGGTGAGGGCGAGGCCAGGGTAGTGGAAGGGGTCAGCGAACCGAGCAACGTCCGGGGATCGGACTCGGGCGCGTCTGAGAAGAGGAGCGTCGTCGCCAATGAAGCGGACGAAGGCGCGGCAGGGGTAGCGATGGGGGAATAGGAAGATGCGTCCGAGGTGGTGGGCATGCCCAACAGGACCTCATTGGGCGACGTGCTGTAGAACGAATGTGTTGTGGATGAGGTGGAAGAAGGGGTAGAACTTCGAGTGTAGCAGTAGTCATCGGACATGAAGGGTAGCTCAAGAACAGACCCTGCGGGTACTGAGGGATCGACAGTCATTGGGAAAGGAGAGGTGTAGGGCGAGGAAGAGTAAGAGAAAAAAGGATGAATGGAAGGGAGAGCAAAAGGGGGTGAAGAGGAAAATGAGTTCGTTCGCGAGAAGCGAACCGTTGCAAACCAAGCAAAGGGATGCAAGGAAAGGGCAGGAGTGTTGAGTTTTTAAGTGTGGAGAGAGGTGGAGAGAGAGTGAGGGCTAGAAGGGGCGCAAGGACGAGAGGGAAAAGAGGAAAAGCAGTGTCCCGAGGCTGGAGAACAGGCTACAGTAGAGAGAGAGAGCGATAGAGAGAGAAGCAAGTAGGAAGAGGGAGGCGAGATGATGGAAAGTCGAAGAGGAGAGAAGAGAAAAGAGAGAAAAAGAAGAGGAGGAGGAAGGGAAAGTGGCGACAATTAATAGTCGCGGCGAGAAAAGAGAGAGAGAGAGAGAGAAAGAGAGAGAGAGTCTGTGTGTGTATGTGTATGTGTGTGTGTGTGTGTGTGTGTGTGTGTGCTGATGGTGAGAGTGAATGAGAGTGAGTGAGTGAGAGTGAGAGTGAGTGAGTGAGAGAAAGAGAGAAATGTAAAGTGAGAGAGTAGGAGAGAGTAGTGTGTATGAAGTGAGAGAGAAAGAAGTAAAAGGAAAAATGAGAAAGAAAAAAAAATATATAGCGAGTGAGTGAGAGTTGACTGAATAGTCGAGCTACTCATTCCTTTTCAATACTAATTGAATCGTGAGCATAATCCTTCACTCTCCTTCCCCTGTCTCTGCAGGCCCTTTTTGTCCCTCTCCCGTCCTTCTCTCTCTCTCTCTCTCTCCAACTCACTCACTCACCCATTCACTCACTTACTCACTCACTCGTCTTTTTCTTACTTTCAACCTCCAATGCCAACCTTGCTTTCGCTGCCATGCCCGTATTGACAGCATCTCCTCCTCCCCTTCTCTAACGACTACCCCCTTTCTCAGCCTTGTACGTCCCACTTCGGCGTCCGATTGCCTGCCGACCCGGTCTACCCTGCTCGAGAGAGCGGCCGAGACAAGGACAGTGTGTAAGTAAGAGTGAATGAATGGGTGAGTAAGAGGAACAAAAAAGAGCGTCCAGAGAATGAGCCAGAGCCAAAGAGGACCAAGAAAGAGCAAATCGAGTCCGCCTGGTCGCTCCGTTTCTCTTCCCCACCACTTCTACTACCACCATCGCCGCCCGCCTTTTCATTCAACCATTTGGCTCTAGTCACGACTCTGAAGTACTGCATCGGCTCTGGCGTAGGCACAACATACAGGAAGCTTGTTTCTGGCATGTCATCCCTGTCCAACTCACTCCACATCAACTCAATGCCGCGAGTACACATATACTCCTTGTTGCAGTCTATAGTACTCAAAAGTCGCAGGCCAACACAAACGTCTCAGTTTTGTGTATGTCCCCAGCGCTTCCCGCTCGATGCTCATGGGAGAGAAAGAAGAAGGAACTATTATTGTAGGTAGTGTTTGTAGATATTTGGATGACCTGTCAGACGGCCGTTGGTCCAAATAGGCTTCTCGGTGAGGCAAAACCTGCTTCTGGACCCTGCGAGCTGGATGGGGGAGAGAGTGAAGGTAGGAGAGAGAATGGAGTAGGTTGAGGACAAAGGTCAGGGAGGAAGGACAACAACAAAACAACAGCAGTGCCCTCTGACAAACACGTTGCATGGTTGACATTCAACAGAGGCTGAGGGGTGATGAGCTTGGGGGGTGGGGAGTGACAACAACTGACAAGACATGCAAGCATTTGGGTGTGCGGATTGAATTGAGATGAATATGGGCGGAAGAGCCACGAAAGGCATTGAATGGGGTGTGGGATAAGTGGGCGAGGCCCATGGGTCCGACTCACCTACTCTGTCTGTCAGGCGTGGCCTAGTCTGGCTGCCCAGCGCACCAATACCGATTCACGACCCCGCCTGAGAAATGAAGACGCGCCAAAGCACGCAACTCTTGTCCCCACGTCTGTTTCGAGCTCCTCTCGACTCACCCTGAGTTCAGTTCAACCGCGGGGTGGCGCACACTCTCTTTTTTTCTTACTCCTCTCCTTCTCTCTCCTTCTCTTCTTTGGCCTGCAGGTGCAGCCCACATGTGTGTTGACCCTGCGGCCCCATCCAGTCCTGTTATGGCTCTGTTCGCTACTCACAGGCCTTTGCACACGGACTACGGTAACCGCCGTGGCAGCAGTAGGGCACAAAAAGGGAACTGACCAACTCCAGAGAGAAAACAAAAGAGACAAGTGCAATGGGCGAGAAATGAGTGAGAGAGAGGAGAGAAATATAAGGCCTTTCAGTCCTTGTGCCACCGGCCTCTTGCTCAACTCAACGCCTTAAGTAACCTTATTTTCCACCAGCCTGAAGCCATGGGAGGATCGTCTCTTGCTTGGCGAGACCCTTCCTTCGCCAAAAAGAATAGTGCAAGGGGGGGAGAACACATCGTCCCTCTCTCTCATGTCGATTGCTGTCGCCTCACTGGTCCCTTCAGTATAAGTCAATCCGTGTCACGACTCTGCACTTGCTTGTTGTTTGCTTCCCTACTCCTCTCAATCCCCTTCTGCCTCGGTCCCTCTCTCTCTCTCTTTCCTCTCTCTCCTCTGCTCTGGCCTACCCTGCCCCCTCACTGTTTCCTCTGGAAGCAAGAGCGCAATATACAGCCCCAATGTACTGAATCAAGGTAAATACTCCCAGAAATGAACAATCGAAGAATGAGCAACATACCTGCGGGTTTCCTTCTCGGAACCGGACTGAAGGTACGCGCAAGGTCGCTTCCTTTCCCCTCCTCCCCTCTCTTTTCCTCTCTTTGAGCTCTATCCGCTCTATACCATCATAGGTTGACTCGATCGTGCGGAGGTAGAATGAAGTCCTCTTTTTAGCGGCAGCTCTGCAGGACCCCGGAGAAAGCTTTGGATAGGGAAGCCTTTTGCTCTTTTGTCTTGGGTCTGACTCTGGCGCAAAACTAGATAGGGACTCAAGGGTCTGGCCTCAAGAGTGGACACGAATCAATTGCGTCGTCCTTCGCTGAAAGGACCATGTCAGAGTAACATGTCCAGTTATAAAAAAAAGAAAAGAAAAGAACAGAAATGGGGTTTCGCAGGATATCTTTGGTCTTCTGTTGTAAAATACTCGAACCTATCCTTACTTTCATCCCTCGCACAGAGCACTTGGGGGTGAGGGCCAAAAACGGGAACCAGAGTCCGCGCGCACCTCATCCCGGTTGTCGTCCCGCCAACCATGTGTCCCATATACCCGAGGGCAGTACCCCGCCTTCCCCTTTCTTCCTCTTCCTCTTTTGTCCCCTGGCCTGCATTCTGTCTCAGTAGGTATCAGATGGTCCAGCCTCTCATAGCGCGTGGCCTCATGGCTGGACCCTGTCGTCACCCTCCGCGCCCACTCCTCTAGTCATGGTACCTCCTCCCACGTTTCCTATCCTCCTTCACCGAGCGCCGGACGTATCCTGATTCAGCCAAAGGTACCCGAAAATATTTTTTAGAGAAAGGAATGGGTGAAGGAAAAAATAGACAAGGAGAATAGATCCTCCGGTAGTGGTAGTGGAGTGGATGGGAAGAGGAGATGAGGGAGGGAGCCAGCTCCCCTTGTCCCCAATATAAACACACTTTTTTCTTGGACTTCCCGGAGAGCCTCAAAAACCCTTTGATCGCAACCCAAGAATAGCAGGAAAAAGAATAAAGAAAGTTCGTTGTCCGTGGTAAGTATGAATCACCAATGTCGCCATTGCCCGCAGGGCCATCTCCTCCACTCGTGGCCCTTCCTTTAGGCGAGGCAGGTTAGTTGTGGCGGAGGAAAGTTTGAAGAGAGAGCGGGGCGAGAAAGAGGGAGAGGGGGGAAGAGAGAGGGAGAGGGGAGAGAGAGAGGGAGAGATAGGTTGCAGACTAGCAACCGTCAGCCGTGTGAGTGAGTCCATGTGCAAGAGAAGTGTGAAGCGTGGGCCAAGAGAGGGAACGAGTCAGAGTGCGAGGAGACAGCCAGCCAGACAGAGACAGCAGAGACAGGCAGAGAGAGAGAGAGAGAGAGGGAAAGGGAGGGAGGGAGAGAGAGAGAGAGAGAGAGAGAGAGAGAGACAAAAAACGGGTTGGTTACACAGCGGCAAACTCAAAAAGGGGGTCTCCACGCTGATTAGATATCTTATCGCGAAAGAACGCGCCCTTATTGTTTCCTGGTATCGGCGACTGAATTGAACTGGCTATGTCGTCCCTACTTTCTTTCTTCCCCCTGATGCCCCTCAAGCGCGCCACCACACACACTCTCTCTTTGGCTTCTCGCGTCTCTCAGTCATCAATCAGTAGACCCCCATCTAGGGAACACACACAAACACACAAGACACCACATATGCACACTTTTTTCTCACATACACACCGCACACGGGTTGGTCGCCTGCCAGGGTCTGCCGCCCCACACGGGTACAACTTGCGGGATGCATGCATACACCTCAACCCGCGTGGGCGCAACCACCGGTTCCAATACCCGCTCGAACCCCCTTTTTGGACAACTTGGAAAGAACAAAGGGGAGAGAAGAGTAGACAAAGAGAGTGAGGGAGTTTCTCCCCCCTGTACTATACGTCGGCCCCTCCACATGGGCACAAGAGGTCTCGGATGAGTCTGGCTGGCTGAGAGGGCTCCTCTCCACACTCGGGTCCCTTTTCTTGACGCCGACAACCGTTTGCTTTTTCCTTGCAGTGTTCCCTGATCCCTGTAAACATGCACATATCCTCGTGGAGCCCACACGGCGATAGGGGAGGGTAAAAACGCCCTTTTCCTCCGAGGACTGAACGTAGCCCGGGCTGACAAACCTATCCCAACAAGCACTACCCAACGTAACGGAGAGGGTCGATGAAGATAACGCCCTTTGTGTCCGCGCTGACGATTCGTGCTCACTACACTTTTTCCTTTCTTTTTTTTTTTTTTTTTTTTTTTGCTTTGCTCGCAAAACTGCAGCCCTTTTCTTTTGATAGCGAATTGGAGATAGCCTTATGCCATCTAACCCTGCGTCGGACGATCGATCTGGCTATTTTTTTTTTTTTTTTTTTTACGATATGTCTATTGTACCTCAGGGACACCATAGGAATGGTGAGCTTGTGCTCTGCAGGTATTCGCTATCTTTAATAACCTTGCTTTGTTAGCTCTTTGCTACTGTCTCTCATTCTCTCTCTCTCTCTTTTTTTTTTTTTTTTTTTTTTTTATCTCGCTATCTACTCCCCTCGCAATTGAGGGTTGCCAGAGCAGCTATACACGATCCAATTTGTGTGCTGTTACACCATAGAGAGGGAAGGAATATGTGAGGCATTCCTCATCTAAACTGATCCAGCTCAATTTTTTTTTTTTGTATCCAGGCGGCATTCCTCTTCTCTTTCCACATCTGGAGAGAAACTTACCACGGATCATGCATAATCTTCATGCTCACTTGACTTTCTGGTGCTCCTTGTCCTATTTGATGTTCTTTTCGGGGATCAGAAAAAAAAAATAAAGCTGTTGAGCTCAATGTCGCACCAATTGAGGAGTACACTCTGTTTTGTTCTTTTTCTATCGGCTTTTTCCTTCCCCCTCCTCCCCAAAGAAATTTAACAATCAAGGGTCCCTGACGAAAGGAATGAAAGAGCGGGATTTGCAGTCATCGGAGAGAGCCGAATCGTCGGGTCCTAGATTATTCCTATTATCCGAGAGGCAAAAGAGGAACAGCAGCAGCAGCAACAAAAAAAAAAAAAAAAAAAAAGAGAGAGAGAAAATAAAATAAAAGACACTACATACCACAATAACATTATTATAAATGAGGCCAGAGCCATTCTGTCTTTCGTCTTTTTCTTTTTTGAGCATTGCAGGTTTGTCTTACTCCATGCAGGATCCATTTAATGACATCTCTTGACCGGAGCATTTGCCGATCAGGAACCAGGGCGGAATGAAAAAAAGAAAGAAAAAAAGAAAGAAAGAAGGAAAAATGAGCGAGAGCCAAGGGCCAAGACTAAAAGTTAGAGGCAAGGGTCGATGGTCAGGGTCTCTCTGTGCACCATGTCCTATTGGAAAACAACAACAACAACAATAACAATAACAACAACAGAGGAGCAGGATGATGCGGCATGGGAGGAAGGGATGGAGGGGAGGGAGAGAGGAAGGGTTATGGAGGAGAAGGAAGCGATAGAAGCCAAGATGACGGAGAGTGAGTGAGCAAGCGGAAAGAACTGAGGAATGAAAGAGCCGTCTTGGAACCTCGCGTGGAACATAGAGTTGCGCTCAGGGGCGGTGAGGAGAATGAGATGAGCGACAAGAATCAAGGTTTATTACCTTGATCCTCTCTCTCTCTCTCTCTCTCTCTCTCTCTCTCCCTTTCTCCCTCCCTCCCTCCCAGCTCCATCTCTTGGGCTGTCCCAAGAGCCATAAAGTGTGGAACAAAGGTTGATATGGAACGGCCCTTGAATGCTTTGAGAGGACCCCTGACAATCCCTTTTTGCTCTTTGCCCGACCATGATCTCATTCTTGTTTGTGCAGGATCGAGCATTGAGGGTCGTTTTTTTTCCTTCTTCTCGCTCCCACGCCCAGAAACAGGCTGCGTTCATTGTCGTTAATTGCGGGCTCAGGGTGCTTTTACCCCCAGATTGTCATTTCGGTTGTGTTCATATTCGAAGAAGTTTCGCGGTGCGCACAGGGAGCTCAAGTTGGTGAACAGGCGAGGGAGGGGGAAAGACAAAGAGTAGGAAAGAAGAGAGAAAGAGATAGGAAAGGGAAAAGGGAGAGGCGGAGTGATACGAGTCAGGGTTCCAGATCACCCCCTTTGTCACCAACATCCTCTCCTCAATAACAGTAGCGACAGCAACGGTGACAACAACAACAATGACAACAACAACAACAGCAGCAATAACAATCCCCTATTGTTGCGAGGCCACACAAGAACTCTCGACTCGCGAACTCGCTGCATTATCTGACTCTGAGCCTTGGACTACCTTTGGTACTGATCAACAGCCATGGTAGCTGTGGAAGCTACCCGTTGTTCCGGGATAGCCAGAGAGAGAAGAGAGCAAAGAAAGCCATCTGCTATGTATGTACACTCTCATTTCTATCTCCATCTCACCCTTTCTTTCTCTTATACCAACAAACAAAGCATTACAAAATCCATTGGTGGTGCAATTCCCTCTCTTCCGTCCTCCACTTTCCTCAAGCATGATAGACTCTTGCTCTTCCGCATGAGTATTCTCTTCCCTCTCTCCTTTCTTTCCTCCTTTCCCTTAATCATTTTGGCTCGCTCTCAATGCCGCTTAATAGCGATGTGTCATTTTTCCAAAAGGGAGAGTGGGCGGAGAAGAGAAAAGGAGAGGGAGGAGCATGGCGCAACTCCTAATGGGCGAAATGTTTGTTAACCCTTGCTTTTTGGGACTGATGGGATGCTCGAGTGAATGTGTATGTTAGGACGAGGCTGTTGGTAGGGTAGGCTCCGATGCATAGGCTCACATTCGAGGCTTCATTTCCGACATAATTTGCTGCGTGCCACCGGGGTAAGAGAGAGCAAGAGGAGACGCATACAAAAAACACCTCCAAACACCGTATTTTACACATATTGGGCCCTTCTCTTGCGTGAGGTGTCCCCCCTCCTCTCTTGTTCGCCGTCTCCGCTGCTTTACCATCCTCGCAGCTCACTTGCTTGGGGCGATCGCCGTGGACTCTCTCTAAGCTCACTATTTCCCCACCCCGGGCTCGGCTGGTCACACTTACATACGCACTCGAACACAATCGCCGTTTCTGTTGGTACTGTTTCCTGTATCCAGCAGAGGTACCATTTGGCGGGGGCACCTTACAAGCGCAGTCCATCCTCACTCATACACAATTCAACTTTTTGGGCTTGGCGCAAGGTTTAGTGAGATATTGCAATTTAGGCATGAGGTGACCATGGAGGTTCTCGCCATGCTTCTACTACCTCTTTCACTTTGTTTCTTCTCTTGGACTGACTACACTTCCTGTATCCCTCCCCCTTCCCCCTCCCTTCCGAGCAAGAGGGCTCAGTCTTATGGTCTTTTGGTCCCGATTAGTTCGTATTGAACCTTTGGGGTCCGACAGGGAAGAGGAAGGAGTGTACCGCTCCCGACCCTCATCTCTCGATTATGTCCTTGCTGCATCATGTATGTCACCGAGGAAGGTGCCCCTGTTCCACAAGGAACAAGAAGAAACCGACCAAAATGGTGAAGGGATATGAAATCGAACAGAATCAAAGGAGAGCCAGAGGGGGGGAGCCATGTATTTTTTTTTTCAAGGGGTATCTTGGCACTTTCCCATCAGCCTTGTCCTACCCGACTTGATAATCCCAGGAGCATGCCCGACGACTATTTTTTTTTTCTTTCTCTTTCTCCGCACCGATACCCATGCCTAGACTGATCAACCCTTTTTTATCCTCTTACACACTCTCTTCTATCCTTTACCTCCAAGACAGATATGATATCTCTATGCATGCGAGGTGTATGGGTTATTACTTTTTAATTTTATTCCTCAAAATACTTGTCTATTGCGAGACTTCCCATCTTTCCCAGCGGCGGGGCTGGAGCATGGGAGGGATAGAAAAGTGAATGAAGGAGCAAAGAATAACAAAAGAGAGAGAGAGAGAGAGAGAGAGAGAGAGAAAGAGAGAGAGAGAAACAGAGCGGCAGCTGTGCATTCGGTGCGTGCGTGTGTGTGTTTTTATTTTTTTTTCGTTTCCTTAGTCTAGAGACGTCCAATCTCCACTTTCACCTCTTGAAAAGAGAGAGAGAGAGAGAGCAAAAGGCATGACCGCGATACATACTCCAATAGCCATACATGCAGCTGACCACAGCACCTCTCTCTCTCTCTCTCTCTCTCTCTCTTGGGGAGAGGGGGTTTGTCCTTTGCCTCTTACTCGCCTCCGCCCCCTTCCCCCTCGCCCTCTCCTTTCAGAGTTGGGTGTGAACCAGCCGACTGGCCAATTGGCTCTTCTACCCTCTCCTCAAACAGCTTCTCTATCTCAGCCCTATAAACAAAAGAAAACGTGGCCCCGAATCTTTGTACACGCGCTTTCATCCGTGCATACCTGTCGTCCGTACCGGGAGAGATACCTGTCAGAAAAAAGAGAGAAGGAGAGGGATAGGGTAAGCGGAGAGACAAGAACCAAGAGGAAAAGGACAAGTAAGAAAGGAGGAAAATGAGGCAACTACTCACCTCTCTATTCGGGGCTTGAGAAGGGTGGGAGCCTCTTTCCATAGTAATCTTTGTCGCCGATAGAATAGATCACCTCTCGGTACAGGCTCGCTGAACTAGGAGAAAGAACTCAAAGAGAAAGAAACAGATAGATAGGTGAGTGAATAGAAAGGTCCCCTTCTTCTCCCGACAAAAAAGAGAGAGGGGGAGCGAGTGGAGGAACAGATGTATCTCGATGCATGTATCTCAACGTAACAGGCAACCGAATTGAGGACAAACAACAACACAACACAACACGCGTGGTCCCAAAACCACTACCCCGCATTTCTCTTTTGTCTTGCTTGGATAGCAAACATGCGAATCCTCCTCCTCTTTGGAGGAGGGGAAGGACCAATCTCATCTCTCTAGATCTTTTTTTTTTGTACAGTCTCTCTCTCTCGCTCTCGCCTCTTCTCTCGCACCCACACACGCTATCTTTCTCGCTCATATTTACACACCCAACGCTATCTCTATCCCTGCCTCACACATTTTTCTCTTCCGCGTGTCTCGCACTCTCCCTTTTTTTTCCCTGCAGCACTTTCCCATTAGACGCTAGTCAGCCTCGTTTGTCCGAGGGAGCAATCAAATCGAGAGAGAGAGAGAGAGATAAAAAATACGATGGGCTGACCGCCTTGGGAAAAAAAAAAAAAAAAAAAAAAAAAAAAATAGGAAAAGGAAAAGGAAAATGGATCAAAGAGGAAAGCGAAGGGGTGACAAAAAAAGAAGGTATATTCTCGACTTACGGAGGAAAGGGTAGACGGTGGATGTTGTGTACATCTGCGAGATGAGCTTTTTTTTTTTTTTTTTTCTTCCCTCTCTTCCCCTTCTCTCTTTGGGAGGACGAGAGGGTGGAGTAAGAGGGACAAAGAGAAAGACAGAGTGGTCAAAGATATTCAGGTTCTACAACACTGTCTAGAAATAGGTCCTCCCCTTTTTTTTTTTCCTCCCCTCCCCTCCCCTCTTCCTCCCATTCCTCTCTGCCTCGTTTTCCGCCTTCTCTCTTTCCTCCTGGCGCAGCACCAGACCGTTGACACGGAATGGACCCAACAGCAGAAAAAAGAAAAATAGCGTGCCTTTTCCCTCCTCTGCGCCTATTTTTTGTGCGTGTGTTTATGTGTGTGCGCTTGTTGTGTGTGTATGTGTGTGTGTGTTTGGTGCAGCATGCATTGGTCATTCACTCTTTTTTTCTTCGTTTGTCGCCGAACAACAACAATTCTTCTCTAACACAGTCTTGGCTTTGATTCAGCAGGTGGTAAAAATAGATCATTGGGCGGTGCTGACGTGGATCGTGTCTATAGTATAGTTGTTCCGTTAGACTGTTACTCTAGTCATGGGTGGGGGGAGGAAGAGGGAGGGGCGTAGAAGAGGAACAAAACGACTCGAGTGGCAACAGAAGTACCAAGGGCCAAGAGGCGAGAGGCGGGATTCCAAGGTCCGGGATCATGTCCTCTTTAGGCAACACGATTTCGGTATAACTCAACTGTTCGCACACACAAGAGAAACTTCAGGTTGTCTGCTCTTTGTGACCAGTCGCAAGAGCAAAAAGGACTGAGGACAAAGAGTGCAAAAAAAAAAAAAAAAGTCAGTCTGGTTGACTTTGTGGTCAGACCGGTGGGAAGGTGATGGGGAAAGGAGGAGAGCACTAAACATGGAGGACCAAGCTCAAAGGTGGTGGAATCTCCTTCCCTCTCATTGAGCTAGTGATCAAAGCCTTACCCCATTACTTTTTTTTTACTATTTCCTCCGCTTTCCTCTTGCCCATCAAGGTCGCCTCGGAGATTCGCCGAGTTGTTCTCGGAAGGAGACCCAGGCGCGAAAAAATAAGACTACCTATGACCCACGGACTCGATCGACTCCAGAAAGACCAGCTTGGAGAAAGTTCAAAAGGCGCTCAGGTTCAGGTTCGCTTTTCTAAGGTCTTTACAATGGAAAACAAACTGAAGACGCACGCGAGCGGCGCTTCAAGACTTTCTTTCTCATTCGGTCGGCTTGCACCCTTTGATCGTGAACCAAAATAAAAGAGCCGTTGAACATTATGTTATAGATTATGCACACTTTCAAGTCTGTTCTCCGAGGATGGTATATCAGCAATCAACAATGTCTTTCTCCCATAATTTTTTTTTATATTTCTCTTCAATGCTCCAATGCTCCCATTCTACCGTGCCTTGGGTCATTTGGGTTCCTTTTGAATCAAAGAGATCTGTTCATTACCTCCACCGGCTTTGATAGTCTAGAAACGAAACTGAAAAAAAAAAAAAAATAATGAGAGAGAGAGAAAGAGAGAGAGAAACGGCACGAGACGTGTCAGGGGCAAATGCATCTACTACTACTCTTGGATCATTACGGGAAGTTGCGCGGATGTGAGCCCAAGGAACACACGGACACTCTTGGTCCTTAGGGCTATACCCATGTATAGGCTATACCGCATGCGTCGCCAAGCATGCACACCTTTTTACACACATACACAAACACAACATCCAAACTGCAACAACCAGCAACAACAAAACAACAACACAAACTTAACACACCAGTCCCAAACCCACACCTCTCTCGCTTTTTTTTTTTTTTTTTCTTTCGAGAGTAAACAAGAGCAGGTCCGCCTGAGCATGACGCCATTTTCGTGCTTGTTAATTGGGTCATCTCCTACCCCACGCCTATGCTCATGGGAACCCGTCCTTTCCCCTCTGCCAGAAAGGCTTTCTCTCTCTCCTTCCCTCTCTTTGCCCCACTGCTGCACACTCACTTGCTCAATGCGCTTGTAAAAAAGAAAATTTAGCAAAGTAGGTTAAGCTCGCGTAACAGCTAAACAGAGGTTTTTCCTTGGGTTCATTGCAGATCCCTCCCATTCTCTCGCATCGTCCTCTCCCTCCCATCCTTTCTTCCCTCCCTCCCTCCCTCCCTCCCTCCCTCTCGTTGCACATTGGACATTTATGCATGGCATGTACCTTTAGGAGGAATAAGAGAGGCATTTAACTTTTGTGAGAAGTGTTCAAGGTGCTCGGGATTGTCTACCCTCCCTTCAAAGTTGTTCTCGTCTTTCTTTCAACATCATCATCGTCATACTCTTAATTTTTTTTCCTTGTTTGTCTGTTGTTGTTCAATATCTTGGAGACGCAAAGAAACTTCATTCCCCTTTATCTCTCACACACACACACACTTCTTTTTCTGCAATTGAACTATAAAGAAAGAGGGAAGGGATTTTTTTTTTTTTTTTTTGGGCCTGGGCGCAAGAATTATGGCAGTTTCTGTTGCATGGCAAGGGAAAGCAACAACAACAATAATAACAACAACGTGTATGTTTGTTTGTCGTGTAACCCTCTCCCAACTTTGGGAATGGGAAATGCTCAAAGGCATTTTTTTTTTTTTTTTTACAAGGCGGACCAAGTGTTTGAAAAAGGCCCTTGCCCCAAGCGAACCAAGAGAAGGGAGAGTGAGATGGAGGTAAAAGAGCGGCAAATGGGCAGAAAGCTACTGCTCCTCACTCTCTTTCTATCACAACCACAACAACAACAACAACAACAACACACACACACACACACATACACATACACATAGACTACATCCACATCCTTGCACTCTATTGCTCTCTCTTTCTCTATCTCTCTCTACTCTTCACTGCGCCCACCTGAAAGCCCATATTCCCATGGAGCTATTGGAAAACGAATTTTGAGCCGCAAGCTACTACTGGAGGACCCGAAAAAAAAAAAAAAAAAAAAAAAAAACACATCCACATCCACATTCACATTCACACAAACACACAAACATACATCTTCAAGACCTTTCTTTACCCAAGGGGCAAGCAAGAGGATAGGGGTCTTTTGATTCTAGGTTCTTTTCTAACTTGCTTCATTGCATTTGTTATTTTTCTTTTTCTTTTTCTTTGGGCGTCTTTCTTTCTTTCTGCAATATCAAATAAATGAACACCGCCGACATTTAAGGCTTTTATTACATGTTTTAAAATGTTGTAGGTCTTGCTATAATCAAAAAAAGAGGATTCCTCATTTCCTTCCCCACATCATGGGATGAAATAAGAAGAGTAGGAAGTGAAAAGAGAGAAAGGAGGGGGGACGCGCACCGGGCTGGGCACGAGATCAAACTGTTAGTTTAGAGCTCATCATGGACAGCTTCCTTGGTTTCTGTAGAGCTTTCCGAGTCAAGCTCCTCTTCGGCCTGGGCAACAACATCCTCTACATTAATCTTGGACTTTTTGAACTCCTCTGTAGAAGGGTTCGTGCTGTCTGTGAACTCCTTCATCATACGATTCAATTCCTCGGCCGAGATCATTCCAGGCTTCTCATCATCCGCCGCAAGGAGATCCTCACGGTTTGCAATTTCTTCTTCAATTTCCTCCTTGTCGCGTGATTCGGCGGGGATGGCCTCGAACAATGCCTCGGCTGTAGGGTCCACGCCAAGATTGATCCTCAACATGTTCTCGACACGACCTGCAAAAGCCTTGACACCCTCCTTGAGGGTGTAACCACTACGGACCAGCGTAATGTCGTGCAAGACCCTGACCATTTCCTGGAAATGACTGTCCTGCTCAAATGCCTTGGGGTCCTTGTTCACGCGCTCGAGCAAACCAACGATCAAGGGGTGACCAGGGTTGATCTCCATGACCTTCTTCTGGTTCATCATAAAGTTGTGCATCATCGCATCTCGGTTCTGCTTCGCCTGACCCTCCATCAGACGCTCCATGTTGGCTGTCCAGCCGTAGTCATTGGCGACCAGCGCCGCAGGTGAGGTGGTCAGGCGGTTCGAGACGCGAACCTTTTCAACGTCCTTGAGAAGTGTTGCCTGCATCCAGTCGACCAAGGGAGCAAACTTGGTCTCGAGCTCCTTCTCAGTTGCTGCGTTCGTATCCTCATCTCCAAGGTTCAAGTTGGACTTGGCAACATTCTGGAAGTTCTTCTTCTCAAAGTGCACCAAGTGAGAGAGAACAATCTCGTCAATGGGGTCATCCATGTAAAGCACCTCATAGCCACGGGCAAGAAGCGACTCGACAAAGGGTGACTGCTTAATCTCCTCAATGGTGGAGCCCGCGAAATAGAAAATGTCACGTTGTCCCTTCTTCATACGCGAGACATAGTCCTCGAGCGAGGTGTACTTGTCCGAGTTGGAAGATTTGTAACGAAGGAGACGCGAGATCTTCTTCACGTTCGAACGATCCTCAAGGGCTCCCAACTTGAGACTGATACCAAACTCCTTGGTAAAGTTGGCGTACTTCTCTTCATCCTGAGAGAGTGTCTTGAGAAGATCGAACAACTTCTTGATAAGATGCTTGTTGATCGCCTTGATGCTCTTGTTCGACTGCACCGTCTCACGCGACACGTTCAAAGGCGCGTCCTCAGCATCGACAATGACCTTCAGGAATCCGAGCCAGCGGGGAAGGAAGTCGGACGAATCATCAGTGATAAAGACGCGCTTGACGTAGAGCTTGACATTGGAGTGCTTGGTGTCTGCGCGCTGGTAGAGATCCTTGGGTGCCTTTGAGGGAATGTACATGATCGCCTTGAACTCGACATCACCTTCAGCCTTAAAGTGGCTGTAGGCCATGGCAGTGGCAGTAGGGTCACGAGTGAGGACAGGGTAGAACTCGTCATACTCCTTGGTGTCAACAGTCTTGGGATCACGGACCCAGATAGGCTTGTTCGAGTTCATAAGATCATCCTCCTCATAGGTTACAGAGACCTTTTCCTTTTCCTTTTCCTTTTCATCCTCGTCCTTGGCTTCCTCGACCTTGGCCTCCTCGGTGTCATCGCTGTCGTCCTTGGTCTCGGGCTTCTCGGTCTCTGGCTTCTCCACGTCGACGAGCTTGGTCTTTGTGCGACGGATGTAAATGGGGAAGTTGATAAACTCGGAATACTTGGTGATCAGCTCCTGGAGACGAGTGTCTTCAAGATACTGGTCCTGATCTGCCTTGAGATGAATGGCGATCTGAGTACCACGACCGAGTGTGTTACCAGCAGGGTCCTTGGCAATTGTAAAGTCATTGACGGCAGTCGACTCCCAGATGTATTGGTCATCGTTGTTGTTCTTGCTCGTCACACGGACCTTGTCGGCGACCAAGAAGACCGAGTAGAAACCAACACCAAACTTTCCGATCAAGTCCATGTCTGCCTTGTCGCCAGACATTGTCTCCAAGAACTCTGAGGTGCCAGACTATTTGTTTAATAGAGAGACAAAAAAATAAAAAATAAAAAAATATGAGAAGACTGCTAACAGTGATGACGGTTGATCAAGAAGAAAGTCTCTTACGCGATAAAAATAAAAAGACCAGATCAAGATCCTTTTTTTTTTTTTTTACCTTGGCAATGGTTCCCAAATTCCTTTGGAGATCCTCCTTGGTCATACCAATACCAGTGTCCGTGATAGTGATGACGCGATTCTCCTTGTTTACGGCGATGGTGACGTTGAGGTTGGGGTTGGTATCCAATGCACCTGGATCGGTCAATGACTGGAAACGGACCTTGTCCAATGCATCCGAACCGTTGGAGATCAATTCACGCAAAAAGATCTCGGGTGTTTTGTAGAGCGAGTTGATGACAATGTTCATAAGACGGGACACTTCAGTCTAGAAGGAAAGAAGAAAAGAAATAAAGAGAGAGAACAAAGAAAAAAAAAGAAAAAAAATTAGCGAGTGCGGACCAAGCTGATGATCAAGTAAAGCTAGCGACGTGACATTGGTGGAGATTCCTCCAGATAACCGGGAGTCAAAGGCTCTAGGCAAAAGCCTAAAAAAAAAAAGAGAAGGAAAAGACGCTTAGGCTTACTTGGAATTCAAACTTTTCGCCATTGAGAACAGTCTGGGCCGAGTCGAACGCAAAGTTGTCAGGAACAGCCACATTCTCGCTTGGCTTCTCGAAGGCAGCCTGGGCGCCGGGAGCCTCGGCAGCAACGAGCGAGATAGCGGCGAGGACGCTCAGGAGAAGGAAGGACTTTTTCATGATGGAGAGTCTAGTAAAGAGTGGAAGGGAAAGGAAAAAGAAAAGAAAGGGGACGCAAATGTACAAAAGAGAGAATGAAAGAGATGAAAGAGATGATGTGTGGCGGAGATGAATTGGCCGGAAAAAAAGGAAAGGGGAGGAGTATGACAGGAATAGGACTGGGGGGAGTGAAGGATGACAAGAGATGTGAGGAAGAAAGGAAAAGAAAAAAGAAAAAAGAAAAAAAAAACGAGTGTGGAGAAATATAGCGAGGAGAGATTGTGGCCGGGGTCTGGTGTCACGGTAGAGGCGCCAATCGATAATCGATTTATCGATATGGAAGCATGCTCCAACCACTCCCCAACTGGCGTGTCTCCACGTCAGGATCGAGGGATCGTTCCCAGCGGCCAACAGAGCTGGCACGCAGCCATTGGTTCTCCTCAGTATTTTGTCACGTGGACGAGGCTCGGGTCAATTGAATGCCTGCGTTGCCTCTCCCAATGGTGGCGCACTGTGCTCTTTGTCGCACCCTGTGCACTGCACCCTGTCTATTAACCTCCTCTGCGTTACTCTCCGCGCGTCCTTGGTGAGGGAGAGGGGGAGAAAGAGGAAACAGAGAAGAAAGAAAGGGAGAGAACAGGACCTTTGAAGAATGCCACTACGACGGTGGACAATGAGAGATGTATCACTGTCCACACTGAGGAGGAGAGCAAAGGCGATGGGGCTTTTTGGTGATACCCGTCAAAAAAGTAGTCTTGTACCTCACGAGCACGCGCCCTGAAAAAAAAAAAAGAGAGAGTCGTTTCATCATCATTATCATCATCCCGCCACATGACACTTGGAGGGCTTTGAAAAAATAATATATATTTCCAAAAAAAATACCACCATCCAAACCGTTGATGCTGGATCCACATCCAGCATAATATTCAAGGAATCAACACAGAATTAGGAGCACATCATCTTTAAGAAGCAAAGGAATCGACAGGATCGAGTCATCAACATTAGCATCCGATGAGCTCCTCTCTGTCTCGTTCCTCAAGGTCCACGCGGCGAACATCACAGGAGAACGGGGCAAAGGGCCCATCTTCGGCTCGCCAATCGCCATCTCTTTCATCCACCACTCCATCCGACACTCTTAGCTCTGCACAACAAACAGACCACACAAAGACCGTTCAAGAACTACGGGATGAACTCGAGGAACTCAACGCAGCCAAGGAACTCTTGGAGGACAAGGTCAAACAACTAGAGGAACGTGTTCAATATGTAGAAGCCGACGCACGTCTAAGTGCTTCTGTTATGGCCAAGGAGAACATGGACCTCAAGGAGAAGACTCGCCAACTTGGAATTGAGCTCTGTAAGTGTTACAGAGATTCTCTTTTATTTCGTCCGCATCCTTTTTATCCATTTATTCTAAACACTGTTTCTTTGTCCTTGGGTAACGGATAGCCATGGTCGTCGATGAAAGGGATGCACTCACTGAAAAGACACGTCTCAAGATACCCCACCCAGAAGTCGAGGTATGTTGTGCACCAAGTAAACCTGTTCAAGCTTGTGGTTCACTCTACTACTATCCTGCCCCTAACTATGCGACTGGATTGTTCGTTTTTGTTTTTGTTTTTTTTACTGGCTATTATAGGAGGAAGCACGGCAGATGTCTATTCGTCTTACGGATGCATGGCTCAAGATTTCGAACATGAAGACGTCTCAGGAAGAACATGTCCAAAAACTATTCAAGGCAGAAGAAACTAACGCCAAACTGACGACCGAGCTTTCCAAAGCTATCGAGACGGCTGATGGTTACAAGACCTCTCAAAAAGAGGAGCGAAAGCAATGGGAATCAGAACGAAATGACTTTGTTGCTGAGATAGAGTCTCTTAAGGTATTTTCTTTTTTCCTTTTGTATACAAGGAGGGCATTGTGGAGACTATTTTATCCCTTCCTGGCTTTTCTCCCTTGACTGTACTGAGATATGGAGACCTTTTTTTTTTTTTTTTTTTTTTTTTTTTTAGAAAAAATTGACACAATCGAGCTCGGATGGAGGCAAACAAGTCTTGGACTGGGAAGGCGATAAAGCACGTATTCGAGAATCGTTTAAATACGAGAAGGCTGGCTGGGACAAGGAAAAGAAGAGCTACATGGACCAGATTGCATCACTCAAGGTCAAAATGACTGGTCTCAGTCTCCAACCTAAAGCTCCTCCACCAGAATGGGTTCTTGAAAAGCATCAGTTGGTCGAACGATGTTCGAACCTCCAGAGTCGGGTCACACAGCTCGATAGCGATAACAGTGTCAACAGTGCTAGTGCAAAACGCTTGGAGGCCGAGAATACAAAGCTGAGCAAAAAAGTCGACGTTCTCAAGGCAAAACTTGTGGAGGTGATGGAGCATGCCAAGACGATGCAGGAGCAAGCGGATGAAGAAAAGACAAGGCGAGGATCTACCAGTGTCAACAGAAAGGTTTGTGTCAATTTTTTTTTTTTTTTTTTTTTTTTCGTCTCTGTCCATCCAACATGACAGGTTCATTTTTTCAGGCTCTGACTGAAGATATCCACCGTCCTACTTTGGACAACACTATAGACCAGTGCACCCGCTCGTCCTCGCGCACCCAGGAGAAAAGCTACTCCCAAAGAAGACGGAGAAGAAAGTGATCAAGCAGAGCGGCCACCTGCAGCAAGAGCCGCTAGTTTAGAAATTACCATCCCTAAGAAGCCGCCCGTCCGATCCACGAGAGCACGAAGGACCGTCAATTATCATGTCGACAGCGACACCAGTTCCGAAGATTTGAGCGATCTTGAGTCGGATGAGACTAGTGAAGAGGACGAGGATGCAAGCGGTGCAGATGACATGGACGAGGACGAGCCCGAACAAGGCCAAAGCGAACACAACCTCTCGAAGGAAGAGTCTAGCAAAGCTGAGGATACTGCAGGTGGAGAAGCAGCGACTGATATGGTTGTTGAGACGGAGCATGTCGTCCAAGATGAGGTGATGGCTGAACAAGAACCCGAGTCAGAACATGAAGAACTCACTAGCACCAAGAGGCCGGCCTCTAGGTATCGTAAGGCAGCTGCAGATGATGATTCGGATGCCGAGTTTGAACCTGTCAAGAAAGCGTCCCATGGCTCCCGGGGAGTTCGTGGTAGCAAGGCCAAGTCCGTGAATGCATCCAACAACAATGACTCGGAAGCCTCCACCAAGACGACATCTTCTCTGAGCAAGAAACGTGCCAACGACGCAGATGCGGACAGTAGTGTGGAGTCATCAAAAGACAATGTCACAGCTACCACAGCTTCTGCAACTTCAACCACCACCACCACCACCGCTACCACTATTACCACAACAACATCGCAGGAAGCTACGCCTATTGTTTCCACTTCTAAAGAATCAGAAACAGACAAGACTAGCAACCCCTCTGCCGATGTCTCAGAAGCACCCGCCACTCCTGCTGAGGTCGAGGCACCCAAGCCTGTGACCACAGAAAAGGTTAAGAAAAAACGCAGACTCTTGAAGGGTAAAGGACTTGATGAATTGGGAGACATCTTGAATGGTCCTGGATCCAATTTGACACCCTCGTCTCCATCGTCAGGACTTGCATTTGGACGAGGTCATTCAAGTCATCAGGCAAGGGTCACAATGACGGCGACAACAACGGCTAGTTCTTTGGATGGGGCGAGTAGTAGCAGTAGCAAAAAGGCTGTCCATGCGAACATGGATGCACTGAATGCCATCAAACTTGCGTTTTCGGTACCCAAGGCTAAAAATCCTTCTCCGTAGTTTGGGGTTTTTTCACCTTTCATATTTATTTTTTCCCCCCCCCCCCCTCCCCTTCCTCTCCACCACCACCTTCTCCCTCTCCCCGCCCTTGAGCTGTACCATTTGTACCATGCGTCTCTTTTTTTCTCCCCCTTTTTTTCTTTCTCATTTGATTGACACTCGCTCCGTGGTTGTCATAGTTCACTCGCTCTCCATCGTCCTTTTTTTTTTGCTGTAACAATACCAATACCAATAAAAAAAAAAAAAAAAAAAAAAATCTCCTAGGAGAAATAATTGTATTTAGATATCTATTTCTTCTTTTCTTTTTTTCTTTTTTTTCCTTTTAAGAGTAGCTGACACCGTGGTCAGTGTTGCAAGTGTTGATGCTCGCCTGATATTTGGTAGCACAGGTGGCAATATCTAGCTTCTTGCCAGTGTAAATATCCATCTCATTATTGTTCGCCCTAGTGGTGCATTTAGTCTGCTCGGCGCCAGCATCATTGGCACACTTTTGCCAATCAGTGTTGGAGGGTATCGTTTGTCCTCCTTGGACAGGGCCTTTTGTCACAAATGGCTCATCTTGGGGAACTATTTTACAGGTGAGGAGATGGAGGGAGAAGAAAAAGAAAGAAAGAAAGAGGCATTGTTCAGCTATAGAGGAAAGGAAGCCTGTACAAGCATTCAAAGATTCAAGAAGGAACGCGTCAAATCAAATGATAAAGTATTATTCCACTTACGAGGTGCAGCCAAAACCATGGAGAGGACAGCCAAGGCGGCGATGCTGGTGTAGATAAATGACTTCATGTTGAGTGATAGTGGAAAGTGAGAATGCACAAGGATGTGTGTTGTGTGAAAATGAACAAAGAGAAAGCGTTGAGAGGATGGGAGGCGTTGTATTTATACGAGAAGAGATATTTAGCGTTCGTAGTTCAGGCTGGGGATTCCTTCCTTCTACTCAGGAATTAGGTGGGTGTGAAGACCCGTCATTGAACCCTTTGCCCTGAGAGAGAAAGAGTGAGTGAGTGAGAAAAGTCTCCGTTGAAAGAGTCCCTCGGCCGCATCCCTGCTGTCGCGTCGAAGCGCACTAGGCAAGCTCTCAGCCCATCTTTCTTTCTCTCTTTTTCGCCCCCCAATGCATTAGCATTCCCGATGGCAGCGCCCAGTTATGGGGCCAAGGGACAAAGAGAGAGAGAGAGAGAGAGATACACTGTTCGGCGAGACAACACCTCACTCTCCCCTGGTTTTCCGGCAGTTGTGATTTTTTTTTTATTCTCTTCGTCTCCTTAAGCACTCTTCTCTCCCTGCAGCGTGGATACCTGCATGCCTAATCCTAACTTCTGCCCCATAGTCCCTATTGGTCTTTCAACCCCCTCACGATGGATTGGAATGAGTTGAAGCCAGGGAAGGAGCAGAAAAGACAGACAGAGAGAGAGAAAAGGGCACATAACTCTGTCTCTCTCTCTCTCTCATGCTAGTTCATCTAGACACATGTACTGTCCATGGTTCTAGGAGGTTGGGCTCATCCTTATAGGATAGGATTGCACGCATGTAAGACGGCCCAGAAAGCCCCTGGCCGTCATTTTTTTTTTTTTTTTTTTTGCCTGCCCTCACTCTCTGTCTCTATCTTTCTAGCTACTTCCCTTCTCCTTCCGAAAAAGTTTTTGGGCCGATGTGTTCCTAGTAGACTCCTTTGTCTATTTCGAGTTATCCCATCCTCCCATTTTCAAAAATACAATTTTTTTTTTTTTTTTTTTTTAAAAAAAAGCGTTTATTGACTGTGTTGTTGTTTTTTTGAGCGTTTTTACCTAGCGCAAGGAAGTATAGTAAAGGTGTATGGGAGTGGGGGAAGAAGAGGAGAGGCAAGATACGAAAGAGTCGACAGAAAAAAGAAAAAAAAAAAAAAGGACAGGCCCTGTTGACCCTTTTTTTTTTTTTTTTTACAGCGCCATAACTCCTGTCTTGCTCAAGTCCCTCCGCTTGACACGCAGTGGAAGTCCAGACTCGATAGGAAGGGTCAAACCAGCACCATATGGGGGTTCATTGTCGGGATCCACCAACTCAAATGTGAATCGCCTGAAGAGAATCGACATGACCGTGATAGCCTCGATCGTGGCGAATTGCTGACCCAGACCTATTATACAAGATAGAAGGTGGATTTGGTCAGAAAGCGTAGTCAAAGGGAGATGGAGGTATGGACATGGAGGAAATTCTTGTTTGGATATAGAAAAAAAAAAAATAGTGCAGGCGATTTTTTTTTTTTTTTTTTTTTTGCTACTCACAGGTACGGGGTCCTGCATGGAAAGCTGGGAATTGTGCTGGAGACACCTTGTCGCCCTTGAGCCAGCGCTCGGGGTTGTACTCAAGAGCATCAGGGCCCCAGATGGTCTTGTCTCGGCTATTGAGAAGATCGGTGCATGACATGTGTTAGAATCTGGTGTCTATAGTTCCCCCTTTCTTTATCCCTTTTGCCATAAATGAGAAAAGAGAGAGAGAAAGAGAGAAAAACAAAGATGATCGGCTCTTGATGCAGGGCAGATTCAAGAGTGGACAGCCTCTCTCTCTCTCTTACCCCATTGTCCAGGAAGACCAGAGGAAGAATTCTCCTTTCTTAATCTCTACACCGTCTAGTGATACAAACATTCAAGGCAAAAAAAAAAAAAAAAAAAAAAAAAGTCAGGACACCAAGTCAAAAGCCAATCATCTTGCTTTCCAAAGAGCAGCGTGGACGGACACCAAACACCTACTGGGCAAGACGTCGTCCTGAACACACATCTTGGTGTTGCGAGGAACGCTTGGATAGAAACGAAGAGCTACAATACGGGATTATGAATGGACTAGAGTCAGTAAGACTTCTTCTTCTTCCAACTCCTCCTTTCAATATTCAATGCTTTTGCACATCTGCCAAAAAAAAAAAAAAAAAAAAAAAAATGTGACTAACCCTCATGGAAACTATCAAAAAGGCAAGAAGTAAAAAACAACATCCCAAATGGTGTTAACTCAACATCCACATCAAGGCATTCTGATGAGACACCGTATCAGGTATCTCAATGCAGTTCAGTTATCTAGAAAACAACGACAGCACATGAACCTAGTCACTCACCAAGCTTCAGCAAACTTCATCTTCTTGTATGATTCATAGGTAGGTTCTTCATCACCAAGGACAGTGTCAATTTCTTCCCGAAGTTTCTTGACAATGTTCTTGTCAGTCGAAGAGCGATGAAGGAGATAGAACATCCAAGATAATGCCTGAGCAGTAGTATCACGACCAGCCTTGAGAAGGAAAGAAAAAAGAAAAGAAAAGGAAAGAAAGTCCCATAATCCCTGATTAGCATTTCTTGCTTCCAGCATGTCTTCCTACTTTTCCATGGGATGAATTGTCGTTGCCTGGACTTACAATGACAAAGTTCAAGATCGAATCCTTGAGCATATCATCCGAAAGCACCTGACCATCTTCACCCTTGAGTTCCATAAAGAGCTGCAAGAGATCCTTCTGGGGCTTGTGGTAACCCTTCAGACGACGGTTGCGGATAATATCAAGTGAAAAGTCGACAATAATCTTCTTATCCTTAGCAACTTGCTTGTTCACACCTGTCCACCATTCCCAGGCCTGCCAGAATCCAAGGAAAAGACGGTTGCTGACGGTGGCGTTGAGTCGGTCAAAGGCTGCTGCAAACTCAACCTCTCCATCGAGCTTCTCGAGGCATCCAAAGGACTGGCCGAACGAGATCCTAAAGAGGAAAGAGCAAAAAAAAAAAAAAAAAAAAAAGTAAGTAAAGTGGGATAGAACGAAAGCTCCTTCTCATCACTCTGAACGTGCTGTTCTTGATCCTTGTTTGTTATTGTGTAGCTTTAGGACTGCATAGGTAACAGGGTCTTCTCTTCACAAAGTAGCTCAGCCCCGGAGGGTGCACGGCCCATTCAAATCTGTGATTAATGTTACGCAACAAGGCTGTCTTTTTTTTTTTTTTTCTCCGGCTCCTCGTTTCCTGTACGACCACTCAATCATCCACGAGTTGATTTTGATGCATTTCTCATTCGAATGATGATTAGGAAGGAGGTCTTCACTACGGACTCCAGTTCAATGGGAAGTGAAGATAGGGAGTGCATTGTTTGTACCCCCTCTCCCCCTTGGATAAGAGACCATTGCTGACTTACTCTCCAAAGGAATCCAGTGTGAACTTCAAAAAGACATCATGAACGTCCACGACTGTATTATTCTCCACAGCCCTGTCAAAGTAGGTTGACACAATCTCGGACTCGCGCACAAAGACATTGCTGGTGTAATCTGAATAGAGAGATGAAGCGATTCGGATTAATCAGTTCTCTTGTCGTGCCCGAGGATGAATGAGAGCATATTTAAAAAGCAATGAAGAGTCCATCATCTCGGAGGCATTGTCCACTCCTTTTGCTTTTTTGCTTTTTTTTGGGAGGGGGGGAGGCTGTTATCTCAGCACACTTACCACGGAAGGCCTTGACATTGAAAATGTGGCTGGCCATCTTGCGCTGCCATTTCCAGTTCTGATACAGTGGTCGAGGCCCGAATTGGGTGAATTTCGATCAGCATGCGCATTACGACATCTTTTTTTTTTTTTTTTTTTTTTTTCGCTCTCGCTCTCTGCTTGTGATAGCATCAAAGAAAATACAATTAAAAGAAAAAAAAATTGGGTTTTACCTCGCCATCAGCTCCAAAGATACCGTGGCCAAGCAGGTCCGCCATTGACTCTCGAAGGATGGGTCCCTTCTCGTAGGCCCAAAAGTTGGTCTTGAGGATATGCTCGACTGAGGAAGGCTCGTTGACTACAATGCCACGACCCAGACCTGGCATGGTAAACGTCCAGGTCGAGCCATATTTGGCATGAAGCATGTCATGGAAATGCGAAAACTTATTGGGTGGGGTGGTCGCAAGGAGGATCATGTTGCCGATCAGAGGCAGACCCGGGGGTCCAGGGAGCTTAGAGCGGCGCGTGCCGATGGCGTTGTTTCGGTATTTAAGGATGAGATACAGAACGTAGAGACCGAGGATCTTTGGGACAGGCGACCGCTCAAGGCTCTTCCGGAGCAATTGGATCAGAACTGACGATGAGCTGGCAAGCTTTGAGACAACCTCGGACATTGTGGTGTGTGTGTTGGTGTGTGTAAGTGCGTTTAGGTGTGAGGAGAGAATGCAGGTGAGGGCTGGTGTTTAAATGAATAAGTGAGTATGCTCTTTAGGATGTGACGGAGCCAGAGTGGTGCAGTCGAAGGGAAAAATCGAGGGATGTGTGTGGGGAAAGAGGTAAGAAGGAAAACGGAAGAAAGAGGAAACCACCTGAATATAAAGGCTGTTGCAGTCTCGAAGGAAAGGGAAAAGAGCCGATCCGTCCGGTTTCTTCTCACCATCCTTTGGCTTCCCAGCCGAGCTCGGCGGGCAGGAGGACAACATCCGACCCGGCCCCTGCACCATCCTTCACCATCTGTTTACACCACCCCTTCACGCCATCCATCGCCCTTCCTCGCCTACAGGTTTTTTTCTCCCTGGCGTCTGTACGCCTTGTTCACGCCATGCCACGACCAGACGCCATTTTCTTGCCTCTCTGTCCTCAACTCACCTGCTTCTAACATGTTCTCACTTGATGCTCATCAAACAGAACCAGAGACTCTGGGTTTATTATACTGTATGTACTAACATTGTGCAACGGAGCACCGAGCAATCTTCTCAATCTTCGGGGCACCCTTGTTCTCTTTCCCACTCAGAAGGGAAAGGCTGTCGGTGGGGCATATACATATGGTACCTTCGCTCTAGAAAAAAAAAAAAAAGTGCTCTCAACATTTGGCAAAGAGGGTGCAAGTTCCCGTCGACATTGACTTTTTTTTTTTTTGGATGCAGAGCATCCGACTGGAGGGGCGGAAACACCCCCTCCCCAACTCACTGCTTCCCACTTCTCTTTCTCGCTATCTTCTCATCTCACACTGATTCGCATGAGGGCCGTGACGCTGGCTATGCAAGCAGAAAAAGGGAGGGGGAGGTGAGAACCAGGCCCTCGGCTTCGAGGTCTCCCTATCTTTATTTCTCGCACAAATACACGTGTAGCATCTGGCACAGTTCACAAAGGAATAGGATAACGCAGCAGCGCAGGGAGGGCAGGAAAATTACTAACCACAACCTCTGCGCATTCCGAAGTATAAACACGCAGAGTTGTGAGCTGAGCTCGAAACTCTCTCCCCTTGGCCCAACGACTGTCTTTCACTTTTCCTGCATCCGTGCGTTGCACATTTTATCAAAAGCACACCAACATGTTTACAAAAAAGATCATACGACCGCCCCCTTCCCCTTACTCACCCTCATCTTCCCAACTCAAGCAGCCAAGGCGGACGGTGTTGGTTCCCCACCATAGTTTCTAGCCTCTTGCAGCTCTCTACTCTAAATCAGCTTCAAGGGTTAGTTGCATTTAAAGCCTAGGTTGCCTTGACGTTAGACTCATGCTCTGATATTATTTCTATTTCTGCTAGACATCTGTCAAAAAGGAGGAAAAACAAATACTAGTGGGAGAAAGGGAGGGTGCCTTAGCGCAAATGGTTTGCTCGACGGACGCTCCCTTGCAAAAATGCACAAATCCAAATGCACGCATGTTCAGAGGTGCTCACTCTCTCTTTTTTTTTTTTTTATTTATCAACGCGAGTACTGCGCGCGGAGTATGCTCTAATTTGTCCTCTCTTCTCCTCCACTTTCCCTACTCTCCGATCGATCGACTTTTAACTCGTCACTTTCTGAAGTCGAAAGAAGGATCTCTCCTACTTTTTTCTCCTTTCTTAGCAACAGCAAGCTTACGGACGTTTGCACTCTTTCACTCCCCACATCATCTTCCCCACAACCTTATCCTTCCAAAAGTGCTCCTTTTACTCACGCATGTACAACTAGTGGTACTGCTTGATCTGAGACCCTTCTCATAGCGAAGGTTCTTCGGAACGGTTAGCAGCCGGGTCAAAAAAAGAATAACATTAAAAGGCAAAAGTCGGCCGGAGCGCTTGCCGTAGCGAGCCTTTCGGAGAAGACCAGAGACTCGGTAGGAGTCTTATTGTATTGGCCAATGGTTTCTGTTTGTGACCAGGACTGAACTGCATCAGTCCCTAGAACAGAAATGATGAGAGAGTAATAGGAAGTGCGGGCTGAAAAAAAAAAAAAAAAAAAAAAAAAGTAGATAGTCTGCCCTGAGAGGTCCATTGAAGACTCTAGCAGCGAGAGCAGGACCGAATCCAAGTCTTTAAATCATGGGCATTTTGGTCCAATGTCCTGAAGAGTACACTGAGTTCCTGCTAGATTCATCGTAAACGGGGTCATTTTTAGCCTTTCTCAACCCTCACTGAAAGTCAATTCAAGATTGACAAGTTAGTAAGGAATATGAGGCGTGTTTCCGTCTGGCTCTTTGGCCGCACAAAGGGGTCATTGGGCCACAGTAGGTAAATCGAATCAGATTTCAGCTTCAGTCTGAATAGCTTGCTTCGATTGTCTAGTATGGTGGCGGCAAGAACCACCTGTCTAAATTAATTATCCAAATAGCAGAAATGAGAGAGAGAGAGAGAGAGAGAGATTGTGTACAAGTCAGACTTGATCCTAAGATCTGACGTGTCGAATGCTTAGGATCATAAATCATTGAAGCAATTTCTGAGCCAATGTTAAAGCAGACTTACAGGTTTCGTCACACTCTTGGGTACTAGAAATAGCTGGGAGTGGGTATGAACTAGCCATGCATGTAGGTGTCTTTGTTTTAATTGTCTGGCCTAGTCCACAAAGCTTCGACCTGAGTATAGATGGTTACTAGTCATCGTAACAGATCACAAAGGGGTTAATCTTTTGCTGACTCTGAGACTCTGAAGGGATACAGTTCTAGATCTTCATCGAGTCCTTCTATCGAAACGCACTGCTAGCATCATAGATATCTATAACATCTTGTGCTGTAAAATGAGGAAGGCGAGCGGAAGCGAAATGGAAAATTCCAGTGGTACTCAGATGAGCTGCCAGATTTTATTCGATACTCACCTGGTGGTTATACCCAAGCCAAGCACGACCCAGAGATCACGTCTCAGTAAACGAGTTAGCAAAGAGCGACGTATGACGTATTCTTTGCGACTGGTGGGCGCCTCATTGAGATATTAGGTTGATATGTGCAGCAGAGGAATACGTATCCGTTGACATTGTTACTTCTTGCAGCAGAAGTAATACAACGTCAGAAAAGCACACCCTTTACACAGCCTACTATAAGCGGATAGAAGTCAAAACCCAGTCAGAGTCCATTCCACTAGCAATGCCAAAATACACCCAACAAAAGTCGTTCTAGAAGAGTTAGTCGCACTCCGCAATTGGTAGTGGGGCACTTTGGGACCCAAACTTTGCTTCCCTGCTTTGCTCTTTTCGTCTGAGAATTGAGTAGCGCAAGCGACGACGAGAAACACCGATGCAGACAGGGAAAGGGTGACTCATAGCATTTTGTATCGTAATGAAAAATAACTTTGGGCAGATGCACATTTCTGAAAATATCATAGAGAATACTTATGGTATCGATGAGTAAGAAGAACAAGAAAGCAATAGCCTTGATCGTCAAAAGTAAGCCATTCAGATAATTAACAAGGTTGACCTGATATTTCTATCCTAGATTATCTGGTCAAATGGCTATCACCAAGGACAAAGTCTCTCCTTGGGGTTCCATTCCCCGCTCCTGCATCTCTCAAAACCAACTATAGCTTTCTGTCCTTCAGAATCATCTACTATTGTGACTATCATCATCAATATTTCCGCTTGTCAGCTAGCAAGGGTAGAGAGTCCATAGAAGGCAACCGCAGCTACAGTATAGGTCCAATGGGCTGACGTCCAAGACGTGGCGACTCTCGCCGAGGATGCCGCATTATTGAAGGGATGGCCACCAGATCCTGCGAGTTGAGCGAACCCAATCTTGCCTCTTGGAGGATTTTTAGATGCGTTTGTTGTAGTGTTGTTGGGTGCAAGGAGGTCAAAGTCAAACACACAGTAAACGTTCTTCAGAAAACTATCTCCCAAGGTCCAATCCTTGAGTGCCACCTGGGATCCGGTAGGAAAAACAATCGTGCTTTGACAATAATAGGTTTTCCTGTAATTTTGACGCGTCGAGGGCATAGCAATATCGTAGTAAGGAATTTTCGCAGTAAAATTGCCCAATGTGATCTGTATCTCCATGTTGCCATCACACGGTAGAAACCATAGTCCATTCTCTGGCTAAGAAAGAAAGGATGAAAATGTTGAAGAGCGGCATCTTGTAAAGAGGAGTCGACAAAAGGTATCTCTAAACGAACTAGGTAGTCCCTTACCGTAGTGATGGCCCCTGGGATAGCACCATTGATAGCATTCGCAATATCTCTGGGAACAATGATTACGGACGTGCCAGAGTCAATCAGACCATTCACCCCATTCGTATTAACGCTTGTATTACCAATCGTCAAGCCCGTAATCGGAACCTAGAGGAAAGCCGGACAGTATTTTCAAAGATGTCCATATTTTCACTTTTAGCTCAATTTCTCATCATTCTGAATTGAATCCCCCTTTCTTCGTAGATACCCAATGCACTCAATGACTTACAGTCCATGGAGTGCCTGAGGTGGTATCCATATAGGTGATTTCGCCCTTGAATCGTTGGTGATTGACGCCTCCGAATGTGACCTCGCCTCCTGGAGCTCTATCGCCGAAAGAGCCTGCTCTTTGAAGCCAGAGTCCAATCCTGTTTTCGGAAAGTGCGGACGTGTTCCTGAGTTGATTGAGGACCTCAATCGAGTCTCCGAATGTTGGGAACGAACTGAGACCTTCGGGTGTCCATCGAAGCCCCATCACACCATCTACCTCTACTGGAAATTGATGACTGTTGATAGTTGTGAGGCCAATCATACCATCGAGAACAAGTGACCCAATCCCGATCGACTCCTACCATATTTAATCGGTAGTTCTTGTTATTTAGCAAGACAAAAAATTAGGCATAGGGATGATCTTTCACAAGCACACGCTGTGTTTGTTCAACAGACTTGTTTTTTTTTTTTTATTATTACTATTATGCTCATACCAATTTATGATTACCTGGTAGAAATCACCTTGGAGGTTTTCCCCGCTGCCAAATCCTACCTTGAACTGTTGGTTGGTGGATCGACAACTCCCTAAGGAAAAAAAAAAAAAAAAAAAAAAAAAAGAGAGAGACCGAGTGTTAAAAAAGACGCATGATAAAAAAAAAAAATAGATAGAAAGAAAGAAACACTTACGAAGAGGTCCCACATATAAACCGCTTGGACTTTAGGCATTGAGCAGAGGTGCAGTGTTCGGAAGCTACCCAGGTGATGGAGCTCCCCGTGTCAATCACGACATCGAATGACTGAGGAGGTGTTCCCAGTGAGAGTGGGATAACTGCAGACACGAAAAGAGTACGAGTCAGAAAAAAGAAGTGAGTCTAGTTTCTGGCTCTGGTGTTTTTTTTTTTTTTTTTTTCTTCTTCTCTTTATTTTGTTTTTTCAGCGAGACGAGTAGAGACATACTGTAAGCAATGTCAGCATCGAGGTTGGTCAATGGCACGGTTGCTGTAGCAGAGGCAGCACGTCGATGTAGATGGCGTCGAGTCCATGACTGTGCGTTCAGGTTCTCTGGATGTCGCGTGGACAGGATCGGTAGGCTTTTTTTTTTTTTTTTTTTTTTTTTTGGGTCCGGAAACAAGGTGAGTGTTGGACAAACAAAGGATTAAAAAAACGAATGTTAAACCAAGAATATGTGTTTGGACCTTTCCCTGGACTCTCTTTCCTCCCTACTTCATTTGTCGACAGGAAAAGCTAGAGTTTTGCGCCTTTGGTAAACTCATCGTGCTCTTTATTCCAGACTGATATGACTCTGAACAGAAAGAGAAAGAAAGAGGGAGAGAAAAGGAGAGAAAGAATTACGGTAGACAGGGCAGCTGAACGTTGAAAAATAAAGTCCCCCTGTTCCTCCTGTCACTGAAAGGGGGAGTTTTTTTTTACATCCATCTTTTTTCAGAATGGACCTAGTTGCATCATTTCCAGATGCAAACTTACGTGATGACATTGGCCGAGGATGTGGTAGTCAGACCCAAGAACAACAGTAACAGTATTGTACTCCAAAGCAACTGCATCGAATTGAGAGAGAGAGAGAGAGAGGAAGGGATGAGAGAGAGAAAGAGAGAGAGAGTGTGTGTGTATGAGAACGAGGAGAGAGAGAGAGGAGAGAGAGAGAGGAGAGGAAAGAGAGGTAAGAGGGAGAAAGAGCGTGCCCGTTGTGCTACTTTGAAGGATCGGTGCAAGTGAACAAGCCTGAGAATTGGGGTGAGAGCAGTGGCGTAAGAGTCTCTTGCGCGGCTGACTGTTGATAGGGCGGATTGACAAGGATGTTTGCAGGTGGCGCCAGTGGAGGTGATTAAGAGTGGGCAAAGAGCAGAGAGTAGCCGAAGCTATTTAGACTTTCATCACTTCTGACCGTCTCTCTCTCTCTCTCTCTCTCTCTCTCTCTCTCGGCTGTGGCGTAGTGATGACAATCACATTCTTCCACTTCCTCACCCATGGCGAGCGCTCTTTTGTTGTTTTCACTCAATCCGACCGTGGTACCAAAAAAAAAACAGCCTCAAGAAAGAAAACAATCTCTACAGAAAGGAACAATCTTCCAACACAACAGAAATGAGGTCAACGTGAAGCTACAGCATCAGGGGTGGTCCACTTTTTTGTTCTTTTTTTCTTTAATTGAAAGAAGAAAAAAAAAAAAAAAAAAAAAAAAAAAAAAAAAAAAAAGGTGTCATTGCCTAGTCCTGTTCTATTTGTCCTTGACAAGCACAGGTGGTCTCACCTCAGAATCCGGAGATGGGGCGCTGGGTACAATAAGCTGGTGCGTGACCCTCTCCAGATAGGGTGGTGGGGGCAGTGCTGCTGCGATTGGCTCCTCTTCTTCCCATCCTTGTTCTCCCTTGAGTTTGTTTCGTCCATGGTAACCGTTTCTGCTGGAGGGTCCCTGTTCAGAATCATCGCCACATGGACCCGCGTGATGTCTCGTCTCCTCGAGCTCGCTCGGAGTCCTTTCCCATGACTGAGGCATTAATGCCGCTGTCGATGATCCTGACGGAGGTCCTGAAGCGTATGGCTGGTTATAGGCAAGGTTCGTATCCAACACCATGCGCTGTTTCTCCTGAACTCTGTTTGAGCCAGTGTGGTATCTACTTCCTTCATGAGGATTCGGGGGTTGCTGGGGGGCACTAGCTTGGTATTGGATATATGGTGGCTGCGGAGGCGAGTAGGAGTGCGACACTGAGTGAGGGGCTGTGTAGGAGGAGGAGGAGGTCGAATGTGAATGTTGATGACTTGCAAAATTTACTGGATTCAGGTTAGTTTTAATAGTTTGTTCCGGCAATAATCCTATTGACGGCGGTGGCGCCAACGGCTTTATCGTTTCGTGCATTGTTGTTGGAGGTGGAGGTATCTTTTGCCGCTGTAATTCAATATGGGCCATATCATGGTCTTCCGGATTGACTACAACATCGTGATGTGACCCAGGCTGGAAGGGTGCTGGTGCGATACTTAGGCTCATGGGTGTGAGAGGCTGGAGTTGTGTCCCTGGGGAGTGACCTATAACTGGCTCCATGAGGATCGCCTGCGGATGCTCATTCTGTTGAAAGATTCGTCGGATCTTTGCGTCAGATCTTCTCCTGCGGAAGTAACGGCAGTATACAAAGGTGCCGATTAGGATGGCTCCAGCCACGATGCCAAGCACCATCGGCAAAAAGTTCTGTCCATATGAGGACCCGTAGCCGGAAGAAGAATCCTCGACTGAGGCTGGAGGATGGGAAATGGATGAAAGGGATCCGTACATCACGATCAGGGACTCTTGTTTGAGACCAGTGCTGGCGACAAGACCGACGGTCTCGTTGCTCGTAGTGAAGAACAAAAAATGGCTCCCTGCTGGTCCGGCAGATGTAGCGGTAAACGAGTTAAGTTTAAATGGAGTGCCGCGTGTCGGGATGTTGAAAGGGCCAGAGGTGTTGAAGCCGTCGGTATAGAAGAGGCGAAGATGTGATCCGAAAGTTGTCGACTGATTAATCACAACGCGGTTGATATGAAAACAAACAAACCAATTAGTTCTTTGTATTCAATAGTCTTCCCACCCAACTTAAATTATGCAGGATAGAGAGAGAGAGAGAGAGAGAAGGAGAGTACATACAGTGCAGAGGAGGTAAAATACCGGATCGTAGTGCGCGACATACAGCCTGCTCTGCATTGGATCGACACACTCGTTTGGTATGATATTAAAATCAAGAGTCCATGACTTGTTTGGTTCGAATGCTTCTGTTTGCAAGAACTCGGCCAATTCGGTTGCACTCTTCACCTTTGAACTCAAGGGATATGACCGTGCAATCTTTTTAGAGTCAAGCATGAACAATGTCTGTTCTGTTGAGCCGAAAACGATTGGGAAAACGCCTGGATCGAGTTTCTAAAGAGTGAAAGCGAGAGAGAGAGAAAGAGATGTTGTAATTTAGCATTCGTTTCAATTGGAACACAGCCCTTCAATCAAAAATGCGGAGAGAAGGGAGGCGGCGAAGTCAAGGGTGCTCTTAGCGAGTCTTTCCAAAGAATCGGCGGTCGGTTGTCGACTTCAGCTCTTTTGTTGCAACGGCCATTTCTCCACAAAGCCCAAAAGCCCAAAAGATTTTTTTTTTTTTTGAACCCAAAGGCGAGAGGACAAATCCCCCCTCATCTCCTCCCTCACTTTGCCTTTTTGCCTTTTCCAAGAAGCTTTTTGACTGCATATGTGAGAGGGGGACGCACTGTCCCTTATCAAATATCGACGTTCAATAGAGAGTTGAAGTAACCTACCGGCGTCCATGTTCGAGTCGATTGCAGTAGACTCTTGTCTGAGAGTGCACTCAAAGTGATGTTCAGAGATCCAGCCGAGACAAGAGTATGAAAGAATTGACCTTGAGCAGTTTCGAACAAAGAACTGCTAGTCGTTTGGTTACTCCATTGATAAGGCAGCCCACCCTCTGCTGAGGCTTCTATGATTGACCATCCGCCTCTTGCTTGGTAAATGAGACCACGAGGTTTAGAAACAACCTCAGGGGTATTACCGAGAGTTGAGTTGGTAACTGAGTTGGCAGTTATCCAAACAAATGTACCATCCGAATCCACTTGGCAGCTAGATGTTCCCAGGGCAAAATCACCCACGAGAATATCGAGGGGGTTGTCGACAGTTGCACCGGAAGAAGGAGGGGAGATGTCTACTATGGACCAAACTATTGGTCTGGAAGGGTTTGGAAAGTTCTGAGAATGAGCGAGGGTGATGCGGCGCTTGAAGGCAGTCTGAGCTGGGTCGGCAGGTGTGGGGATTATTTGGATAGGATCGAGGTATGCGACATAGATGCGGAATCCATTGGAGGCTACACAATGGGATGTTTGATCACTCATTCCATGCAATCTGCTGAGTGTTGTGAGGGATGAGAGTAAAGAGGATCGATGGTAACGGGGTAAGTAGAGCAGAGGGTTGTTTGTGTTGAGAGGAAAGGATCGTTGGGGTGGGAAAGAGGGTTGGATGGATAAATAATGCAGGAGGAGAGGGATGGAGAGACAAGCTGGAATGGAAGAGAAAGAATGTCAGGGGAGGAAAAAAAAAAAAAAAACAAGAGAAAGAGTGTATGCGAGAGAAAGAGAGAGAGAGAGAGAGAGAGAGTGTGTGAAAAGAAAAGAGAGGAGAGAACAAGTGGGAACTTGGGCGGAGAGTCAATCATGACTTTGGCTGGCCAATCCTCCGACTTGTCGGTCCCGCGTTCATCTCCTCTCTTCTCGACTCTCTCTCTTGGGCGGAGGCGAGGCGGTGCAGAGAGGTCCTCGCTGGGCAGCTGAGGAGGAGGGGCTTCCAGTCTACTGCACCGCGGAAAAGCAAGATGTGTAAAGGCCCTTCACCCTGCTGTGTGGCAGTAAAGGCGCAAGGGGTTTGCACCAAAAAAACCAAAAAAAAACTCACCAACGCCTCAAAGACTATAGGGCTGAGGATGCTGCCAATGTGTATTACCTTGGGTCAGACAAGGAATTGAGAGCAATAGCTGGGTCCTACATCACTCTCTTCTCTGCCTCCATACTTTGTCCCGACGATGGTGCTCTTGTGTGCACAATACTGAAAGGCGTATTGCCCTCTTGGAGGGTTGTAGAACGGAGCGCCAAAAAATGATCGTCTCGCCAGTTCGTAGACCATTTAGTACCGAGGCGCCTAGAGTCGCTGTCTGCGCAGACGCGTAGCGAATGGATGGCCATAGAGCTCGCCTTGATCTCTCACCATTCGTTTTCGTTGATCGCGCTGATGGCTCCAAACCCACAAGGCCAGTGCAAACCATACAGAAGACCACCCCTGTCCTCTCCATTTGCATATTGTAGCATCACCATCGCCATTCTTGGGATGAATGCAATGGACCGCCGTACTCCGAGCGCTGGGCACGTGATGACGTTGCGCCTCTCTCTCACCCTTCCTGGACAAAACTTACTGCAAGGCATTGCAAGCTCATTTCACTTCTACAATCTCCATTTCGCCCAATACCCCCCCAGTAACCATGAAGAAGAAAGTACGGCACTTCTCTCCCCCCCCCATTCATTCCCCTCCCCTTTCCATTTCCTGCTCTTTTGCGTCTTTTTTTTTACCATCTCTATATCTTTTGCTCATTCCACACCTCTGGCGCCTTCTTTAATGCTGACCCCCCCCAACTCCAATGCGATCTCTTAGGTACTTTTGATGGGAAAGAGCGGGTCTGGCAAGACCTCGATGCGCTCAATCATCTTTTCCAACTATATTGCAAGAGACACTCGTCGTCTTGGAGCCACAAGTAAGGCATGCGCACCCTCCTTTTGCACTTGTGTAGCCAGGCTTCCAATTTCTATTCGCAAATGAGGCGCTTCACAAAGCAAAGGCCTCCTTTTCCCCTCACTCTATCACTCACTCTCAATTTCTCTGAACGTGTGTCTATTGCAATGCATAGTCGATGTTGAACATTCACATGTCCGCTTCCTTGGCAACTTGGTTCTCAACCTTTGGGACTGTGGAGGGTATGAGCTCGTTTTTTTTTTCTTTTTCTCCAGTTCCTCTGCACTTGGTTTGCGTGAAAAAGAAAAAGAAAAACCAAGGCGGGAACAATGAATCATATCTGACCAGGATCCAATGACAACACGCTTCTTTCCTCTTTTTTTTTTTTTTTTTTTTTTTTTTATGCTCTCCTTTCCACCATGGCTACTAGTCAAGAGGGATTCATGGAGAACTATTTTGCTTCGCAACGGGACCATATCTTCAAGAATGTCGAAGTCTTGATTTACGTATTTGATGTGGAGAGTCGAGATGTGGAGAAGGATATGCATTACTATCAATCCTGTCTGGAGGCGATCATGACCAACTCAAAGGATGCAAAGATCTTTTGTCTTATCCACAAGATGGATCTTGTTCAGGAAGACCAAAGGGACAAAATTTACAATGAGCGAGTGTTGGAGCTTCAGACAAGATCCTTGCCTTTGCAAATCACTCCCTTCCGTACATCTATCTGGGATGAGACTCTTTACAAGGTTAAAAAAAAAATTGACATGGAGGGACAAAAAAAAATATCCGTGGTTTTCTGAAACGATTTTCGCAGGACCTCTTGGTCAAAGGGACCCCAATCTTGACTAACCACTTTTTTTTTTTTTTTTTTTTTTTTCCTTTCCAATTTCAATAGGCTTGGTCTTCGATTGTATACTCACTGATCCCCAATGTTAAGCTCTTGGAGAGTCACCTGGATAACTTTTGCAGGATTTGCGAGGCAGACGAGATTGTGCTATTTGAGCGGATGACTTTTCTCGTGATCGCACACTCGACTAGGGTGGACAATGGAGATGTCCATCGGTTTGAAAAGATCAGCAACATCATCAAGCAGTTCAAACTCAGTTGTTCGTACGTCCCCCACAATGGTCTACTATGAACACACGTGTATCAGACAAAAGGACACCCCTCCTCCTCCTCCTCCTCCTCCTCCTCCTCCTCCAACGAGACTAAAATAAGGGCTTTCTTACCCCTCCTATTCCGATTTCTCTACTATAGGCGTACCCAAGGAAGTTTCCAGAGTATGGAGGTCCGTCACTCCAATTTTGCAGGATTCATTGATTATCTCACGGGAAACACCTATGTTATGGTCATCATGTCGGACCCAACTATTCGTATGTGCTTCATTGGATCAAGGGATGTATCAGAGAGCTGTTCACTTTTGCTAATTCAAAGGATGAACTGGTATTGACCTTGACTTTTTTTTTTTTTCTTTCTTTTTAGAATCTGCGGCAACACTTATGAACATTGCTATTGCCAGGAAACACTTTGAAAAGCTGGAAGGTGCTCAGTTCTCCAAGTAGAGGAGGAGGAAGGCTCGTCGTAGAAATAGGAAAAGAAACAGAAAAAGAGATACTATTTGTTGTTGTCAAAAAAAAAAAAAAAAAAGCGAGAAAGGAAGCTAGTTTCCACACTTAGCATGTCAACTCGTCGCCATACCTGTGAATTACATATTTCGATATCCACACCAGAAAACTATGAGCTCAATCAAATGATGACATTTCTTTCCACTGTTATGTTTATTATTATTGGGGGAGGAGGGGCTTTCAGCTCCTTTACTTGCTTCATCTTTTAATTGCTGCTCTTAATACTACTCTCTATCTCTCTCTCTCTCTCTCTTTCTCTCTCTTTCGATTGCTCTCCTCAAGACCTGAAGGTAGGTTGCGCTGTTTTGGGCTCTGTTTGCGCAGAATGACGCCGTCAGAGATGGTCGCGCTTTTCAATAGACCTTCGTGAGCATGAGACCGAGGTAGTTGGCGGCAACGGCGATGCCAATATTCCCTATGATTTACGGTCTCGATTTTCAAAAATGGAGGCTACACCACAAGGATAGGGTGCAATGTCAGGCTCTCACTTTAGAGCAAATGGCACTGTTTGCAATCAAGTATGGATCTTTCATCTCCATTATCCCATTTGGCACAAAGTGAAACCTGTATAGCTGCCACATCTTCCTCTAAAGTTCACTCAAACCCAAGGACTCTTAGTGCTCCACGTAAGCAGGAGTCTATATGGAGACATCTTGTAAGAATGATGAAAACAGAGAAGTTATCAAGATGATGTACGTGGTTTATTGATGAGCATGGTCTTGGTCGCCGAAAGCATCCTTACACAAAGCGTTGAATGCGTATTATGTACCCGCGTTCTTGTCTCGCCTCTCCTATGCAGGTATTTCCCTTTCTCAAAAGCTCTCGTTGCTCGTCTCGCTAGGCGGAGTGAAAAGATGTAGCCGGCAATTGGTAGGTAGCGCCTGGTGCTAGGCCGCTCTCAAACCGGTGTATCAACAAAAGGCTTGGCTCCTCGAATGGGACAGGCTCTTGAATCAAAAATCCCTTGATGGACAAAATCGTGGGAACTGTCGGACCTTCTAGCTCCTGTGTGGTATCCCAGATGCTATTCATGGATCGGCCATTTGACCCCTGTAGAACCCGCTGAGGGTGCCTTCGCTGCTACATGTCAAAGTTTCTAAATGGGGTTATTATGAAAATAATGGGCCCACCTTTCCTATCTCACCACCATGGTGATCTTTGGTGTAAATGCCTGCATCTGTCCAGCGTAGGCGTGCAAGCGGATCAAATTTGATTGGGTTAGCCTGTGAAATGAAGTAGCCGGCAGATGGGCTGCACCACTGCCTTGCTCTTGACCACCTTGGTGTGGAACATCTCTTCCGGCTCTTTTTTTTTTTTTTTTTTTTTTTTTTTTTCTTCTTTTCTTATATAGTTCCTATCCCCTTTTCTATGAAAAAGGTGTGGTCTATCACCACTGTCCTTCGTTCCCAATCGATTTGTTCCCAATCGATTTGTTCCTTGCCATTGCCTTTCTTTTCAGTTTTCCACGTCTTTGCTCTTGAACTGCGAGGACGACAGTCAGCTGTCCAGAGGATTCAGAAAGACGCGATCAGATGATTGGATTTGGTGGTCCATGGAGGACAGGATCTCCTAGATATTGCCCAATGATATGTCGACAACAGTGCTTGCTGGCCCGAGCAAACAAAGATTACATAACGAACGATATCTGAGATCCTCTTTATCAGCGAGGTGCCAGATCGTTTGCACTGTTAATGACACGAGATAATCGCTTTTTCTTGCTCCAACAATACCGTCAAGTTCACAATCACGAGTCGTCTGCATATCTGCCTGTTTTGCAATCGATGAAGTGCTACCGGAACACCCGCATAAACATGACAGACGGCACCTTGGCTACGGTGAACCAGACGAGTGCATATTGGAAACCAAGCTTCGCTCTGTCAGCTATCGCGTGGGTGGCGTGTTTGTCCCTCTCCAGCTGATCGTCCAGCACCTTGATGGCGTCCTTAGCTCTAACGAGGGCTTGCGCTTGAAGTATTAGTTGTTGCTTATAAGCCGACGCAAATAAAAACGGCTTCCCTACCGCCCTCAACCCTGTGTGAGCATTGTCGAGTTCGAGATTGCTGAAGGCTCCGTGGTTTATCAGGAAGCGTCAACCTAACAGGTCCTTTGGTTCTCTTGCAACGCGTGTCCGAGGATGGTAGGGAAACTTTCTTTTCTCGAATCTCCAAGAAGAATTTGCGACTTCTTAAAATTCGGTGACGTTTAGAAAATGCCTAACGCTAGGGATGCGTTGCGAGTCAAGTCCACCCGATGTTTTTCGTCGCTTCGCCTTGCATCTTTCCCCTCATCTTCACACCAACGTTCATCGAATCTATCAACATGGGAGCTGAGTACATTGTCTTTGGTCGCGCTGTCCCCACCTACAAGGTACAATTCCCTTCTTTTTTTCATCCTACTCTTCGAATCTATCCGCCCCTCGATTCACAGGAGATGATTCAAAGCTGTCACCAAGAAGAAATAAAAGAGCAGATCCGATCTAGATCAAGGCAGTAGCGCGGACAAATACGGAATCTATGGCGTGGGAGGAACGTATTTGGCATAGGGACACTCTGTTGACAGTCAGCCATGGAGTAGAATTCTGGTCTCTTGATTTTCTTCTTTTCTAAAGAAGACCCAGAACCGCAGACTCTTTTATCAGGAACACCTCAAACAGGGACCGCCAAAGGATGATTAGCTATCTAGCTCGTTTGAGGACCTATCATCAAGTCTCTGGGTAGAGATATTGAATAGGAACTTAGATCTTGGTTGACAGCAACGTCAACACTCGACTTCTTTATCAGGAACATTACTACAGGATCCAGTCTTTTTTTTTTTTTTTTTTTATTATTATTTTTTCAGTCAAGATGTTAGGGACCAGCTAGCTCCTTTCACTGTCGACTCTTTCAAAAACAGAAATAGCTGATTTACTAATGATTTCAAGTGCCTTTCTCTTTCTCTTTTTTTCCTTTTTCGTACATTTTGAACTCTTCCTCAAATCAGTTGGCTCTTGCCACTTATGCTGCCATTGGTGCCCCCATTGCCATCATGAAGTTGAAGAAGTCGGATGCCCCCGCTGTTGCTGCCATCCCTGCTTCTTCCCAGGATGAGGAGGCCTTTATCCGCGAGTTCCTTAAGGCCGCCGAGGAGGATCAGCCCAAGAACGTTTAAAGACATTAAACCTTCTTTTTTTTCCCTTTATATTTTCTGACGCTTCATCGGATGCGGGTTCTCCTGCCCTGACATAAAACTATACAACATCTGTTCTATATCAACAGCTCCCTCCACTCCAACAATAAAAAAAAAATGTCGACCCGAGGATTTGCCATGTAATCATTTTTTTTTTTTTATTATTTCTTTTTTTTTATTCTTTTTTCTTTTTCTTTCTAGGCTGTTTCCGAAGCGGGCTGCTCGAGTTGTTCTGGCATCCGTCTTGAGCTTCTCTTGCGCTTCTTATTAGGAACTGCCTCAGGACCCTCAATAGCCCTCAATGCCTCGCGTTCCTCACGAGCCTTCTTCAACTCGCGCCAATCTGTCGTATGCTTTCTCAAGCCTTCGATCTGGAAGAGTTCAGGAATCTCCTTCACCGTCTTGGATCCGAACACGTTGACATACTTGGCCAGATCTTCACGAAGCTGGAATTCCTGATCATACACAGCAATCAGACGGGTTTGCTTCTCGGCACTAGGAGTAGCAGCAGCCTCGGATGCATCGTCGGCCGATTCTTCATCATCTTCGGGGACAATAGAGACCCAGAGCAGGCCAGATTGATCGAAATCAGCGCTAAGGGCATATCCATCAAGTTCAAGGATCTTGACGAGCTCCACCTTGGTCTCTGCCTCGTTCCAGTCCAGGATCAGCATCTTGTTCATCCTATAATGATTATTTGAATCAGGTTGAATAGATGTTTTGGGTCAAAATCTGTTTTTCTTGTCCTATTTGGCCATGACCAGGAGCATCATGAAAATATGTGGGCAAGGGATGAACAAAGAAGGTGCTCTTTTGTACCTTTCAAGAACAACTGCAATCTGGTTCGTGGCAGAAATGGCGATCGAATGCACTGTTACATCTTCTTCAGCATCGTCCTCAACAGGAGGCATACCCAGCGTCTCACGAATGTCAAAGACCTGGACCTGCTGTCCCTTCAAAAACTCCCAGACACGGACCGTTGCATCGCCTGCACCCGAAATCAAATACTTTTGGGACGCTCCAGGCAAGAGTCGAATGGTCGTGACAAAGCTATTTTAAGTGGGAGGAATGGAGAAGAAAGGGTTGGATGTCAAATAAGTACAAATGCCTTTCTATGAGCCAGATAAGATGAATAATGGGAGGGATTAGTTGTTGCGGGAGATTTACCTTGTGTGTCCCAAGCAGTAGGTTTCGATATTGTGACCCTTGGGATAGTGGCTAACACGGATATGCTCATCACGATCCGAGGTGATAACATACTTGTTGTCCTTGGTCAAAGTCTAAACATGGTGCCCAAAAAGATCCAAAGTCAGGTTCAACGAAAATTAGTCATTCCTAGTTTTTTTTTTTTTTTTTTTTTTTTTTTTTTTTGTCCGATTCAATTATCAACAAAACTTCAGATCAAGTAAAGAGTGAACACATACAATGTCGGTTGCCATCGAGACATGTCCGAGGATGAGATCCTTGCTATAGAGTTCATCATCCTCATCGACCTTCTCAGATGACTGGGGCATGACAACATCCTCAGTGATGCGAGGCAAGCTAGAGACGATCCGCGGTCAGTAATCAAGTATTGGTCAGCCAGATACCGAGTTTTCTTTCTTTTCCCTGATACGGAAAAAAAAAATCTGTCCATGAAAGCAGTTCTATTTTGGCTGACATCTTACTTGTAAACATCGCCAAACTTGTCTGCTGTCACAATGTACGAAGAGTCCTTGCTAAAGTCAAGTCCATTCGAACGACGCTCCAATGATCTAGAATGCCAAAAAAAGACGAAGTGGTATTCATTGTTTACTAAAAGTCATCCACCAAAAAAAAACTCCCCCGCGAAAAGCAAACAAGGCAATTCGTTCTTTCATACCTCGATCCAAGGCACTTCCAAGACTCTGTATCCCAGAGCTTCAAGATCTTGTCATCAGCAGCCGTGGCAAGGAAGGAGCCATCATGGCTAATGGCCAGAACAGAGATGATCGCCTTGTTTTCCTCCTGAGGATCGGGCGAGTTGCTCAAAGGCTGAAACTCAAGATCTCCCGACTCACGACCTTCCTCGAGAGCTACCGAGCTAGCGACAATAGATCCAGTCCTGAAGGCAACAACAACAAAGGAGAAGAAGAAGAAGAAAGAGAGGATCAAGTGGAATACTATTGTTTAGCTTTCTATCTTTTCGCCGCGTGGAGAGTACTTTAACTCGGTCATAGAGAGAAAAAAAAGGATGAGCGGTTGACAAAAAAAAAGATAATAAAGACGCATACTTGGCATCAACAATGTGCATGTGCTCACCGAAAGTGAGAACGAGCTGGTCCTTTGTAGGATGGCGCAGGATATGGCTGAATGGCAACAGTGGCATCTTTTTGTGAATTGGGCAGAGAGCGATGTGATCAGGGCTTTTTTTTTCCACATCGACAAACAAGACACACTCGAGTGGGCCGCTACAAAAGGTCAGTCACACTCTTCTCTTTGTTCCTCTTCCTCCTACTCCTACTCCTACTTCTCCGCACATTCGAGAGAGTGCGCGTGTGTGTTCTCCACTACGCTACACTAGAGAGAGAGAGAGAGAGAGAGAGAGAGAGAGAGAGAGAAAGAGAGAGAAAGAGAGAAAGTGGCCCTGCAGCCCTCGAGACACTCACTGAGGAAAGAGACAGGACAAGGGCGCAACGAGGGGACGGAGAGAGTGGTGCGACGCGGGCGTTGAAGGCGGAGCCCCCGTGGGCGGCGTGCAGGACTGCTGAACGAGACGCACAACCTCCACCTCTTCTTACCGCTGCTGTTCCTTGCTTCTCCCCATCACCACATTCATTCTTTTCTCTCTTTTCTTTCTTTTCTTTTCTTTCCTTTCCTACCTTCCTCGACGCCTCAAAGAACCATCCCGTCGTCGCTCTTCTCCATCGTCCACGCCACTGCGCATCCAATGACTCCACACATGCGCCCCGTTCGCGATCCGTGCCGCGCCGGGGTCGAGGTCGGCCCAAGCGAGCACATGCATGAATCCCCAGAGACAGAAGAGCTCTCGCCATCCTATGCAGACATCCACCAACACCGTAGAGTCAACGCGCTCAGCCTTGTCGACAACCTAGCACCACCACCGCTCATGGGCCCTGATGACACACATGAAGACATGGAGGCACCTTCGTATACATTCCAAGCGACAGTCGCGCACAACATTGCTGTCGTTGGCTCACCATTGCTACCACCACCGCCACTCGAGGAAGCACCCCCACCACCTGGGTCACCACCGCCACCCCTGTCCTGTGATGTAGATACGTCTGTTTGTGCTGACCAGGGCGATGACGATAATGACGACCAAGACCAGGAAGAGGAGCAGGAAGAACCCCCCCTCAAGACAAAGCCGCAAGACGATGTCCCCGCCACGTTCATCACTCCTTCGGGACTCTGTGCCTCTCTCGAGCTCGAGACGGATACGATCGAGATCTATGATCGTTCGAACGAAAGCTTCCTGTACACTCTCAAGGGTAGCGTCGAGCTCGACTGGGCCGGGGACAAGGAAGTGCTTCTCCGAGATGCAAGAATCGACTTTATGGGCTATGCAGTGCGTTGGCCTTCTTGTTCTGTTGGCTGGGAAAGAGAAGAGAGGAAAAAAAAAATCGCGTTGGTTGACCCACCCTTGGAGGAAGGTCTGAATGACTGGACTGCATCAGCACTTGCATTACTAACCCTTCTTTATCGTTCCATGGCACCCTTGCCTGTGGCATGACAAATCCTTTATTTTATTTGCCTTTTGGCGGCCCGATTAGGATACGGCATTGTTGAGGCATGAAGCTGGAGGATCCAACTCGACAGAAGTACCTGTTCACCATACACACGACTATATCCCAACGCCGATGGTTCTCTCACCTCCAACCCGGTCATCGGCCTCCCCTTCTGTCTCTCCATCCCCACCGTCATCCTCCAACACAAGCAACCAACCTACAGTCGATAACATTGTAGAGGAGACAGGCGAGATATTGGCAGATCCGCAGCACCATAAATCCTTGGCTATCGATCTCTCACTCCCTGGACACTTGCCCGACAGTATTGATCTCACGATAGGCAGGATCCGATATGAACTCCAAATCAGTCTTGAAGTAACCATGGAGCCAGGCACGGGCAACTCGGTGACTGAAAAGATTATCCTCCGACGGCCCGTGCTTATCCACCGGATCGTGTATCCCTCGGCGCATCTTCAGCCCAGGGTGGCGATGGGACTGGACAGCGGCGGAGTGGAGATCCAGGTCAAGGTGCCGAGGCTATTGCATTGTGAGAACACCTTGTTGGCTGTTGAGATCTATGCAAAACCAAGAACTCGAACTGTAAAGCTGCGCAAGGCCAAAGTAGTGTTTGAGCAAATCGAGACGGACAGGTATGATCTTGTCTAGAATCCCCTCATTTTGAGTGGTCCTGTCTTCTCTGTCGTGGAGTGAAAACCTTTTGTCATCACACTACTACACACACACACACACTCTCTCTCTCAAAAAAAAAAAAAAAAAAAAAAAAAAAAAAGAGCTGGTGACAATGACATGACAAATACCCTCTATATTTATATTTCTCTCGCTCTCTCTATTACAATTAGGTATCATCGATCCGCCTCCATATCCACAGTCCCCAGGGCCGTTGTCCCAGTCGCAACGGCTATGGGTACCTCTTCAGCCACCTCGCCCCCACCTCCGCTTCATTCGCCGCCAATCCGACCAGCCCAAACACAAGCGACGAGACCCCCACCTGTACCTCGGCTCTTGACCAGGAACATTGCACAACCACTGGAAGTAGAATTTGAAGAACCCACGACCGAGGAACTGGAGACACAGACTCTAAATCTTCAGTTGGTCCTTTCACCAGAACTGTGTGTCGATGTACAATGTGGGTGGTTACAGATCAGTCACTTGTTGAGGATTGAGATTGAGTATTCCATGGAAGACGAGGCTTATATGACGCCTCCACCTCAAACACCCACCCCGGCCTCAGCCTTAGTCGCCGGTGGTGCCCTACTTATACCACCAGCCCTGCCTGCGCCACCAGCTCCTCCCACCTCCCCGCCACCACCCATAGCCAACATTTCTTTGGGGCAAACAACAGGGCCAACGGTGACTGAGGAAGAAGTAGAAGAAGTTTTGAGTGAACCACGTCGTCGACCCTTGAATCCTTTGCTTGCCTCCGCTTCTGAAATATCTTCAGTCAGAGATGTACAGCCATCCCCCATACCAGACTCGGACATTTGTCCAGCCCAGACACAGGCCTCACCTCCACCTGCACCGATGGTTCAAAAACAAAAAGAGGAAGAAGTATGGGAGGAATTAGAAGGATCGGCCCTCAACGAGGCCCCACCACCTCCACATGAAGATACTGTGGATTCTTCACAATATGTCAATGGATATTTGGATCAAGCATCGAGTATAGATCAAGAAGAACGACCTTTGTATTCAGCAATGGATGAGAAGAAGGCTCTTCGGGATCGAGAAATTGAGAATGAGGGTAGTGGACCCTCGGCAGTTCCGATCGTACAGTCTACATTACCGAATCAGGATTCGTTGCTCCCACCTCCACCTCCACCATCATCACAGCCACTTCAACCATCAGGAGAGTCTTTACAACCTCCACAAGTGCTATCATCGCATGGACCATCGTTGAATGTGGATACGACTCGACATCCACCTAAATTCCAAACCTTGACGTCTGTCCAGTCCTCTTCAGCTGCGTCTACAACAGCCATGACTGTGAGGAGCACAGAAGGGGTAGCAGCAGCGGCGGCAGCAGCAGCGACAGTGGCAGAGGCAGAGGCAGCAGCCACTTCATACTTGAACCTTTCTTTTGCGATGGAGGAGATTCCTGTGCGAGTGGTTCGAGTGGTGAACACGGCGTTAGTGGATGCGTCGACGATTGCACAAGCGGCTGTAAATGAGAATGAACCGGTGTTACCGACGTATGAGAGTGTGATCGAGGCGACGGGTTTACCGGCATATGCGGAAGAAAAATTGGAGGAGGAACATGAAGAAGCAGAAGCGAGTGGAACGGCCATGGGGGTATTGGGAGGGCCTGCGCGTCGACTGGAAGGAGGATGCGGGGAAAAAAAAATAATATTTTTTTTTTGCATTTTACTTTTTTTTTTTTTCTTTTTTTTGCTTTTTGCTTTTTTGTTTTTTTTGATCTCCTTGACCAAAAAAAAAAAAATTGTCCCATTTTTTCCCTGTTTTTCATTATGAATGTAATAAGAGAGACTCTTTTTTTTTCAATGAAAGGGAGGGGGGAGGGGAGGGGAATAAACAAACAAATAAAATGAATGGCAACCTTTGAATAGGACGAGGAGATGATAGTTCTTTTTATTTTATTTTATTTTTTTTTAATATTATTGTTGAGAAAAAAAAGTTCAGTAAAGATAAAGAGAGTGAGAAAGGTATGTTGTGGTCGGGTTTAGATCTTTTTAGCCCCAAGTGTGTTGCCATCTTTCCGCTTCTCCTTGGCTTCGGCCATTCTCTACACAGAGGTCATTGGTAAGAGGAAAGGAAGAGAGAAGGAGATGAAGCGTATTTAGTGACCAATGCTTCAAAAAAAAAAAAAAAAAAAAAAAAAAAAGGAAACTTACCAGACGACGCTCTTCACGCCTCCTTGCCATCTCGGCCGATTTTTTCTTCCTTGCTCATGACACCTGCCATACTTGTCGAGGTAGGAGTGGTCGAGGCAACTGAGGCTGTCGATCCTGTCGAAGAAGGTCGACTCATTGCTGGCTTGAGAGTCGACGACAAGGGACGTCCTGTAGTTCCAGAAGTTGGTGTATTCGAGACATTCAAACTCTTGAACAAATCATCATCTCCTGCCCACGCATCTAGTAGAAGGGGAGAGAGGAACCAAGGAAACAGAGGGCGTGAGTTTTTTCCCATTTTTTTGTTTGTATACCACATCCAGACTCACTCTTTTTCTTAAAAAAAAAAAAAAAAAAAAAAAAAAAAATTACCTGCGTCATCCATGGCACCAAAGCCGAGTCTTGACGAAGCCTTGTTTCCACCTCCCAAGGACATGGAAGAACCAGCACTTGTCGAGGACTTGATTCCAAACGAACCTGCAGGCCTCATAGTCGAGCCACTTGGCATCGGTGAAGGAGTGGATGGTTCAAAGGATGCGGACGAGTTATCCATGGGTTCGAACCCTTCGTCCGCAAACAGATCGTCATCTTCATTACCCCATCCCCCTCCACTTCCTCCTCCACTTGCCAATTCATCGGCTTCCACGGCTGCCAGCGCAGAGGAATACCGGTTCACTGCAAATCCATCTGCAGGCTGACGACGGTCATTCATGCTAGATGCAATCTGAAGCCCATTTGACGATGATGACGATGCGTTGGATAAGGACATACCACTACCCGATGTAGAAGAAGTGATTTTGGACCCTCCAGAAGGAGTAGGGGTATTGATGGGAGAAGAGCCATTGCTGTTGTTGTTGTTGGTCTGTGGTTGCATCTCGCCTGTAACAAGTTTCTTTGTAATGGAAGAAACGGCCCAGCCTGCCCAAGTCTCTGAAGAAGGCGTTGAAGGTGTAGTGGACCGTGCGCCAGCACCATTGCCATTAGGACTATCCCGACCCGAATCTACAATAGCTGAATCGGGCATGCTTTCAACCAACTTTTCGACTCGCCTCGTAAATGTCTCTAGCGATTTCATTGCCTGAACACGCACAATCCTGGCAAGTGATTATCATGGTTGATTTGAAGAGTGTGTGGGGGGGGGGATAAAGAGAAAACGTCGTTAGAAAGGAGAAAGAGCAAGAAAAAGAAAAAGAAAAAAAAAGGAACTCGAGATCAATTCTGCTTACTTTTCGGTATCAATAAGCGTAAGCGAAATGCAGGGTATAATTCGTGTTGCAATATCGTTTCTTTCGTAAGATTCACATGTAGCTAATAGAACAGATCCATTCCCCACCCAAAAAAAGGAACATCTTTAGTTAGAGAGAGAGGAGGAGGGAATATTTGAAACAAATGAACAAACAAGGTTCTGAGGGTTTACCATTCAATGCCATAAGACTGGCGACACGAGCATGAGCAAAGGGATCCCTCAGACTACGAGTGAATGCTGGCACCAAGATTTTAGCTTTCATCTATTTTAAAGAATTGGCAAGAGAAAGGGAGAGAATTAGTCGCTGATATCACCAAGCATTTCCCACAAAGATTCCGCCTCAATTTCTTTAGTAAAAAAAAAGTGTCCTCAAATGACCCTTACGCCATCGTTCAGATACTTGGCAATCTTGCCAAGACAGATCACAGTGTTGGTACGGATACCTGGCTCTTCATCCGTCTGAAGTTTGCCTAGGTATCTCAAGAGTTCGTAGTTGATCGTCTTATCCGTCAATTTCCCGATGATCAACAGGACCGACTTGACTGTCCACTCTCGAATGATCGGTGCAGTGTCCGTGAAACCCAATGCCTACCAGAGGAACAATCATTTCGTGAAGAAATTACATAGCAAGGTGAGCAACGCGAGAAGAGAAAAGAAAGCAAGGCATATCTGTTTCTTGATTAAAAAAAAAAAAAAAAAAAAAAAAACATACCATGCTGGGAAAGATCTTATCATTGACCACTTTCTTGTTGATACGCTCAATAAACCCATTCAAGTTCTCCAACAAACTCAATCGGATCGTCCGATCCGTCGACGAAAACATCTTGACCAACACATTGCCAATTAAATTATCATAATCCTGATCATCCAACCCTTTACCAATCTTGATAATCGGTGGCAACACCTTGGCTCCACCAGATCCATACTCAAGCGCTTGAACCAATTCGGGCAAAATCTTGTATTTGCAAAACTCGGCCGGGTATTGCTCAATCTGAAGATCCAGTTTCCGGAGGAACACATCGCGTTGCATGGATTCCTTGACCGAAAAGTTTTCAAGAAACATGACTGCCTGAATCAAATCGATCTGGAAAAATCCCTTGGCCTGTAGACCCTTGTCCAAAAAGTCGCCTACGCTGGGTCTTGTCTTGGGGTCTGGGCGGAGCAAATTCCTGTAGAAGGGAACCATCTCAGATGGGATGTTTCCTGGGTTGGCGAGTTGCTCCGATGTAGTAAAGGTTCCGTTGTAGGCTTCATAGATCAAACAAGCATAATGCCACGTATCCGTTGACCACAGCTCGTATCTAGAGTTGATGATTTTTTTTTATCGTTCAATTCATTTGTGAGCATCTCATGCAGTCAAGTTTAGAGTTATTCCAACTCTTTCCATCTGCTTTGCAGACCATCCCAAACGGTAAAGATTATAGCACACTTACTCTTTGACGACATTCCATGATCGCTTTCTGACTTCTGGAGGCGCATAACGGTTTGAATCTGGCACTAATCCCGCAAAGGTCTAAGAGGGTGGGTAAGAAAAGACAGCAACATGATCAAAAAGAGACAAGGAGAGAGAAAGATGAGGCGTCATTGATTAGTACGGTGAGACGAAAAGAGCGAGAGAAAAAAAAAATAGATCGTAATAGGTGGGAGTCAGCACGACTTACGAGAATGGCTGGCTGGTCTTCTTTGAGCGAAGACAACAACTCGAACCCTCCGACCTTCCATTCTCCAGATTTTGTAAGAAAGATAGACGAAGGACGGATGTTGCCATGGATAAAGGAGGCGCCGACAGTCAGGAACTTGAGAACATTCTACTCAAAAAAAAAAATGTGTGAGTGGGTGGTGCTGTCATTTTTTTTCTTTTCTGGTATTAAAAAAAAAAAAAGAGTATCTGGTTACATACAGCAACTTTGTAAAGACCCCAGCGGATCAAGTTGGGATCCATGCTGGAGCGTAGATGGTCCTGAAGTGGCGTCACAGCGTCCGTGACAATGTAGATATAAGACTCTGTCTAAATTCAAGCGTAACACAAAGAAAAAAAAAAAAAAAAAAAGGAAATCGTTTAAGCTCAAAATAAAAACGCCATCATGAAATCTGTTTTTTCTTCTGAGCAAAGGTCCCGATGGAATGATGATGATGACCATGACCATGATTATACCTCGACGCCATCGATGTACTTGATAAGATCAGGATGTCGGATGGTCCTGAATTTTTTGAAAGCATTCCTGGCAAGAGGTAACTTGTCCCGTTGGCGAACAGAGTCGAAGCAGAGGATCGAGACGGGTGAATTGTCCTCCTAAAAAGATGTGCATGGTTGACATATGAAAACCAAAAAGTTAGCTACAATAAAAAAAAAAAAAAAAAAAAAAAAAAAAAGTCGGCGGAGAAGGGTCTCTTGAACATTGGATTGCAATGTAGAGACAGAGCTGAGTTTGCTGGAAAGAAAGAGGCGATGCGGAGAGTGAGGTGGATGTGTGACGCCTCTCTCAGAAGGAGGAGGAGTGTCTCTTTTTCACTTATTTTACCCGTTTGGTGCCTTTGTGAAGTGACCAGATGGCCGAGTCGAACGAGTCAACGCGATCACCAATGTTGTATGGGAACGAAGGAATGTCCTTGCCGAGGACCACCCGTGAGAGGGTTGACTTGACAAAGTCTGTGAGATAGGCCATGCAGATCCAGCGGCGATGGAGAAAGAAAAAAGAGGGATTGGATTGGAGAAAAAGAGAAAAAGGATGAGATGATGGAAAAGAGAGGAGAGAGAGTGAGATAGTGAGAGCAAGTCCAGCGTCGGTTCTCTCCTCAGTCCTATTTTTTTTTTTTTTTTTAAGCCCAGTCAGTCTTCTCTCTGGGTAGCCACGAGTGATCAAGTGCTCTCTCGCTCTCTCGCTCTTGTCGACGTGGCTGAGGCGCAGAGGTCGATTTTCCAGGCACGATCCACCCATCCTCTCCTGTCTGTGCTTTTCTGCTCTCTCTCTCTCTCTCTCTCTCTCTCTCTCTCTCTCTCTCCCCTTCCACACACCATTGCCGCGCCTCATTTTTATTTCTCTAGAGTTTATTTAACAATCATTATCATACAACCTTGGTATCTTCACTCTCTACAACCGTTGTATCAGATCCACTCCTCTCCTCCTCCTCTTCTCCATCTTCTTCGCTGCCCTCAACTTCCAACTCTTCTACCTCCTTCTCAGTCCTTCCTAATGACTGCCCTGAACCCTCGCCCTTAGACTCTCGCCGATCCAAAAACTCTTTCATCCGCTCAAGCGCCATATTCGTTTCTGGTAGGAATGGGATCGCTTGAAAGACATGGACCATTCCTGGATACATGTCCAGCTCTACAGGACATTCATCACACTCTTGCTTCTGACTCGAACCACGACGCGCCTCGATCATTGCTCGTGCAGGGTGTGAAGAGATCATTGAGTCTGCTATGGATCCAGAAGAGGATTCAACCGGAGAACCTTTAGAGGAGGTTGCCAGGACCGTAGTGGATCTGAATGGTAGTCTGTTGGCGGATGGAGCACGCATCCGACCTCGGGCTTTGAACGTATACAAAAGACATTCGTCCCGTAGTCGTTCGGCTTCGCCGCATTGGATTAGAATGGGTGGTAATCGTTCCAGGTTCCCAAAGAGGGGTGAGATGTAAGGGTGACGGACCAAGGTCCGGGCCCTATCCCGGCCAGAACAGTAGAACGAAATGGGATTGAACTTGTCCTCAAGTCGAGGTGGTCGGGGCAAGTAATCCATTGAGTTGCTCTCCCAAGAGTCGCAACTCATCGTCAGATCAAGCCATGGCTAACAGAGAAAGAAAAAAAAAGAAAAAAGAAAGGGAGAAGAAAAGGGTCAGAAAGGGTTTAAAAGGGTCAGTGCTTACAGGCATATGATTGCGCCTTGATTGGAGGCGAGGGTGGAAGGGGCAGTTTAGTTCTTCGCCATTTTGAAGAGAGTGAGGAGTAGGAGAAGGGGCTGAGAGTACGGCTTCTCCTCCTTACCCCACTCTACTTCACTCTAACTCCGGCTCCACTAGCCCTCCGATCGCATCTGACAGAATATCTTTCTCTCCTTCCAGGCTTCCTCCCCCTTTCCTCCCCCTCTTCCCCAAAGAAAAAAAAAGACACCACCTACCGAGAGGAGGATGGCATCTGCAGCGCTAGTCAGCTGGTGGTCGCGGTGGAACATCATCAACGCGATCGATAGGCCGCCACCAGCCGAATCACCCGCAATGGTGACATTCCTTGGATCGAACCCATACCCGTCAGCAGCCGTCAGATAACTGAATGCGTGCGCTACATCTTGTAGTCCTGCTGGGAATGGATGTTCGGGAGCTAGCCGGTAATCCACCGCTGTATGTAGAAAAACGGAGTGTCAACACAACTGTGGCTCTCGTATCAATGACAAAAAAAAAATTGAACGAGACCTACCAAAGACTCGTCTTCCTGTGGCACGAGAGATACGCCAGAGCATCTCACGATGGGTATAGGTACTGCAAAGCATGTATCCGCCTCCATGGACATAGAATATCACTTTCTCGCCCTCTCTTGCTGCTACACTTGGCAATGGAGATGACTTTGCCGTCGAGGCCAATGGTCTCTGGACAACCCGTGTCCATACTTTCGAGTCCGTGACCCATTGACCTGGAACGGACCTTTGACCACTCTCGGTTTTATCCGCGGCCTCGAGAAGACCTGGGAACCCTCGGCCATGCTTGGGGATGGGGATTCGGAAAGGTAGGATATGCATTTGAGGTAACTTTGGTAGACAATAAAAAAATGTGTCGATCACGGCTCGGATGGCAGGGATGTCTCCTACAATATACTCTTGGTAGTCATAAGTGGTCCGAATAACAGCCACGAAGACGGCAAGATGAACTGGCCAAGTAGGGACCGGGGGTGCTGTGAAGGGGTGTTTGATGATGACGGAGGCTCCAAGGGCCACGCTCCGAGAGAGAAACCGGAGATAGCGACGAAAGTTTCTGGCAAGTGGGAGTCGACTCCTTTGCCAACCATAGGCTGAGGAACCGATGCTGATACAGACTGTGCCACCAGCAACGGCAACCGTGGTCGTTGTGACCGCGGCAGGGGTGCTGACAGTTTTGTTGTATGCCAGTGTCGGACATGACTGTGTGACCAACAGTGAGGGTTGTGGGAGAGAGACCGAAGACATGATTGCTTCTATCGCCTTCGGAGTGTGAATGCGTGTGTGAGGAGAGAGTGGAGAATGGAGAGAGCGACGCGTCGTAGATCGACAACCACGAGGCTGTGGAGGAAGAAGCAAGAGAAAAATGTGAAGAGCAAAGGAGTAAGAATAATGGTTTGGACAGCAAGTGAAAGATGGTCGAGCTCTAGAAATGACTGGGGCCTTTATAAGAAAACAGGTGGGCAAACAGGGGAGATGGGAGTCAGCCGATCAGATCGCTGCTCGACTGACCCGCCCACGCAAGCCGGCTCGCTGGATGGGCTGGCATGTGTGTGTTTGTGAGTATATTGTATGTTGTGGGGTGGAGATGAGGCACAATCCTCTCCTTCCACCAAGCGAGAGGTCCTCTCTTTTCCCCCTGGGCCTAGTCCACGACAGGCAAGCACAGGTCATTGGGCAGAGCCACTGGATGAGAGATGGCAAAGAGTTGTGGAGAAGAGTGGATGAATGACTGGAACGACTTTTTTTTTTCTTTTTCTTCAGTCCTTTTCAGCCCCTCTACTCCCACACACTCCACCCCTCGCTGTCAGAGAGCAAAGAGAGAGAGGAAGGGGGGAAAGGGTGGGGTCTTTCCTTTCATCCCTTGAGCATCTTTCTTTCTTTCTCCACACTGCTCTTTTACAGCATGCCTGGTATCTCCCTTATGCGCTCGCCACCCGCCCGCCCCGCCCCCCTTAGCCCCAACCCCATTACTCTTCTCACGCCTCCTGTTCCTAACAGTTCGTCCAGCTGACATCTGCCTGCCGACTGGTACTCTGCATACATATCCCGTAACACCTGGCCATTCTGATCTTCGTTCCTCTTCCCTGCTCTAGAGTCCTACTTGGATGAGAGAGAGAGAGAGAGAGAGAGAAGAGGAAAGAAAGAGAGTGGCCCAAAAGGCAAACAAACAAGCAAGACGAGTCAATTCCTTCCTCCCCAAAAAAAAAACTATCCGTACCAGCATCTCTTTTCTCTTTTTCTCCTTCCCCACTTACTCTACATCGTCATCTCGCGAGCAGTTCCCCGTCCTCCAGGGCACACACGCGCGCGATCGAGAGACAGAAAAGAGAGAGACAGGAAGAATGAATACCCCTCCCCCCTCCCCACAAGAGATGCACACGCACATTCGCGCTCCATGGCTCTCTCCTTGTTTTCATGTGCAATTGAGCATTCCCTTCCTTCTCCTCTCTCCTTTTCTCCCACAACTTTTTTTTTCTAAATACGTACAATAACAACATTATGTCCGAAGGGCTGCATTGGATAGAAACATGGGAAAATGAGATCTCTGGGTAGATCCCCGGTAGTAGATGACCCGTCTCGCTTGACACGCCACGAGGGAAAAGTTTATCCTCTCTCGTCTCTCTCTTGACATGCCACGAGGAAAAGGTTTACCCTGTCTTTTCTCCCACTCTCCCACATGTCACGACATTGTGTACGCGCTTTCAAACTTAGTGTTGTTTTGAGAAAGCTGAGTAGTACAATAGTGGGATTGTGTTAGTCAGTGTGTCCTCTTTTGGATGAGTGCATCCTTCTCTCACTCTCTCTTGGTGTGTGGGTCTCTGTCTCTCTTTTCTCTTTCCGCCTCTATTTTTTCTATCTGTCTGTTCTCTCCGCCTTTGTCTATCGATGACTATTATCCATACAACGCGTCGCTAAAGAGAAAAGAAAAGAAAAGAAAAAATAGAAAAATCAGCCTAATGGCCCACGACTATTAATCAGGGAAGTACATTTTTACAAAAAAAAAATTAGAGGATACAAGTCCAGAACAGGTTAGATAGACTAGTTCAGGAGCAATGTAGTCCCATGGATACAGCAATGGGCTTATTCGTTCTGTCCTCTGTGTGTCCTCTCTCTCTCTTTTTACTGGTCCTTGTTTCTCACTCTTTTGTAGTTGCAAGAAAGAGTCAGTTCGGTACTCAGATGTGGTGCAGGGGTAGGGTGGAGGATTAGAGGATGGTTAGACCAGGGTAGTTCCTAGTAGGAAAAAAAGAAACGGTGGGTGTGGCTATCTTCATTTCTTGTGTAGTCCTGCCAACACTATTTCAGTGACACAAGCCAGCGGACAAAGCGAGCATTGGCTTTCAACTGTGCGCAGGCAGTGCGCGGCAAAAAGACTCGCTGTTTCTTTGATTTTCATTCAAATAGTCATTCATTCGTCGGTTTTCACAGCACAAAGGCTCCTGTAAGCTTTTTTTTCACCCATTTTCGTTAAGCGTAAGCAAGAAAGGCAAGCCGCCAGATGTCCAGAGTTTGTCGAGAGAGCCAGGGTCTGTTTACTCAGCAAGTAGCGCCCACATGGAGAGATAAATATCGCCATCACGTATAGTACGCAAGTCTTCCAGATCTTAAAACTTCCTTCACAGGGCTCCCGAAAGGTGCCAACAACGGCATTAGAGAGCCATGTCCAGTTCTCAACTTCACACAGGCCACACGCGATTAAAAGGGTGGCGGACGATTTAACTCGAAAGAGCACGATGCAAAGATCGAGAACCAAAGTATTTTGCCTATGGTTTCTCTTGTTATTAGCGAGAAATCCATGGCAACGGGAGGAACTGAACGACCCATGGAGCGTGACTCGGGATTCACATACTATACCAGGTGGACAGAGGATGACAAAGCGATTGGACTGTGAGGAGAAAGGAAAAGAGTGTCTGTGGTGAAAGAGAGTGAGGGAGTGTTGATGTGTGAGGAGTCGTCTTTGTAGCTAAAACTCATCTTCTCTCCTACTCCCACTTGCCCATCACTTCATTCACCTTGTCTGCACGCTTTCTTTTCCCTTCATGCTTCACAATACCATGGCTGAGTATCACCTGAATCCCTTTTGTCTAACTGATCGTTGATGGAGAGGCTCTCTACAGCACTCGGCGCAACGGGCGAGATGCCAATCCACATTATTGTCCAGCGCCCTTTTCCCCAAGGTAATGCGATGCATATGCGTTTTTTCTTTTCTTTTCTTTTCTTTTACGAGTGCACGACCGTTTGTTGATTGATCTCCGCCAGCACATGAGCTTATTCTATTCTCAAACTCTATTTTTTTCTCCATCGTTCCATGCACCAGGACCGATCGTCAATTTTCTGGGGGGCAAAGAACATCATGTTCCTGTGACTGATGGAGCCATCCGTAGTTTAACTAGAGGGCGATATCGTAGGTTTGGAAACCCACCAGTGAGCAGATCGATTCTGCTGTCTGTAGGCCTCCCTCAACCTATCCACACCAGAATCGACAACAAGGAATCTCTTTTGTTTCTCACATTGGCCGGTGGCAAGACACGCGTTGTGATTGATCTCTTGTCTCAATCTCAATGGCTCATTCCCAGTCAACTACTTCGGTTGAGTCCCCACCTTACGTTTGATTTTTGAGAAATTGGCAAGTATCATCTTACTTCTGTTTCCCGTGGCACAGGCTTATCAATCAACGCCCTTTTCTGAATCCAGGACTTTGATTCTGGCTTGAAGGACAGCATATGATCACAATATTCAATTCTTGAATACAGGTTTGTTTACCAGACGAGCAATCAAAGGAGGCTTTGGGCAAACTCCTCTCACAGGAAGCAGTAGGGATGCATATCGACATGCAATAGCCACAACCTGTATGTTAACTTGAGACGACCACAAAGAGAGGAGACGAAAGAATCGATCGTATTGTACACCCAATGCTTGCCGCCTTATTGTGTCTCCGTCTATAGAGAAGGGGATTGTCGAGTACAACGACCCTAATTCATGGGAAAAGACTGTCGAAGATGCAGATGAGAGACTGACACTATGGATGCACAGGCACACCGAAGACGATTTGGACTACGAGATACCTCGCCAGGCCTCCTAAAGTACCAGTGTTGCGTGTTTGAGAATCATGACTCTGTCTTCAGAGAGGTAGACCTATAACTGGAGGAGCAAGCTTTTGGTTGGATCGTAATCATCCTCGTTTACTGTCATGGATGGGTTCTTCGTTTCCAAAGCTGTCAAGAACTATTTCACTGCTATCGATCCCTACGTAAATTGGCATTGATTCTTATTGAACAGGGGCGTGCGTTTGAGCGGTTCATGATGAAGGTTTTCAGCGAGACATTCAACACAGGGTCTCCATCTGATTGTTCGCATACACCTCCTATCTCAAATATTGTTGGCTGGAGGAAGCCTGGACCCGAGCAAGGTAGGACTCATGCGATGATATTGATGGAAGGAGTTTACTAGCACTCATGTCAAACACGCGTCAGCCCGCAACAGCATACCTGTCATTCTATTATTCTTGCCCAAGCCCAAGTCGTCGGGATCAGACTTGGAATTTTCTTTATTCGGATCGACAGTGTCTGGTTGGCTCTCGTCTTTGTTCAGATATTGAAGCCGCATCAAGGGACATCAAACTTCTCGGAGACGGACTGGAGTGATACACTCAGCACTGTCTTGGCACGCAATGACATTTCGCCACCATTGTCCTGACAACGTCTGCATCAGCATGATCGTTACGTGACCTACCAAATGGACAGTCAGGCTGCCAGCAGCTTCAGAGCTCCCAAAGGACCTCAGTGGTGTTCAACATGTGATCAACATCAATGATGACGATTTCGGCAACAGTCCCTCCCTCCCTCCCCCAAGAGCATGTAGATTTAATTGCTCGATTCAAGAATGCTCAAAGGCACTCAGTTGTCATTGGTGAAAGTAATGATGGCGGTAGCTTCCAAAAGTAGTGAGGCTAATCTTTCACTACAGTGCTTTCTGTTTGCAATGACGTGTTACTGAGTTGCTCTCATCTACTTTTTTTTTCATGTGCGAGAAGCAGGAGAGATGACAGCGGAGGAATCAGCGACAGTAGGTTCGACAGCATCATTCATTTGGGATGCCTTTGGTTATTGCCAACTGGAGGATGCATTGTTCCTAGAGGGCATCTTTATTCGAGCTGGATTACCTCACTCTGCCATGTCGACTAGCATGGACCCTAGGCTTGTAGTATTACTCTCTTGGGATTCAGGAAAGGCTTGCATGTTCGTCTGGACATTCGTACAAGGAGGGAGTTCCAGCTTCGTTTTTTTTTTTTTTTTTTTTTTTAATTCGATCATCGCTAAAGCGTAAGCTCTTTGCTGAAGTTACCGGTATCACAGCACCAGTGACCGTCCTTATCCGCCATGGCGCCAACACATTGATCACAATACTGGCGGAACAATCCCACGGAGCACTTCAAGTTCGACGGTTGACACTCACCACAAATATTGGCCTCACAGCCGTAGCATTGGAAGACCCACACACAACAACACAGACGACACCAGTCCTTTTGGCATAGTGAACACTTGAGCTCTGTAGCACACCCCTTGCAATATACGGATCTACAGTCTGGCCCACCACAGACTTTTGTCTGACATTCTTCACAGGTGACACTTCCACATTTAGTGCAAAGGGTATCCATTTCGAGGCTCGGGACATCCTTGCCGCATGCATGACAAGGGGCGACTTGCGTTTCTTGATATTCCTCGATCTTGACGTGTCGACAGGGGCAGTCGTTGCTCATCACGACCACTGCCCAGCTGATCTCGATAAGCGACCTGTGAAGGTTGAAATTATTGGAGAATCCTCTTGATTCTCGGTTCTTCGTGTAAAGGCGAATGGGATCCAGATCATAAGAGAGCCATCGTTGTCCTGCAATCGCCTGTGTTAGTTTTCCAATGTCTATGCGAGGACATCGCTCGACGTGCAGGTCCTTGGTATAGTCCGTGACGAGCTTCATGATTCCACAATGACTAATCCCTGTTCCATCTAGGTTGACAATGGATGCTCTTCTAAAGATGTGTGCAAACTGTGAAGTCATGACAGAGTCTGTGATGTTGCGACGCTGGCGGAATGTGAGGGTAGAGAAGTCTGCTATCTCAAGAGCTAGTTCCTTGTCAATGATATCCTTGAAGTTCTTCGAGACCGCACGACACTTGATCACGGTGGAGATATCACAGTATGCCAGTACAGCAAGGATCACTTCGGTGTTGAGGGTGGCCATTCTAATATTTGTGGAAAAGTTTTATCTGGATAAGGTTGTCATGTCAGTTAAAAACAGAAAAAGAAAAGGAAAAGGAAGAAGAAGAGGAAGAGGGAAAAGGGAATAGGGAAAAAAAAAAAAAAAAAGTCATGAGGGGGAAAACTACTTTTTTGCGATTGAAAAACGGCTAGATTGAGTGCACTCTTTGTGTGATTAGTTGTGGTGAATCGTAGGTACTCTACTAACCTTAAATAACGTCGGTATGCGAGAGTAAAGCTAAAACTGACGCCTATTTGCTCAGTTGCTCACACCTATCTCGAAACCTCTCCTTCCCAGGAACACAGCACAATTCTGTGTTCAACGGCAGCCCGTTTTGTTACTCCTCCCAGCACTTTTTGAAAATGATTGATTCCGTTCTTTTTCTTCTACACTCCCCTGTACATCTCTTGTGGTCAAAAGAAACTTGCCAGATATTTACTACAAAAAAAAAAAAATAGAGAGAGGCGATCTAGTAATACCATTCTAGCCAGGACTCAATGGCGAGATGTGCAGATGTTCCAGCTATGCTGTGCGAGACTTTGCCTATCTTGTGTCTTGTCTCCCCAGTAGATGTCCTCCATGGTCCACCATCCCCTGACGGTTCTTCATCTTTGTTCTTCTTCTAGTGCATCATCATCTGAAAGCATCTCGGTAAACCCGAGGATCTTTGCATTGATAGTGAGAACTAATCTTCTTCCAAACAGCAGATGTCCTATCGGGCGTTTCTCGTTGAAATATTTCTTTGCATATATCACAGAATCATTCACTGACGGTAGGACTATTACAGAGCAATATTTCTTATCAAGCAGTGTGAGATATTGAGCATCGCCAAGTGTGGTCGATACTCATAATTGAGTCTTGACATAATCTGCAAATGTTGCCAGGATAGAGACTAATTTCAATTGCACGTATCAAAAGCTACTGGCAACAAATCATGTTGAATGTTCGTCCTGCTCTATTGTTGTAGTAGATGTTGACCAAGTCGTCATCAAGATCCCATCATGAACGAGATCATGTGTGGCCTGCCAGCCAATACCTGCGCGTGCGAGGTGTATAGCTCGCTGCACTCCGTGCGAAAGCAGTTAATAATAATGAGTACGACAACACGATTACATCCTCAGCGCTTTCTTGAATTTGCTATCAGTGTAACTTTCCCCTTCCCCGAAATAGACCTGAAAGGTAATATCTTTTTGGGTTTGCATGTTACGTTGTCATTGAGGTATATCTGTCTTGGACGGAATAAGATACCATGTTCACAAATTTCATATCCAAGATTCTCAGAGTGTTCTTTGATAGAAAGTCCCTCTAAAATTTTCAGCGTCCTTCCTTCCAACACCAAAGTCATTATCAAAAGTCTGATGGGGTCAAGTCCCGGTCTCTTTATTCACATCATGATAATTTCTTATCCTGCGGCCATATAGCTACCAATAAACATAACAGTACCACCAACAAGTCTCAAGAATGCACCCAGGTTGGGGACATCAATATGTCCTTGTTCGTCGGGTACCTCGACATTGGTTGCATCAGGAGATCCACGCATAGATTCGACCACTCCTGTCTCAAGAGAGTTCAGAAGTGCTGCACGGATTGCACCGGCGCCAAGATTAACGTCAACTGGAACAAGCACGTTTCCGTAGGTGTTCGAGCCAATCTGAAGCTGAATGTTAAGACTCTGCTGTCCATAGGCGTTGGTAACAGTATGAGGGTTCTGGTTGTCGATGCGTGCTGATCGGATGTGAGCGTCGTTTCCAGCAAGGTGTCTCAAGGAAGAACAATTGTCGATATGGAGAAAAGATTTTCGACCCTCTCTACCGACACTATCTTTGGTCCAGCAGTCAATCAAGGCGCGGAGAGCATCTCTCTCCTTTCGGTTTGGAGTAGTAATGTCAGCACGCTTGACCAGTTGAGGTTTATGTTCCTTCTCGATGAGCTTGTATCCCTTGGACGACAAAGCAAAGTAGTGAGCCATGTATGCAAAGCTCCATTTGTAGGTCCATCCATGCTTGGAACCGTCATATCCGGGAGCCATAATCATACGGTGGGGGTTCCATGCCTCGTAGACGTGAACCTGCATGTTTCTGCTGTACACCTTGTTGTCGCATGACCCCTTGAACCAAGGGCATTGGTTGTACCAGAAAGTGAAGTCGTGCGTCCATCCTTCGGAATTACAATTTTCACTACCAAACATCATGTATCTATCAGGGTTTTTGGCCCATCCGGCACACATTGGCGAGGGGGCCATGAACTTGTCATACTTGCGGAAGGCTTGGAAGGTGTAGAGGGTGGTCCAGCCTTGGATATCGCAAGAGATCCTGTCCTTGAATAGCTTGGTTCTAGTGGGCCTTGAAGCAACCCCGACACAGATGTTCATGATGTTCGACTGCGCTGCAGAAGCACGAGAGATGCCATTTTTCTTGCTATTGGCGGCAGCAGCGGCGGTGGCATTGGCGACATGATAGTCGAACTCAGTGCGGTCAGGGACAAGGATTTCGCCGCCGTCAGCAGGGAGTTTGTAGAGCGATGGATTGCTGAACTCGCCGAAGCTTGGGCGGTCATTTGTGTAGTACACGGCGAGGGCGGTCTGGACTATGGCCAGTATAGGGAGCAGGCGGATTATCATGGTGATAAAAGAGAGGAGGGAGGGAGGGCGAGTAGAGGACAAGCGAGGATACAGCTTCAGTATTTATAAAGAAAAAAAGGAAAGAAAGAAACAATGAACCGAGTGAGTTCTGATAAGTTGGGAACCCAAGTAACCTAGTCTCCACGCTTTGGTGGTGAGCATAGATAGCATGCTACGAACTCTTGTTCAGCTTTCTGTGGACTCGGGATTCAAAAACTTTTTTTTTTTTGCACTTTGGAGGAAAAGTCGAAGGTGCTGTTGACCGTTGAGGAGGTTCTTGATCTATCGTTACCCAAAAGAAAAACATACGAAAAGAGAGGTATCTACATAGTTACTACATCTGTTGTGGTGCCAAGTTCATTTCTAGCATAGCAATACATTAAAGAACAAATTCATTGCCAATTGACCTTCCCCGTTTGGTGCTGTCTACTCATGTGTACCTGATTCAGAAAGAGGCTCTCACAGTATGTGTGCGGCTGGAATGATTGATAGACTTAGTTCACACTCTGTTAGTCAGTTAGTTAGTTAGCTAGTTTTTTTTTTTTTTTTTGCAAGCATGGATCCTGCTCACGAGTACTCCATTATTTACCCAATAAAGAACACCACTGTGTAGAATCCTAGAAGACATCCTCCAATATTTTCTAAACTCCATTGGTGAGTGGGTGATTCTGTCTAGGACTTGAGCATACGGCAATTCTGATAAGGGAATTGTTTGTGGTACGACCATAGATTTTAAGAGCTCCGTTGGTTCCCATCTACTTGGACTTGAACTTTGGGTTAACAATTTTGCGACAGATACTCGCATAACATATGAAATTCAGCTTTGAATCTTTCTTTCCCGTATTTTTAATATTCCTGTAGGCCGCACTAACGTTCTGTCAAAAGATAAATGGACCACAAATCTGCTTTTCTCTCTCTCTCTCTCTCTTTCTCTTTCTCTTTTTTTTTTTTTTTTTTTTTTTTTTTTTATGATTTCTGAGTGCGCTCCGCTCTTTCATTTAGGATTCTTCTTTGAAGATGCTACCTGAAATAAGCTTTAAAAATCAGGAAAAAACCTGACCCAAAAAAAAAAAAAAAAAAAAAAAGGCAAAGGCAAAGGCAAAGACAAAGGGACAAAAATTTGAAGGAATCCGTAATTGAGGCGAGAGAGTGGTGTTGAGTTTTACAACAACGGATCACTCAGATACAGAGCATAATTACCAGCGGGTGCTACATGGCGGAGTACCAACCAGATTCTCCCATGACTTGACCTGCCAAGTATCCCTTGGGTTGCACGAGCGTCTCTTCAAAACCAAGGCACCATTTGATCCGATGTTCCGTGCCGATACAAATGTGATCACATTCGAGAATGATTCAGATAGACCTGTGTATCGTATGCACTTTAAGCCTTGTAGCGGCTCCCGAGAACGGGAGAGTCGGTGTCAATGCAGATACTGGAGGAGCTGAGATGAAAATGGACATCGCGAATGAAATAGTGCGATAAAAAATAATAATAATAATAAAGGATCAGGTCAATGCTGAATGTGGCACCAAAGGATCTTCTAAAATACAATGATGGTTGTAGTTGTTTATAGAGGCGAGACTATTGAGGCAATGATTAACTGAAAAAAAAGGGCCGTAACCACATCGTAGAACGCTGGAGGATGAATAAAAGTTGAAGTCATGGCCCAAGATTAACGTAGTGACCACTCTTGCTTGTACATATCGCCGGAACTTGATCCTGAGTTAGACGCTCAGTAAACGTACGGTTACGCAGAAAGGACTGGAGTTTGTCCTCGAAGTGCTGTGCTGAACGCTCAGAAAACGTACGGTAACAGAGAAAGGCCTGAAGTTTGTCCTCAAAATGCTGTGCTGTACCTTCGTAACGTACTCAGTAGGCTCATTGTGCACATACCCACTCTCAATCGATTATGTCTACGCTGGCTGAAAAGCCTGTGTAACCTTTGCTATCTGGCTGCCGGCGAGCTAAAATTAGCAGTCAAGATACAGTCAAATACTGGGGCCCCAGCATTGCACAGTTCGTTGTATGGGACTATTGCGGAGGGGGCTGTAAATCCTCAAAAAAGCAACGAGAACTGAAATCAAAACAAGTGAAATGCGCATGTGCAGTATCCAAACCGTGGTTGTGTCTTTCTGTCGTGTGGAATATCATTTTCAACATTAAGCACCTGAGTAGCAAGTGCTCGGGCAAGTTCTATTTGATTCGGTGTCCACCCCTCTATATGCAATGCTTTCTTGAGCATGTCTTTGAGTCTCTGCTCCTCAACAAAGATATTTTTCTCGTGATTCAACTTCACTATTCCTTCCGACGGATCAATATCAAATGGGTATAGGCACAGGAGTACTCATATAAGTACTCCTGACTGAGGGAAGGCAGGGAATGATGGAATAGTAAAACTCTCTCACTGAAAAATTCATCTTTCTCAAGTCCGTGCCGCTTCCATATGCGATCTCGATTGTTTAGGTGTTTTCGTATGCCTGTAACGCAACAGGGAGAGCGAAAAAACGAAAGCGACAGTTTGTCGCTTTCAAACCTGAGGAAGACGATTCAAAGGAGAGCGGCAGCATGTGTTTGCAGACTCGATGAGTTTTGTCCACAAGGAGGTAGACCCTCAGTTAGTGGAGCATAAGTTTGGTCCGATCAAATCATTCGAATTCATTTCAGACTGAGTGTTGCTTGCTGTCTACGATCATGCCAGCTTTTTTTTTTTTTTTTTTTTTTTTTTCAATGTAGCGTATCAAAGCTACGGTGCGGCTGGTTTTAGATGAATCCCATATTCTGAGCGAGAGCGACAAGAGCTTCCTCCACCGAAGGCAATCTACGATCGATCTCTTGTTCCTATGTTTTATGGATTATGGACAGTTGGAAGGCTAGGAGAGTCCACCAATTAACTGATATGGCACAGGATCGAAGTATCCATATTCTTCATGGGCGATTGGAGCGGCGATGGTATCAAGGAATAAGGCTCAGCCGCTTTGTAACTTCAGCGGCTCCACCACCAGTATCACATATTTTCTGCCCTAACCCTCCCCAGAACCTATTTCGGATTCTCATATGGTAAGATTCAAATATAGGCACTCATTCAAATGCCCCGCTAAAATCCAATAGTATTCAAGATATCTGTGAGACACAAAGAGTCTCTAGTACTAGGGATTCCTAGTCGGCTTCACAATGAAGACTTACTATTCCCATTAGGATCTTCAGTAGTTGGTGACACAGTACAGGTAAGCCGATTTGCACATTCATTGGCATGGAAGTTTGCTGTTGATACAGAGAAATATGGTTAAGACGACAGCTCATAGGCACTAAAACGAATAGATCGCAGGCGATCTAACCATTCCTCTAGCATATCTCGATAATAGTACATTGCTTTATGCCCTACGGAAAGGAACATACGATCGGATCATCCGCCACAACTATCAAATTGATTCACTTTTCTACAAAGGAAAGAAATGTGTTGGAACAGGAAGTGGCGTGAGGATGAATTGGCGAAACGCAGACGTGAGAGACACCAATAGAAGATGACTGAAGTGTTTGGTGACCAACGAGAAAGGAAGTAAAATAAAAAGGACAAAAAGACTTGAATCAGGCTGGGCTGTGCCTCACCTGATCAACGCCAAAACCCGATAAGGAAAGGCTGTGCAGCCATCCACATACGACGAAGATCACTCTAATATGTTGTATCAAAGCTAGGAAGGATAAGATACAGCATTTTCATCCTCTGAAACAGCTTCAAATCCCACGAATCGGCTCTACAAACGACGACGACGGTTGTGGTGCAAGGATTGGCCTCTGGCCCCTTCAACTTGTCAGTGAATAGAGTCGGTCTACTTGCGCGCTTCTGCAGTACGATGCTTTTGGATCGGTCTGCAGCTCTCACTGGATACTTATTAGAATAGTTTACAGTAAGGTGTAGCCGAGCTGCCACCGTCATGGACGAGACCTTCGTTTCTAAAGCTGTTGAGAACCATTTCACCACTATTGATCCCTACTTTGCGAGAGAGGTGCGGGAACGTATGTTGAAGTCGATTCTTATTAAGCAGGGATGCGTGTTTGAGCGGTTCATGATGAAGGCTTTCAGCCAGCCATTCAACACACAGCCTCCATCTGAGTGGTCACATACACCTCCTATCTCTGAAATGCGTCCATCTATCGTCGGCAAAGTGAAAATTGTCGGCTGGAGGAAGCCTGGACCCGAGCAAGGCAGGACCCATGCGATGATATCGATGGAAGAAGTATATGAGCGCTCATGTCAAACACGCGTCAGCCCGCAACAGCATACCTGTCATTATATTATTCTTGCCCAAGCCCAAGCCGTCAGGATCAGACTTGGAATTCTTAGTTCGGATCGACGGTGTTTGGTTGGTTCTCGTCTTTGTTCAGATATTAAAGCTGCATCAAGGGACATCCAACTTCTCGGAGACGGACTGGAGTGATACACTCAGCACTCTCTCGACTCCCAAGATTGAGGCCTACGCAAAGACATTTCGCAACTATTGTCCTGACAACGTCTACATCAGCAGCTCGGGCTCGTAACTCGGCCGGTCGTCTCAGGAACATCTTTCTTTCTTTCTCCACACTGCTTTCACAGTACGCCCGGTGTCTCTCTTTTGTGCTTACTACATATCTACTCCCTAATACTAACCCCAACTACTCTTCTCACGCCTCCTGTTCCTAACAGTTCGTCCAGTTGACTTCTGCCTGCCGACTAGTACTCTGTATACATATCCCGTAACACCTGGCCATTCTGGTCTTCGTTCCCTGCTCTAGAGTCCTACTTGGATGAGAGAGAGAGAGAGAGAGAGAGAGAGAGAGAGAGAGAGAGAGAGAGAGAGAGAGAGAGAGAGAGAGAGAGAGAGAGAGAGAGAGAGAGAGAGAGAGAGAGAGAGAGAGAGAGAGAGAAGAGGAAAGAAAGAGAGTGGCCCAAAAGGCAAACAAACAAGCAAGACGAGTCAATTCCTTCCTCCCCAAAAAAAAAACTATCCGTACCAGCATCTCTTTTCTCTTTTTCTCCTTCCCCACTTACTCTACATCGTCATCTCGCGAGCAGTTCCCCGTCCTCCAGAGCACACACGCGCGCGATCGAGAGACAAAAGAGAGAGAGAGACAGGAAGAATGAATACCCCCCCCCCTACACACACACACACATACACATACACACACACAAGAGACGCGCACGCACATTCGCACAACACGCGCTTTATGGTTCTCTCCCTGTTTTTCATGTGCAACTTGAGTATTCCCCTCCTTCTCCTTAATCCTTTTCTCCTACAACTTTTCTTTCTTTCTTTGAGTATGTACAATAACGACATTGCATCCGAAGGGCTGTATTGGATAGAAATATCGGGAAAAATAAAAAAAATAATAATAATAATAAAAAGAAATCAATAGGTAGGCTCCCCAGTAGTCTCTCTTGACATATCACCAAGGAAGGGTTTACCCTGTCTTTTCTCTCTCTCTCTCTCTCTCTCTCTCTCTCTCTCTCTCTCTCTCTCTCTCTCTCTCTCTCTCTCTCTTTTTCTGTCTCTCTCCTCCACATTTCACGACATTGTGTACGCGCTTTTAAACTTGGCAGAGTGGAGGCTGTTGTTATTTTTTTTTTATTTTTTTTGTTGTCTTTGTTATATGTTTTAGTGTTGTTTTGAGGGAGTCCAGCAGAACAATCGTGGGATAGTGTCAATGTGTCCTCTTTTGGATGAGTATGTCCTTCTCGCTCTCTCAATGTTTCTCTTTTTTTTTTATTTTCCCTCTATCTATTTGTTCTCTCTGCCTTTGTCTATCGCTGACTATTGTCCATGCAACGCGTCACCAAAAAGGAAAAAAGAAAGAAAGAAAGAAAGAAAAAACAGCCCAATGGTCCATGGCTATTAGTCAGGAAGGTATATTTTTACGGAAAAAAAAAAAAAAAAAAAGGATACAAGTCCGGGTAAGTCGAGTAAACTAGTTCAGGAACAATGTGGACCCATGGATACAGCAATGATGTCCATTCGTTCTGTCCCTCTGTGTGTCCTCTCTCTCTCTCTCTTTCTCTCTTTGCTGGTCCTTGTTTCTCACTCTTTTGTAATTGCAAGAACGAGTCAGTTCGGTACTCAGATGTGATGCAGGGGTTGAGTAGAGGATTAGAGGATGGTTAGACTAGGGCAGCTCCTAGTAGAAAAAAGAGAAACAAGTGTAAGAGAATGCTCTATCCTGGTGCAGTGAACGCAGCCAGCTGTCCATCACTCTAGTTCAGGGCCACAGGATCGGAAAAAAAGAAGCATCAGGGGTAAAGTGAGAAATGAGAAAGGGTAAGAGACGGGGCTGCAAAGCGAGAGCACTGCTGTGAGAAGGCAAAAGAGAGAGGGCGAGGAGTGTCGGGCATTGAATGCATTTGTCAGGAACGACAAACGAACGATAGGGCTGCATTCAAAGAGTCGCTTTGAAGAGACGGTGCCCAGTAGTCCATTCCAGAGGTGAGAGCCATCAGACGAGAGAGAGTAAAAAATGAGCGCCGTTGAGTGGTCCCTTTGATCGTCTTGAAGAGCCGTCGATGGCAGCAATTAATCCCAATTAATCACAGACCGAAAAAGAGGATGGCGATGTTTGAAGCCGGCAGAAAGAGATAGTAAAAGGATATGACGAAAAAGGTGGAGAAAGAGAGGGAGAAAGACAGGGAGAAAGAGAAAGAAAGGGAGTAGGGGTGGGATAGAAAGAGTTAGTGTGTGAACACAGAGGTAAGGGTCCAACGGAGCTACAAGCTCCTTCCTGCATCAAAAGAAGGGTCGCAGCTTAACAGTCGAACAATCAGCCATGCTAACATCCACACTTCCACACACCCACATCCACATAAACATAAACACACACAGATAGAGATAGGTCGTAAACCCTCCCCCCCCCACGCCGCGGACAAACAGTTGTCCTTTTGTCTTGTGTGGGCCATGGTGCCTTGGACGTAGTCTTGGAGTAGAAGTCTGCGCCCTGCAGCTTTCCCCCCTCCCCCCTTCTTGGCTCGACCTGAACTGAAAGAGAGAGAATGAGAGAGCAAAGGAGGAAGGGACACGTCCAGGTAGCATATCCGGTGCGGGGCGGGCTCTGGGTGGAGACTTGACGCTTCTTTGGCTTTTTTTTTTCCCTTCTTTCTCCTTCTCTCATTCCTTTCTTCTCGAGTCCCTTCATCGCCGATTCTTCCCTTCCCCATCCTCTACTTCTCTCCAGCCTCTCGCCATCGCTGCAGGAATTCTTTTTTTTTTTTTTTTTTTTTCTGACCTCAGCCCCACCCCCGCCCTGCATTTGGCGCCTCGCCCCGCCCATTCACCACAGCCATTTTCCTCGGGAGGAGTGATCTATTTTTTTTCTTCTTCTTCTTCTTCTTCTTTCTTTCCCTGGTTCATCTGTCAGTCAAACCAGGTCAAGTCGTTTATGCTAGACTAGCTTCGCGGGAAACGGTACGTCAGGAATAGACCAGGAAGAGAAGAGGAGAATTGGCTCATGCTTCTTCTCAGAGTGTGATGACGCATTAGAGAGAGAAAGGGTCAGGGACAAGGGTTTTGTCCATGTTGACTGATCTGTCTCATCCTCACATGCCCTTTCTCTCTCTTTCTCTTTCTCTCTTTCTCTCTCCTTCTCTCTTTTGCTTTGAACCAGCCTTTCAGAAGAGTCTTCCAGTTCCCAGGCTCCGTTGCTCATCCCCATCTGACCAAGAAGGCAGGAACCTGAAAGCCACTTTTCCCAGCACGAACACCCTCTCTACACAGCTTTCACTCACACACACTTTTTTTCTTCTTCTTTTCACGGGGAACCACTGTCATCTGTCTCTATCTTGGCTCCATCCACACAGCTTCATCCCATCTACTCGACAAACACCCGGAATATAACCATTGCATTCCGGGACAAAGAGAAAACATTGCACTCGCTCATTTAGTCATGTCAAACTACAGCGCCAGCAAGACTGGCATGTCGACTCAGCACCAACGTCGTCAAAGTTTCCCTACACCTGCACCAATATCCACCAATGTCGGCCCCACCATCATCGCTACACCGCCCTCTGCAAACGCAGCAGGCGCTGGTGCCTTTGGTTACCGCTTTGGCGGCCGTCAACACCCCATGCTTCTACATGGTGGCCCACCCAGCAAGTTCACTGTCTGGACAGAAGCCTTGCTTTCCTGGATCCCTCGCCGGCGTCGTCAACTCCGGTACCCTTTGATTCTCTGCCTTGGCCTGTACGCCCTTCTGATCTACCTCTACTCTCATGATGTTACCACATTGACGGCTGTAGTAGGGTACAAGGCCAAGAACTTGGCCTTTAACTGGGACATGAAGACTTGTTCATACCGCAAGGACCCCATGCTCTTTGTCAAGGATCGGACCACTGTCCTAGTGATCTGGGAGATGAACTGTAACTTGCCTGAGATGGATCTGACCTGGGTACCTGTCAAGGCCAGTGGTGGAGGAGAGAGCAACAATGGGGTCGGCAACAGTGGATCTTATTGGAGTCTCAATACGGATGTGAATGTACCCCTGGACTGGAGTCGACATGCTGTTGTAGCCAAGACCGAGATGCAAGCATTGGACCGAACACATATCGTTTATACGGCCACATTATCGGGACTTCCTCAACAAAACACCAACATCACTTATTCGATCCATCCACCCCGATCCAAGTCACATTTGCTCCGCACGTTTACGTTTGCTCATTGGCCCAGTCCTCCAAAGTACGAGACCCGGGAGATTGCAAGGTTTGGAGCCATCTCGGACAATCAATGTGAAGTCTCCAAGTTTTTCAAGGTGCTCAAGGCCATGACCGAACATCACAAGGTCGATTATTTGATCCATGCTGGAGATGCAGTTCAGGACTATGCGTCGTTGGATAGTTGGCAAACGGATTTTGCTTCGCCCATGGCTCACTTTCGGATCTCACAGACGACCCCATTGATTTATACGCATGGAAACCATGACTTTGATCCTGAGGGATTGACACCCTATACAGGAGATCGTTACAAGCGACCTGCTACCTCGGCGACGTCGACAGGAGCCGCCAAGGCGGGTGTATGGCATGCATATACGTTGGCAGGAGTCCGATTTATTGTCCTTGACTCGAATGTCGACAGTGTGGAGCAGGATCGATGGCTGAATGCTGAATTGCAATCCAAAGAGACACGGGGGGCCTGGTTCCGAGTGGTGGTCGTGCATATCTCACCTTATACACAGTATTGGGAAAAGGATGCCTGGGTGAACAAGCGGGAGCGTGAATGGGGAGCGTTTGTGAGGACACGATATGTGAAAGAGTTTCAAGAGTATGGAGTGGATTTGGTGATTTCGGGACATCAACATAATTATATGCGAGGACAAGATGAACATATGGTTTATACGATCATTGGTGGAGCAGGAGGCTCTTTGGATAAGGAGGTGGTGGAAGATTATGAGGTATGGAGGAGTACGAATGGAGGCAAGGTCAAGCTAAGACATCATTATGTTCTGATCAAGGTGACGGGTGACCGACGATTGATTTGGGAAACCTATGATGCTGATTGCGGAACACGTCTGGATGCCTTTGTGCTTCATTCGCGGACACCTGAGGAAGACCTTCTTCCTGTGTTGAGCTAAGGAACAGCATGAGAAAAAAAAAATTCTGGTTGATCAAGGACATGGACATTTCTGGGCACTGGCACCCTCTGCTCTTTCTCTCTCTCTCTCTCTCTCTTTCTTTCTTTCTTTTTTTCTTTCTTTCTCTTTCTTCCACACCTGCCTCGCATCAAGAGAAGACTACTGTATAACATCCACCTTTACGAGATAATAAAAACGTGAGCCGAGTAAGAGCTACCTAAGTGCTTCGCCGTCTGTTTACTAGGTTCGTTGACTAGTGAAAGTGTACGGCGAGAGAGAGCGTGTGTGTGTTCGTGTGCGTGTGTGTGTGAAGAGAGAGAGGAAACAAAGGGACCGGTTGACAAATAGAGCGTGCGGTTGTGGTTGCAGTAGCAGGATAGTTCAGGACCCTCCTCTCCTTCCTACTCCTCCTGTGAAACCTCTTCGAAGACAGAGTCGAATCAGCAAAAGCGGTTTATCCGAAAAGGAAATGCTCATCCTTGTTGTCTGACCATCGGTTGTCACTCTTTTTTTTTTTTTATATACCCTTTTTTTTTCTCGCGCTCTCTCTCCCTTCAATCTCTCACCTCCTCTAATCCCACAGGATCGTGTTCTCAAGTAGTCATTTGTTCCTATAGCATCATGTCTGGATTCCGCAATGGATGGAAGCACGCGTCTCTTGTCGCACGGACAAGTCGATCCACGACATTCACTTCATCTAGTCATTCCACAAGCCTTGCACGACTCGCCACCAGACCGACGATCAGTACTCGACGTTTGACTGTACTCTCTAGCCTCTCTCATGGTTCCTATCACTCGTCACCTCTCAATCTCTCGGGTCACCACGCTTATACCACTCTATCATCACCATCAACACCGTCCTCAGCGTCATCGTCGAGTACAGAAATGTCCGAGAGTATGGCCAAGTATGCGGCCCTTCATACACCAGATGCCATCGCCTCGACTCATTTTGACCTTTCCTTGATCCAGGACCCTGAGGAACGTGCTCGGATCCTTCAGGATTTTATTCTCTTTCCCGACTATCTTTCTTCAAAGGAACATGACATGTTGATGCAAGCAGCGACCAAAAAACTGAAAAGAGCACTTGGAAAAGAAGTTCGATATGAGGATGGTCATTTCGATGGAGTGATTACTCGATACCGAGAATGTTCAGCCAGTGATTGGGCATCTCCTCTACCTATCCAAGACCTTCCTCCGACCAACATTTCAGAATCTGGACAAGGAGAGAGGACGACGGCCATGGAGGTGATGCAATCGATCAAGACACAGTTTTTCCCACATCATTGGCATTGGGTAGCACCTCATATCTTGGAATTGGAGGCGATTCGAGGAGGGATTCGACCTCATGTGGATCATTTGGATGCTTCGGGGGAGGTTGTGGCTGGTTTGTGTTTGGGTTCGACAGCTGTGATGGAACTGCTTTATGAAGGTGATCCCAAGCGACAGTTTCGCGTCTTGTTGCCCAAGGGTGCCTTTTATTTCCAGAAAAAAAAAAAAAAAAAAAAAAAAAAGAGAGAGAGAGAGAGCTTTCGTCGTGCTTTTTTGCTTTGTTATTCTTTTTGGTCCGCAAGCTAATAGACCGGTATTTTTTCCTCCTCGCTTTCTAGGGGTCATGTTCGGTACCACTACGAGCACGGGATCCCTATCCCAGAAGAAGAGCACACGTTCCGAGGCACGGTGATTCCTAAAGAGAAACGGATTTCGGTCATGCTCCGCGTAAGTATTCCCTTTTCTTTTCTTTTTTCCTATTGTAACTCGAGATCTGAATGCTTCAACTAATTGACACTCTGTTGGAATTGTTGTCCTCCTTTGAAATATGACTGGAATGAATAGAATGCCCTCGAACCAGGATTCGCAAAATCATCTTCCACAATGGGATCCATGGGCCATAGAATGTAGACATAGACTGAATAAACTTTTTTTTCTTTTCTTTTAATTACTGCTAGCTAGAAAATGCATGAAAAAAAAATGAGAGATTTTGAATGCGAAGAAAAGATATTACTTCCTCCTCCTCCTCCTCCTCCTCCTCCTCCTCCTCCTCCTCCTCCTCCTCCTACTACTACTACTACTACTACTACTACTACTACTACTACTTCTTTTTGGACGCGCCATTTTTTGAGGGTATCATAGATTTTTGGTCACCTCCGTTTCCCTCTCTTCGAAATAAAAGGAACTAGATCAAAGCTCTTGCTTATCTCCTCCTCGACCCGTGGAGGAAGATCCCTTTTCTGTCAACACTTCTTCCTTGTCATTATGCAAAGGAACCTCCGTCTTTTCACCTGCTTCCTCCTTCACCACCTCGGCCTTGTCTCCTGCAATGGCTTGCTTTGCTGTTCCTGTCACCAACATTTCCTCCACATTCAAGGGTTTTCCCGATGCTGCAGTCGCATTGGCAAGGGATCTCAAGAGAGCCGCATTCGTGGGACCAGTCTCGTCCACCATGGACGAAAAGATGGAATCTGGGTCTCGGAGCAAATTAGCGGGGGTATCGAACTCCTTGATCATACCATGGTCCAACACGAGCACCCGCGAGTAATCAATGACCGTGTTCAAACGATGAGCAATCGTCAAGACGGTTGATTGAGCGAAATCGACTCGGATCGCACGTTGCAACATGACATCGGTCGCCACATCCACCGAAGCTGTGGCCTCGTCCATGATAATCACTCGAGCCTGAGTCAACATGGCACGAGCAAGACAGAGCAACTGTCTTTGACCCACACTCAGGTTCTCACCATACTCGCTCACCTGCGAGTCCAAACCTCCGTCACATCCTGCAACATAGGTCTTGAGATCAGATCGTTCCAAGACATCCCAAAGTTCCTTGTCTGTCCTGACCTGGAAGGGATCAAGGTTGGATCGGATCGTACCACTGAACAAGACAGGGTCTTGAGGGATAATAGCCAGTTTGGTCCGCAGATCGTGCAATCCAATCTTGCAAATGTCAACGCCATCAATGGTCATGGTACCCTTGGAGGGCTCAACCAATCGGAAGAGGGCCATCATGATAGAACTCTTGCCAGCACCGGTTCGACCCACGACACCAATCTTTTCTCCACCTTGAATCTCGAGAGAAAGGTCGTGGAGGACAGAGGGGAGTTCAGGGCGATAGCGCATTTCGAGATGACTGATCGAGATGGCTCCCTCGGAGGGCCACTCGGGTTTAGGTCGGTTATCGGGAATGATGGCATCGGCTTCAACTACGAGCTCTTCTGAATAATGATGGAGACGTTCTACGGCGTTCATGTTGTTTTCCTAATGGATAGGTTGTCAAGGATAGAGAGTCAATATCAATGTTGACGCCATATAGAAAATAGTACCAAGAGACAGCGAGAAAACAAACCCCCCTTCCCCCATGATAGACACTTACCACTTCAGCATACTGACGGATACACCAGTTAAAGATACCCGTGATGCTCATGGAATAACTCAGAACAAGACCAATGGTCGAAGGCGAAATATCGAATCGGCCACAGACACCCAACAACGAAGTACAAAAGACCAAAGTATTGGCGATTGTCTCCAATCGAACACCCAACCAACGTTGGATCGAATAGCTCATGAAATAAGGTCGGTTCTCCTGATCCATGAAATGTTCATTTCGAATAATAAACCGATCCTGCTCACGATAAGCTCGGATCGTAGCCAGACCACTCAACGTCTCGGCAAAATGAGCATACAGAGACGATCGCAAGATCGAATCAAGTCGCTTCAGTTCTCGGGATGAGGATCGGTAATAAATAGCGGCATAATAATAAAAGACCAGCATGGGCACGAGTGGGATCAAAAAGTAAGGGAAAATGACCGCAATCAAGATAAAGGTTGAAATGACCATCGAGGCCGTGCCCGTAAACATTCGGTAACTTTCACTCAACAAGTTATCACAGGCATCGACATCCTTGGAGAAACGGTTGATGATTCGACCAAGAGGAGTGGTATCAAAAAAGGCGGTGGGTGCACGAAGGATGTTCTGAAGAGCATGTTGGTGAAGGGTTTTGGCGGCCTGAGCACCAGCAAGAGAAAAGTAGAAACCACTGATGAGCTGGAAGATACCCTGGGCAATACCCCAAGCGGCGTAGAGACCCATGTAGAATCCTGCGGATTTGTTGAATGAATTTCCTGTCCACCAACTCAACCAGAGATCCGTTCTATCGAATTACCCATTTGAATAGAAGGAAAAAATAGGATTAGTTTTCGCTCTCTCTTACTGATCCTCTTGGAACAACACCAGCACTCCCTTCCCCCCTTCCCCCTTTTCGCAATTCAACGGGAAGAACATAGAATACTCACCCAACTTTGGTAACCTGAGCAAGGGTCAAAAGGAGTAATAGGAGTGGGATCAAGTAGACACCACCTGCAGCACGAACATAGTTCATGTAAATCTTTCCCTCGACAGACCCCATAGAACGCTCCTCCTGTGACATCAATCCTTTGGATTTGCCTCCAGCTCCTGCTCCCTTCTTGGTCGCTTCCACGGCATCCTTGCCTGCCTCTGCTGCTGCTACTGCTGCTTTCTCAGGATCAGCGATAGTGGCCTTTGGTCCCGAAATGTCCTGGGCTGCCTCGGCTTCGTCCTCGGCTTCGTTGTCATATTCGTTATCTTCAATGCCTCCATGTTTCTTCATCAGTTCTGAGAATTCACCATTGCTGTTCATCAAATCCTGGAAGGTGCCTCGTTCAGCAATCTCACCATCCTTCAAACAAAGGATATAATCGACTTGAGGAAGGACATGCAATTGATGTGTGACCAGGATACGAGTCTTGCCCTCAAGGGCACCCAAGATACAATGTTTGAAAAGATATTTGCCCACATGAGCATCGACTGCCGAAAGTGGATCGTCCAAGAGAACAATATCAGCATCAAAATAAACGGCTCGAGCAATGTTGACACGTTGTTTCTGACCTCCTGACAAGTTAATGCCTCGTTCTCCAATCTCGGTTTGGTCACCATCGGGTAGGATCTGCATGTCTCGTTCAAGTGCACAATCGCGGATGACTTGTTGATAACGAGCCTCGTCCAAGGGAAGTCCAAAGAGAATGTTGTCCTTGACGGTCGCATTCTGGATCCAGGCTGTCTGAGGACAATATCCGATCGTTCCACCATACTCTATCGATCCACTTGACTTTCTCATCTCTCCCACCAATGCATTCAACAATGAGGACTTGCCACTGCCAACTGCACCGACCACGGCGACCAGCTGACCTCGTGGGATCTGGAACGACATCTTTTTAAGACCAAAACTTGCTTTTTCTTCGGTCGGGATGGCATCCAGACTCTGAAGACCACTGTGGACCTTGCTCGAATGAGCAGCCTCCGTATCATCATCATTGTTGGTGTTGTTGTCGTCTCCATCTCGAGTGGAAGGGGAGGAGAGGATCGAGTCTGTGTCCGGTGTAGGATCCTTGTCGGCCAATTTGGCAGCCACCTTTTCCTGGATGGACAACATAGAACCCTCTGATTGTTCGACCAGACTACTGTCCTTTGCATCTCGGTACAACTTTTGGGCCTCGAGAAAAGAGATCCCTCTAGACTTGGCCAATTGCTTGATCTCCTTTCGTTCGGCTCGTTCCTTGGCCTTGAGTCCCTTCTTTTCCTCTCGTTTGTTAGCGCTACGGTTTCGTTCTTCTCTCTCCTTTTTCTGTAGATCCTCGACGGTAAAGGACTTGAGGACAGTGTCCCATTGGAAACCGGCTTCCTTGACCGTCAATGCAAACTCGGCCCCTTCATCGACTGGAGGGAGTTCCTCGAGTTCCTCGGCCAACAACACGTCCTCGATACGACGGATCGAGACGACGGCATCGACCGTAGAACTGACGACTTGAGGGAACATTATCAAGGGCATACGCATAATGTTGAAGAGGGAGAGGGACGAAAAGACGATGGCTGGGGTGAGTTGGTTACCGACGGCCGAATAAACGACAAAGGTCAAGGTAGCGGCCAAGACGGGGACCGTGAGGTTGACGGCAGCAATGCCGGATCGAGAGATCAAGAGCCAACGAACATAATGCAACTCCTTGGTTCGAAGGTCGTCCAGTTTTTTCAAAAAGGCTTCCTCCCAACCATAAAACTTGATGACTCGGATTCCTTGAAGGACTTCTTGTGTGAGCTTGACACGAGCATCTGTGATGACCGTGGACTTTCCTCGGAGGGTTGAGAGAGACTTGACGATCTTTGCTTGGATTGGACCAAAGAGGACAAGGAAGGCAAAGCCGACTAGAGCCGTGGGACCCAAGTTGGTGATCAAGAGGATGACGATCACGACAACAGAAAGGGGAGCAGACCAGAGAACATGAAAGAAACCGGCGAGGATATCGAGTCGAGTCGTGTCCGTTGACATGAGATTCGTGATCTTGCCTGTAGAAAAGTCTTGTTTGGCCTTGGCACTGAGGACGAGGCCCTTACGGTAGATGGTCGTGATCAGACTGGTACGGATGCCGACTCCGACACCTGTCGAAAGTTGCCAGTATTGGTGGAAGCAGAGTGTCGAGCCCACGCCCATGGCGTAGAGCGCGATAGCCATCAGGATACCATGCCAAAGAGGAGGAGGTTGGAGACCAGAGGCATGTGCTATGGCACTAGATTGGGAAGGAAGCAGGAGGAGCGAACCATAGCAGGACTTGTTAGTGTTGGCCAACAGCAACAGCAACGGGGAAAGAATGAGTGTGTGTGGGAGAGTGTAAGAGAGTGTATGTAAGAGAGAGAGAGAGAGAGAGAGAGAGAGAGAGAGAGAGAGAGAGAGAGAGAGAGAGATGAACAGACATACCTGTCGGTGACAAAAGTAATGATGGCCTTGGTGACCAGAGGTTGAAAGATCTATTTGGTTCAGAGGCACAGTCATGGGTGTGAGTGGTTAGAAGAGTGTGGCCAAGCAGAACGGACCATGGCTCGAGCCATGAGGAGAAGGGAGAGACTACTCAAATGGGCGGAATGATGATGCCATTGACAAGAAGGGTCCTCGTTTCTTCTTTTTGTTTACCTGAAGCATGTCACCAGTGAACTTGAGGATAGCACCAATCCAGATCGGCCAAAAGAACGTATTGTTGATAGTCCTCCACAACCGTGGTTGGTATGGCTTCTTGGCCTTCTTGGAACGCCTACCTCCCATAGCAGAGTCTGCTGTGGAAGTTGAATTGTTCTCTCTGAGGGCTGCTTCAGAGGCAACACTCTTTTCGACTTCTTTGGCCCAAAAGGAACGGAAGCGCGTGGCGATGTAGGCAGCCCGTCGACGTTCTGTGAGCAACCAGAGATCCTCAGTCTCGAGTGGACGCCTCGAGCCCACGGACATGATGGGTTGGACCCATGTGAAGGTGAGTTTCGAAAGGAACGAAGAGGTAAACTCGGGACAGATACCAGGGTTGGTACCTGGCTCAGGGAGAGGGGGGATCTCCTTGGAGCCAAAGAATTTCATTGCCGAGGAAAGTGAGGGCGAGAGCGAGAGAGAAAGAGAGAAAGAGAGAGAGACTGAAGAAAGGATGAGGATGAGGAATTGCAGGTGGATCAGGTCTACCAATGGAGACTTGATCCAGAATCGCACACTTCTGTATGTTCGAGTTGTTGGGGCTCTTGAGAGGGGTGAGGGGGGTGAGGAGAGAGAGTGAGAGGGTGAGAGAGAATGTGTGTGTGGGGAAGAAAAGGGCAGGCTGCAGCACTTGCAGACGGTATGCCACGGACACACAGTGGAAAGGAAGTGAGAGAAAGGAGGGGAGTAAAACCACAATGACAGAGTCCGTTGCAGATGTGATGAATGAGAAAGAAAGAAAAAAAAAAAAGGTTAGGTACTATTTATACAAAAGAGGCAGTCGAGAATGGAGGAGGAGAGAGAGGATCGTTGTGCCGGGATAAAAAAGAGAGGTGTGTGTGTGTGTTGGTGAGTAGGTGAGTAGGCGAGTATGCGTTGTGCGAGAATGCATTGTGCGAGTATGCGAGTATGTGAGTGCAGTACAAATGCCAACCAAAAAGTGTAAAAAAGCGGAGCAAAAAGAGCCGATGCCCCCTCCCTTCGTTCTCTCTCCAAGCTTGCTGTTTTTGGGCCTCTTGTGGTGTTTGGTTTGCTTAGGCTTGTCCTCCCCCCAACCGACGCGTTGATTGACCGAGTAGCAAAGGAGTGGCGAGGTTAGGAGTGCCAAGTCTGGGAATAGGCATAGGATTGGACTAGCTTTTTTTTTTACTCCCACTCACTCGCACACACTCTCTGCGCAATGCCTACCCTTTTCTCTCTAAGAATGTATCTCGCTCCTTCTCCACGATCTATACCAGGGGCCTCGGTCCACAAAACAGACTTCGCACGAACACCACAAATTGTCTCGCTCTCTTCCTCTGGCTTGCGTGTACCACACTTTGCATTATTAAGCCTGTCCGGCCAAACGCTCTGCCGGACCATCGCTCCGCCGAGGAAAGAAAAAAAATAAAAAAAAAAAGTATCCCCAGTCACTACACAAGCCCTGCCCCGCAGCCATTACGCCGTGAACTATCATGTAAAGAGTCCGCATGCTCCTCCACTTGCCCAAACAGGCAATTTGGGGTGTTGGTAGGCTCTAGACTCTCTTCCGCCCCACTTTACTTTTTTTTTTTTTTTTTTTTTTTTTTGTTCTACGCATTGTGGTCAAACCACTGGTGCCTCAATAGATGCCAAGGATTGCGAAGCGGCATATCTTTTCTCCCCTCTTTACTCAGCTGGAGGTTTCCTTGTTGGAGTGAACAAAAATACAAAGAAGAAAGGGTTCATGAGAGGAAAGGTTTGATTGTCTTTTATGGCAACGACAGAAGCTCTGCTCTGGACCCAGGGATGAGTAGGAGAGACGTTCCAAAGAGTCGCCGGGAGAATTTGGGCACAAAAAGCCAGTTCAATTGTGCACAAATGCAGTGGTAGGAGGGGGAAAGAGGGGGAGGGAGAGGGATTGTGTTCAGTGCGTGTGTGAAAGAGAGACTGAGAGAAGAGAGAGTCAGTGTTTGTAGGATTTACCCGGACCTTTTGTTGAAGCCTGTCACGCATTCCCTTTCTCTCGTCTCTCTCGTCTCTCTCGCCTTTCTCTTTTCTCTCGTCTCTCGTCTCTTTCTTTCGTTCTCTCTCTCTCTCTCTCTCTCTCTCTCTCTCTCTCTCTCTCAGTCAATCACCAGGCCTGTAGTATTCGTACGTGAGAGGAGAGACAAGAGAAGTAGAGGAAGCAGGGGAAGCGTCCGGGAGCGGTGATCAATTGAGCAACCGATTGATGGGATGAGCTTAAATAATCTTTATTTTTTTCTATTGATTGATTGACTGATTGACTCGTCCATTATTACTTCTTTCCCCTTTCTCTTTCACCACAATTCCTCACTCCTCTCTTACTTACTTACTTTCTCTCTCTTTCCTCTTTTTCTCTTTTCTCTCTCTCCCTGAAAAGCAGTTAGTGATCACAGCTCTTTTACTTCTCTGGAACAATAGAACGGTAATGCAACCTCTATCACCCCCTTCAAAGTTATTTCCAAATGCATCAATGCTTCTCTCCTTCTCCTTCCCCTCCTCTTCCTCTTCCACCATTCTACTCTCTCTTTTTTTTTCTTCAACAAGCCACAGATCGTCCATTCTTTGGTTGTTTGTTGGACCTGTGCCTCATCGCTTCAAATCCTCATTAGCTTCACTTTCCTACGAGAGATTGAGATCCGGGTAAACTTTCACTCGCTGATTAGAGGCCAGATTTGATCCACTCGAGCCACGATTCTGGGCGGCGCTTCGGTAACTCTTTTTTTTTTCTTTCTTTCTTTCTTTCTTAAACGTATTTGACTCTAAAAGAAAGAAAGAGAAATAAAAGAGTCTACAAGGAAAGGAAAAGAACTCTCCTGAGTTTCCTTTTTGCCTTGCTCATCTTCAAGGTTGATGGCTAAAAGAGGATTAGATGCGTGTTGTAGGAGAGGAGGCAGGGGATGCAAGGTGGTAGGTCCACTCCTTGAAGAAAGAAAAAATGGTAAGGTGGCACAACTTTGGTTGGGCCTCTGGGACAATGGACCGCCTCAGTCATTGCTCTCGTTCGCGTGCTTCTTTCCATCGGACGAATCGGAAGTTGGCCGCTTTTCCCAGCGAACATCTCCTCTTTTCTTTTTCTTCCCCTCCTCTCCCCTCACTGTGCTTCGCCCCTTTCCCTCCCCTCCTCCCCTCTGTATGACGCCCCTCACCTTGAACCACTTTTATAGTATAGCAGAGGTTGTGACCAGAGGATGGAGGCAGGCAATCCTTTTGATCCCATATGATCCTACACACACCCCCTTTTTTTTTTTTTTTTTTTTTTTTTTTTTTTATCGACAAGGTTAAAAAAGACTCGCATCCAAGACTCCATGTGGGTCAGTTAATCAGAGCCCAAATCATGTCGACACCCTCACTTTCTCTCCTGCTCTGTTTTTTCTGATCCTTCTACGATATCGACTACCCGCATATCTACACCCTTCGATCTTTTTCTTCTTCTTCCAGTCACTGTCCGGCTCTTCCTGCTGAGTAATGACAGTTCCAACAAAAAAAAAACAGCCTCTTTCTTCAGGGAACTGGGCTTTTTTTTTTCTTTTCTATTCTTTTTTGGCCGCCCATCTTCTCCTAGACCCTCGATCTTAAGAGGAGAGATGTCAAAACAAAAGCGGATCCAGATCCATCTATACCCGAGTTCTTGGCTCTTTCTTTTCTAGGGTTGGGTTGGGGAGGAGGAGAGAGGAGACCCCGGCAATCGAGACCATCCTATCAGGGGGTAGGAGACAGCATCATATTGGCCTTGTTTTGATCAGGACCTCCTCTGATCGATCTCCTAGTTCCTGGGAAGAGGAGTGGCCGCCACCAATATCCGTTTATTCCTCTCTCTCTTTTTCTCTCTCTCTCTCTCTCTCTCCTCTGTCCGTGATCCTCATTGGAAACGAGAAAGTGCTTCGCCCATAAGGCCTCCTTTTTTTTTTTTTTTTTTTTTTTTTTTTTTTATCCCAACCGACCAAAATCCTCTTTCCTCACAAACAGCGACAATCCACTTTAAAAAGAAAAAAAAAGGTTCGATCTGCGCTTTTGTTGGGCTAGAGAGAAGAAGGTCCCCCTTTTTTTTTTTTTTTTTTAACCCTTTACTTGTTTGTACTTTTGCCCTCATGCCTCATTTTTCTTTCCTTCTTTCTCTCTCCCTCTCCCTCTCCCTCTCTCTCTCTCTCTCTCTCTACTGTCAAAGGGACGTGCGTGGGAGAGACAAGACAAGTTAGGGAAAAAAAAAAAGGCGCTTTGTCCACGCAACTCTATCTGGATTGGACGAGTGATTTTTTTTTTCTTTTGTTCTTTTGTGTCCATTCCACATTTTTTTGTTGTATGTCCGCGATTGGATGTCGCACCAAATAAAACAGTACGCCCAAATCTCTTCTTTTCTTCTTTTTTTCTTTCTCTTTTTGTATTCAGCAACCATCTGTTTGGGGCTTAGGGCGGGGGTGGGAAAAAAAAAAAAAAAAAAAAAAAAAAAAAAAAAAAAAAAAAAAAAGATCTATGAGGCTGACATCGACTTCATAAACTTTTCTACAATTAGATGGGCTGCTGCTCCTGACATCATCTCGTTGCGGAGGACCTTTACTTCCAACTCCTTGGACATGGATCGTACGTGTGAATCCTCATTCAATCTAAAAGGTGAGAATAGAGCGAGGTTTTTTTTTTTTTTTTTTTTTTACCCGCCAAAATAAAAGTGGTACAAATGGTCAGCTGGGGGGAAGTTCCAATTTACCAATTTTCACCTCGTGGTCACAGGCATCCAAAACAAAAAAACAAAAGTTATCACGCAGTGTGTCCGTATATGTGTAAATAGAGAGTAGGAGAGGGTAACATACAAATCCATAAGTTCCGACTTGACCTGTCGCCACATCCAGATCTGACGTTGGTAACCTCGCTTCTTTTGGAGTTCTCCCGTAGACTAGTCACAATACAAGGAATGATCAAGATTTCCACCCTGTTAGCTTCACTCCTAATTGGCATCCTTTTTTTCTCCTTTTTCTTTTTTTGGCATTATTTCGTTACTTACTTCCATAATATCAAAGTATTCCTTCATCGTCTCCCATGCTTGTTGAATACCCGTTTCCGGTCCGCCCATGGAAGAGACTCGAATCACCTTGGCCTTCCAATGCTCCGAGATCGCCTTGACAAACTTGAGTGCGCTCGTGTACTCGATCTGAGCATATCTTGCAGAATCAACCAGGGCTCCATCCGACTTGTTGACGATCACTAGATCGGATAGTTCCATGATACCCTTTTTCATGCCCTGAGAAGAAGAAGAAAGAAAAAACAATTCGTAGAAAAGGAAAGGAAAGAGGGAGGGGGGGGAGATATTGCTTTACTGTTAATCACTGTCTCTGCTGTCTATTGTCATTCAAAAAGCTCAAGATTATGAGTCATTCTATGAGAGTGTGAGAAGATGAATAATCGCCTACCTGAAGTTCATCACCACCGGCTGGAGGAACAAGAAGAACGAACCTGGTAGCGGGTACGCATAATTATTAAAAAAAAAAAAAAAAAATCGCCAATTTCGAGATGGTATACATCATTGTCAGAGTTCAAGAATATAAAGCCATTGTTGTTGTTGTTGTTACTGTCACTGGTGCCCAATGATCCATGATCCACATGTCCAAAGCTTGGGAGGGAAAAAAAGAAAGAAAGCAAAAAAAAGAAAAAGTGAAGAGACTTACATGTCTACGATATCGGCGACCATGGTCTCTGACTGACCCACCCCCACAGTCTCTACAAGGCAAATATCATATCCCGCAGCTAAGATGTACAGAAAGAAAAATAAAAGAGGAAGTAGTGGGCCGGAGAGAGAAAGTGTGATGAAAGGAATGAGAAGCCTTTGTTAGTCGACTCTTTTGCTCCAATGGACTAAGCCCTTCTATTGTTGTTGTCGATGCTGCTGTTGTTGTCATTTGTTTGATAGTAGTTGGATATACCTTCGCATAGTGTGATCGCCTCTGTCGTGTTCCTGGCCACCTAACCATCAAATAAAAAAAAAGTCAGAATTACAGGCTTGTCGACAAAACAAAACAAAACAGAACAAAAAGAAAAGAAACATCTCGAGGCGGTCCACTGTGAGGATTTGCTCCGCACAGTGTCTTGCAATCAACACAGTGTACGATTCCATACTCCTCCTGATTAAAGAAAGGGGAGAGGAAAGGGTCAGTAGAACAACCGATGGAAAAAGAGAGAGAGAGAGAGAAAAGAAAATTAATAACAGATTCTACTCGTTTGCCCAAATGTCCCGACCAAGGGATAGAATTCTCACAAAAAAAAAAAAAAAAAAAAAAAAGGGTACATTCTTCACTATTTTTCTCACCTAGGGTTCCACGACTTGGTGAAGGTCGCACATATGCATTATTGTCGCGAGAAAGCTCTGTCATCCGAGTCTTGTCGCCTAGAATGGATCCACCTGTCCTTGCCGATGAAGGATCCACAGCCTTAAGCAAGTCGCCGTAAGAGAAAAAGAAAAAAAAAAGAATGGAAGAGCGTTCAGAGGAGAAAGAAGTGGTGGGAGTTATTAGTCAATGTTCAAGATGAGGCATCCTTATTCTTGCATACACTCTCTCTTTTTTTTCTTCTTTTCTTCTTTGTTTGTTTTTTTACCAAGACAGAGACTTTGTGTCCGAGGGAGACCAAGTACATGCCAAAGGCTTCGATAAAGGTCGATTTTCCAACACCTGGTGGACCTGATAAACCAATCCTAAAGCTCTTTCCCAATCGAATCCCCGGTGAATCCTCTGGTGCTGCAGTTGAGGAAGAAGAGGATGAAGAAGAAGAGGAGGAGGCTGCAGCCATGGCGGCATTTCCGGAAAGCAGTTTTTGGTTCTGGTCCGAGCTCAGACTGGCGTTTCGTTTCAATGGTTTTGTTGCATCCGAGATTTCGCCATCGCCGCCTTTGAGTGGGCCGACACTGGCCAAGGTGGTACTGTGTTCGGAAGCAAGGGCAGCCTCGCGTTCTAGAATCTTGGAGAGTAGTTCCTGGGCCTGGATACGATGCTTTGAATTGGTGGACTCGACTGAGGAGAGAGAGAGAGAGAGAGAGAGAGAGAGAGAGAGAGAGAGAGAGAGAGAGAGAGAGAGAGAGAGAGAGAGTGAGTGAGTGAGAGAGTGAGAGAGTGAGAGAGAGTGAGTGAGAGAGTGAGAGAGTGAGAGAGAGAGAGAGAAATGAGAAAAGAAAGAAAAAATAATCAGAGAATCGCTTGGTCAATACACGACTACGACTGGATGGGATTGTCAGGTGAGGGAAGGGGTGGGAGACAGTCGACAAGCCAGATCCGCCTAAAGAGAGAGAGAGAGAGAGATCGGCTCGCAGCGGTTGTTGGCTCTCCCTCCGAGAGAGAGAGAGAGAGAGAGAGAGAAAGTGTTTTCTCCGACCACAGGAGAAGAGGAGAGTATTTCAACCGTGGGAGAAAAAAATTAAATCTCTCCCACAGTCGGATCTTTTCCTTTTGACTAGGGACACGTCGCTCCTTACTCCAGCATAGATATGTCGATGTGTCGATATGTTGATATGTCGTATGAAAGAGATAAAGAGAGAGAGACAGAGACAGAAAGGACTCTCTATCGCTTACCAAGAGTAATAGCTCTGGCAAGCGAGTATCGGTCGCCCTGGAGTAGTCCAGCCAAGAGTCCGTCGACAGAGTCATCGCGTTTCCGGTGGATCGGCTCGGTTGAGGAAATGTCTTGTTGCAGACTGGCGAAGGATCTCCTGAAAAGGGGAATGACGGCTAGAAAGAGTGGTGTGAGTGAGTGAGTGAGCGAGTGAGTGAGTGGGTGGGTGGGTGAGTAAGCATGCAGATCAGGCATTCAGTCTGAGTAGGTTTGTGCATTGAAAGAAATGACCGAGCTGAGTAAGACGCACTTGATGGGGTCAGGGTGTGGAGAAGAGGTGATCTGACGAGGGTGGCACGGGTGGAGCGCAGGGCTGCGACCCTTGCAGCAGCAGCAGCAGGAGCGAGCATGATGGGGGAGGAAGGGATGGAAAAGAGAGCGAGATAATGTGTGAGAGAGAGAGAGAGAGAGTGAGAGAGAGAAAGAGAGACTGGGGGTGGGGGAGGGGGATAGGAGGAGAAAAGGAATGAAGGTTCTTTATTTGAATGAATCTTTTTCTTATCTTCTCATTCTCTCCCTTTTGCAGAAAAAAAAAAAAAAAAAAAAAAAGTCAGGCACAGCTATTTTTTTCTCATCCTTTTTCTTTTCCAGCCTTGTGTTGTTGACCGTCTCTCTCTCTCTCTCTCTCTCTCTCTCTTGTTCTTTTGTCCCTTTGTCCTTTTGTCCTTTCGCCCTTTGTCCTTGTTGGTCTTTTGTTTTTATTAGCTTCATCGATTGGATCAAAAGAAGCTAGAATCGATCCCTTCTTTTTTTTTTTTTTTTTTTTTTCTTTTTCTTTCTCTCTTTCTCTCTGCATCTCCATCTACATCCCAACCAGGAAGAATACCTCAACAAAAAAAAAAAAGCACTCCCCTTCATCTACCCCCTCTTCTCGCTCTCTTTCTCTCGCTCTCTCTCCTCTCTTTTCCTCGCCTTGTGTTGTCCACTGGAACTCTCTCTCTCTCTCTCTCTCTCTCTCTCTGATCTCTCTCTCTCTCTCTCTCTCTCTCTCTCTTTTTTTTTTTTTTTTTTTTTTTTTTTTTTTTCTTTGATCATTCTTCCTTTTTTTCTTTTTTTCTTTCTCTTCTCTCTCTCTCACACCACATCATCCTTCATTCTCTGCTCAGCCGGACCCGGATCATTCACCAACTTGATCCACTCATCCGAATCCCTCCTCCATGCAACCGCATTCCCCGTCGCCGAATGTGCCTCTGCCCAGAGACCGCTCGTCGGCATTTCTCCAGGACTTGATGCATGCTGCTAATGGAAGCACTCGTCTGCCTTCCCCACAGCCACAACCACAACCGCCGCCACTACAGCAACAGCAGCTTCCACAGCAACCACCACAGCAGCAGCAGCAATACTTGCAGCAGCAACAATATCGGTCACAGCAGCCGCCACCACCGCCATCGCCACAGCCCGGATTTGCTGTGGGCTCCACGGCTTCTTCTCATTCCCCCTTCTATAGTGTAACGGGCGTTCATACTCATTCTGCACCTCCAGCCGCGCCCTTGTCAACGCCCTTGGCGACGTCGTCCTTGGCTGCACCTCCACTTCCGCCACGACCAAGGACTTGTCCGAGCCCCTTGCCGTCGCGAGAAAGGCATAGTCTGGACCAGGGCCCACCTCTCTCAAGGCCCTCGTCATCGTCCCTGCACCCTCTTCATTCTAACCCCTTGCCGCCACCGCCTTCCTGGCCAGGGTTAGGCCCAGGGCCAGGGTCAGGGCCAGGGCCCGCCCTGACGGAGCGACGATCGTTTCAAGAGGACCCAACCGTGCCTGCTCTTTGGGTTTCGCCTGCAGCGCCCATCCCAGTCCCGAGTCAAGCGCCACGACCCGTGTCGCAGTTGTACTCGTCCTCGGCGTCGTCGTATTCATCCGTGTCATCCATGTCAGCATCGCTGGTAGGTCGATGAAGGAGGCGTGTAAACGTGTGGAGAAGAGATAGGGGAGGTGAGGTGGGGAAGAAAACACGCGGCGGATCGCGCTGCATCATTCTATTGTTGTGAATGCATGTGTGTGTGTGTGTGTGTGTGTGTGTGTGTGTGTGTGTGTGTGTGTCTGGCTGTGTATGTGTGTGTTGTGTGTGTGTGTGTGTGTTCCGTTGGTGTACATTTGCAGCCCAGGCTTTTCTCTTTCTCTCTCCAGATATATTTTCAGGGCCACACTCTGTTCGCTCCGACCCTTTTGGGTCGCTTTTTTTGGCATCGGATTGTGCAGGGCGTGCGCCTGTGCTGAGAACCGTGTGTGTGTGAGAGAGAGAGAGAGAGAGAGAGAGAGAGAGAAAGAGCACAGAGGTACACGAAATATGAGAGAGAGAGAGAGAGAGAGTAAAAAAGAGAGTAAGAAGAGCAAAAAAGTGCGCCTTTCTCTCTTTCTCGCCTTCTCTCTTTCTCGCCTTCTCTTTCTTCCTTTTCTCTCTCTCTTCTCTCTCTCTCTCTCTCTCTCTCTCTCTCTCTCTTCTTTCTCTCCTTTCTCTCATTCTCTCATTCTTTCTCATCCTTTTTTTCTCTTCCTCTCTCTCTTTCTCTCTCTCTCCCAAACCAGGACAAACCATTGCCTCCTCCTCCCCAGGCTTTCCCAATGGCTGCCGCCCAGGAACCTTCACAAGACTCAACCCCTCCTCTCCAAAACCCAACACTGCTCTCTGCTCTTGCCATCGAGCCTCTTCGTCGTCATCGTCGCTCTTCAAGCGCCTCTTCTTCCTCTGCTTCTTCCTTGCCTATTCTCACCACCCCACCTCAACCGCTCCTCGGCCCCGAACTGCCCTTCCGTCCCTCTCTCGATTGCCCACCGCCTTACTCCGTCACCCCGGGTCTCCATGGCTCCACTCTACTCGACTCGGCCATGCCACCGACCGAGGCTCAACTGTTCCAAATCCAAGAGTTGGCCTTGCCTATCTCGGCCTCGGGACTCATGTCCTCGCAACCCCAGTTTATATGCGCGAACCCAATGCACGACCAACAGTACCTGCTTCTAGGCTCTGGTAATGCACTCCATTCCATAGACCTGACCTTGCCTGCCGACCGACAGTCGCTTCGGACCCATATCCAAGGGGTCTCGTTCAAGGAGATTCATTGTCTGGAAGAGATTGGCCTTGTCGTGGTCATTGCAGGTAGAAACTCGCGTGTGCGTTGCTATGACTACGATTCCATCAAACGACTTGTGGGCTACGGTCACTCCAAAGAAGGTCAAGGACGAGTCGTCGAGTGCAAGAGAATCGGTCAAGTCAAGAACATGATTCAACTTCGAGTCGAGACCGCACTCCAACGCGAAGACCATGCCTCGTCACCCACTTTGGCCGATGCCTGTGACTCGAACACAACTAGTCCAGGCGAAAACAGTGGACAACAACAACTGCTACCGCAACAGCAACAACAGCAACAACAACAACAGTCGTCATCGACAGCAACAACATCAACCAGTCGCATCCTTCGATCCTCACCCTTGCCGTCTGTACCCCTAGCCAACCCGACACAGACCATACAGCAGACCACTCCACAAAACCAGAGGCATCGACATACCAACAGTGGAGTGGACCGATCCTCATTGCTCTCACCCCCTCTTCGTGCAGACAGTCCAAATCTCTTTGACGAAGGCCATCGATCCGACCAGGACGCTGACCAGCTCCCAGGTCTCCCCCCTTCTCCCGCCCCTAAAAAAAACAAGCAACGGCCATTGAGCTTTGGTGGTCTAGCGACCATGGCCCAGGAGCAGTTTATGAAGGCTAAAGGCGGTCCTACCAACAACAATGGCTCAAGTCAAGGGAACAATACCACACAGAGCAAAGGGTCGTTCTCGACCCCAACCTCCCCCAACGGAGACCAGCACGGTACTAGCTCCAACAGGAACAAGCGCTTTTCTCAAATGGCTTCGTATCTTACCCAAGCAACGGCGTACTCGTACTCGAATATGGCAGCGTACGTGAGCTTTGACCCGCCCTCTGAAGAAGCCTTGTCCTGGGCCGGCGATTTTACAAAACTCAGGCAGACCAAGGATGTACTGGGCTTGGATTTTCATTATACACGTTCGACAGTGTACATGACCATCCTGTCTAAGAATGGAATTGATATCTATACTCGACCCCGGGCTGCGCGTGGTCGCAAGGCGGCATCCTGGACCCTGGCGAATGATGGAACTGGTTCTGCGGGAGGCTCAGGACCAGAGTCCACCACAGGGACCAGTGGACGACATAGTATGATCCTGATGGCTGGTGGCATGGTCACTGCCTCGACTCTACCACAACAGCAACAGCAACCGCCACAACCGCCACAACAAGAGTTTTATTCATCATCCAGAGAGGCCCAGAACCCACATGCACATCGGGACAATACAGACATTCATGAATGGAAGGCCCACAAACAATTGTATCACCCAGAGGCCCCGAGCTTTATGACGGTGGTCAAGGATGAACAGGATGTGACAGACATTATTCTCGGTAAGGGGTCGCGTGCCTGTGTCATTAATGTCGAGGACATGTCTGTCAAGGATCTGCATCGACCCGAGGCGCATCCTGTCTATCCACACCTGCCTGCTGTCACTGGACCACATGGAACTACATCTGGAGGACCGGCAGGGACATCGACTAACATGTCAATGTATGGTATTAGCAAAAAGCTTGGCTTCAAGAGTTCATCGGCCTTGTGGCATTCGTTTGAAAAGATTCCATTTGATGTACCACCATTTATTCTTTACCCCGAGGCAGCCGAGGCAGTTTATGGGGCACAGCGGGACCGGAAAGAGGGCTTCTCGGCCAATCCGGGGCCTGGACCCCGAAACCAGCCAGGACCTACAGGCTCAGGGGCTACTACCCCTGCATATGGTGCGCTACATCGTATCCGATCCAGTTCACAGGATGCGATCCTCCAACGGCCCTCGGATCAACAGGCATTGCATCAACAACAACAAGATGAACAAGAAGAGGCCGAGTCGAGGCTGTTGGCGGCTACACAGATGCAACCCAATCCCCTTCATGATTCTACATCATCTTGGACCTTGAACAGCGTATCGACTTCATCTGCTACGTCTTTGAGTGCTCCTACTGCTAATACCAATGGATTGAAGAGTGGACCGATTCATCTCCCTTCTCAGCACCAACACCACCATGGACACCGAAGGGCGCATAGCACGCAGATGGTGACCTCTGACCAAGTGCTTAATATGGCGTTTAGTCACCGAACCAAGAGTAAGCTCTTTCTTGCGACTCATGGACCTTATTCGAGAATTGTGGATCTCTACGGCCGACCCCAATCAGGCATGGTTCTGGATTGGGAGGGCGTTCCCCCTCAGAAGGTCGAGTTTCTCAAGACGGGAACAGATGTGTATGTAATTGGATTCGAAAAGACGGCCATTGTCATTTTTTCGCTGACCAGGGGGAAGAAGATTCGAGAGATTTCGAAACGAGATTTGGTTCAACTCTTTTCAAAGGAGAGGGAAAGAGAACGAGAGCGGGGTCGGGAACGGGAACGGGAACGGGAGCGTGGGAGAGAACAGCAACCACTTCAAGGATCTGGGTTGAGTAACACAGCCACTACCGAAACGGGCGAAGGTCGAACGAACGGCGGCGTAAATGGAGGGAATGGCGGAGTCAATGGAGGGGGCGCAGGAGGGGGCGTGACTACCTCCACCGCCACCGCCGACGCCGCACAAGGCCAAGCTCTCACCACCACTGTCTCTTCTTCTATTGCGTCTGCACCTGCATCAGCAGCAACTGCAACAACTACAGCAGCAACAATAGCAGGAACATCTGGAGCAGTAGCAACTGGAGCAGGGAGTGGAGCAGTAGGAGCAACGACACAGTCGACTTTGACAGCCTACTTTAGTGGAACATCAACACCCACCAACACGAATCCCTCCACCACCTCTTCTGTCCCTTCGTCCTCGTCTTCGTCGACGACGATCAAGTTTTTGGGACGAGACAGTGTTGCAGAGGATTCGTTGGGGTTGTTTTTTAGTTATTGTCATCCACGCAAGGGGTCGACCATTTGTAAATTGACGGTCCTAGAGGTTGCGCAAGACGATCTCGAGCTAGTAGGGTACTATCCCTCGTAAGAAAAAGATGACATTTAAAGATAAAAAAAGATAAAAAAAAAAAAAAAAAAGAAAACCCCCTCCCAATGTATGTGTGTATATCTCTTGTGCAATAAACATCTCAGCATGGTCTACTTCTTTTTTTTTCTTTCTTTCTTTCTTTCTTTCTATTGATCTCTTCCATACTTCTAAAAAAAAAGAATTTGATCCGCATTTCTCGAAACATTGAGGATCGCGTCAACATTGTTCCAGAGGAATAACAAAAAAAAAAGTCCTTTTTTTCTTGTTGCTTTTACCCAGGTTCTCTTTTTTTTTTTTTTTTTGGTATATATTTAAAATATATTCTCTCTCTCTCGCTCCATTGAGGCTACGCCTCACTGTCTCGTGCCTTTTACTCTTTCTCTCTCTCACTCTCTATTTCTTTGGGGCCTGGCCTTTCAGAATCTCGGGAGAAGGAAGAAAGGAGGGAGG